>BMAU01011417.1:0-12500 GCA_019973935.1 Trichonephila clavipes | reverse complement strand
AACTTTTGTTTGCATCGTAAAAGGCTTAAGATGATATAAAAAAGGTTGCCACAACTCGCAGAATCTTTGGTGATTAATCTCTGACATGCGATTAATATTTGGCAAAAAATTGCTGATTTCGTGTAAATACATAAGTACCACATAAACTTCAAAAGAACTTCAATTTGATTAAATGAAAATATATTCGTAATTTTTACTCACATCGTTTTTTGCTTCTCTTTTGAACTGCCTTTTATCTCTCTGGGTTTGATTTCTTTGTCTGATCCGTTTGCCACTTTGTTTTCCAGTGACCATTTGTCGGCATGCATTGATTCGATTTTTGCACGCTTTCAAAGGAATTGATTTCTTATTGTTAGTGTTTTTGTTCTTTTTCTGAAATAAAAGAAAAATTATTTAAGTAACATTCTTTTTTTAAAAAAAATGATGATTCCACCGAAATTGTAATGCATTTTTATGTTCCGTTCAAAGCCATATTATAATCTTTACGTGAAGCACAACATATTATTTTTTTTTTACTCTGAAAATACTTCTATTAAATATTTTTTAAATTTGTTTTTAGTATGGTAAAACATTATCTTGAATATTTTTTGGCATCCCCGATTCTTCTTTTCCCCTGAATATATCTCTGAATAGCATTTTTTTATATTCATTTTTTTATCCATTCAATTAGTTATATCACCGTGGTATCCTAGCATCATTTTTTATAGTCAGTAAGCGATTAAAAGAACTGTTTAGCATTTGATAAAATCTTTATAATGGCTGACTATATTCGGAACTGTGATTTTAAAAAAGCTTTTAAATGAATATTTGTTTTTATAATTAGCGTCAGTTGAATTAGAATATACATTTAAAATTGTTTTAAGAATATTATGAGAAAGACATCATTCTTTCTTCATTTTTGATCAAAAATGAAGAATGATATATTTTCAAACATTTTCTTCTTTTATGAGAACTGCTTCTTTAATAGTAATATTTTGACTAAATATAACGAAGATCTCAACAGAGCCTGAACTAGGATATATGAAACATATAATTTAGAAGTTGGTTTATTCATTATTTTTACATATCCGAATAAAAACATTTAACAGAAAAACACCCGTCATTATTTCAATTGATTGTAACTCTGAAAATAATGTGAATTTTTCAAAGCTTCTAGGACATTCTCTGTAGAAAAGTCAGTGCGATATATATGAGCAAAATATTTTTATTATAGAAGCATTTTTCACATAAAAGGAGAATGCTTGAAAATATACCTTCTTCCTTTTTTTACCAAAAAAATGCGTTTAAATAATTTTTTCTTTTAACAATAAATACTCTTACAACAATTTTATGTATAGTGTTTTTTTTTTCCAGGTATAGAAGTTTAAGTTGGCATTACTTTCCAAGATGGCGACCGATTTAACAGCTGTCGAGTGATTTATTCTCAGTTTGGTTTGGCAATTCATCATGAATAGACTCACGCCTGAACAACGCTTTCAAATTGTGCAATTTTATTTCGAAAATAATGGTCACGATTTTCATAAGCTAATTTTGTTTAGTGATGAAGCGCACTTCTGGTTGAATGGCTACGTCAACAAACAAAACAGCCGTATTTGGAGTGAAGCTAATCCACAAGTGTATGTCGAAACACTGTTACATCCAGAAAAACTGACTGTTTGGGGCGCTTTATGGGCTGGTGGAATCCTTCTTCAAAAACGATGAAGGCCACTACGTTACAGTCAATGGCGATCGGTATAGAGCCATGATTACTAACTTTTTCATTCCTGAATTGAACAATCATGATGTCCAGGAGCTGTGGTTCCAACAAGACGGCGCAACATGTCACACAGCTCGTGCCACAATCGATTTATTGAAAGACACGTTGAATGACCACCTAATTTCACGTTTTGGACCTGTGAATTGGCCTCCAAGATCTTGTGATTTAACACCGCTAGACTATTTTCTGTGGGGCTATGTAAAGTCATTGGTCTATGCGGATAAGCGACAAACGCTTGACCCTTTGGAAGACAACATTCGCCGTGTTATTGCCGATATACGGCCACAAATGTTGGAAAAAGTCATCGAAAATTGGACGTCCAGATTGGATTATATCCGAGCCAGCCGTGGCAGTCCTGTGCCAGAAATCATATTTAGAATGTAATGCCACAAGATTATCTTTCGAATAAAAAAAATTCATGTCAATCGAATAATACATCGTTGTTTTATTGCAATTTAAAGTTGTATACCTCTCAAAAAATTCTAATATTCTATATATTCTAATTAAACTGACACTAAACATCTGAAAAGTTTTCCATTTATACATTTTTCTAAATCACGGTTCCGAATAGTCAGTGAACACGATTTTAGGAAAAAAAATAATAAGTAAGTAAAACATTTGACTAAATATTTATACACTTAAGAAACACACTTTTCAATACTTATTTTGATTAAAATACAATTATATTAATTTTGTAATAAACTGAGTACATTTAGTTTTTCATATAAATCAGCTCATAACTAATTTTATCGAAATACACACACAAATCTTTCAATTTCTCCTCCTCTCGTTTTCTTTGTTCGCTCCATCATAACAAAATCAACAAGATAATTCTACATGTCTAGCAAATCGCTTTTGAGATAAATCCGAAAACAAGCTATTGACTCTTATTATGAACTCATGCCCCTAATTTAGAAAAGATTAAAAAAGTATTAATCTAAATCTAAAGAGAACCTTCCACTGTTTTGTTTTTTATGACTCTCCTCATTCTTGAAGATCTAATTTTTCATTCATGCAAAGATAACTATTACTATTGTATGTATTTCAATGAAAGACAAATAAGTTAATTGGAATCAAAGTATCATCCAACTCAACTCATTACAGTATGAAAACAATCATTAGTTACAAATTATTTTTTGGTGTTGAGAGTTAATCTCGATAAATGATTGTAATAATTAATAAATAAATTATTCATGATGTGTGACGTCGTCTTCTCAACTCTGGAACGTGGTTTGATAGTATCGCGAAGATTGGAATCCGCCATCTGTGTGTGTTCGTTAGTTTCTTGATGAACTTGTAAAATTATTTGGAAATTATTTAATAGCTGTTGTCAGTTATCGCTGAATATTTATAAGTTAGATTTTGTTTTTTAAAAAAAGAGTGCAACTGTGTTAATGAAAGACCACTAGTAATTATAGGACTTGAAAAAGTAATATTTGTAAATTTTCTTTTTGAAATATTTGTATCAGAAAATTTTGTGTTTTTCTTTTAATTTCAAAATAAGTTGTATGAATAATTATATTCCATAATTTATGCATTAAAATGCTTATGATTAATTAAGTGTAGCTGAGTAATTTATTCAATGTATATGTCAAGGATATACATAATAGCTATAATTTAGCGATTGCTAATGATTATAGTCTTTGTTTTAAAAAAATATTTACAATGCTTTGCGACTTAGTAACCAAATCAGCATTTCCATTATTTAACTTCTTTGATTCGCGTATTAATCCATATTATTAAAATACCAAGATATTTGGTTGAAATAGTGTTTAACGGTACTTTTTTTCCACAAAAAAATCTCTAATTTTAGAAAATGTTTAGTAGTCTCCTACCAGAACATAGAAAGGTACTTACGTATTACACCGTTGTTGAATTGCTTCAAGTCAAAGGACTTCGCGAAATGCCGTGATGTGTCGTCCTTTCGAGGAAAACTGTTTCCACGTGCATATTCGAGCACAATAATAACAATCACAGCATTGGGTGACACTTTTTCAATTGCTGACGTCTTTTGATTTAGCTAAATTGGTCGCTGGTATGATACGTAAGAACCGATTTTTGCTATTACATGACAACTGTTTAAACAGAATGTTTTCTATTTACTTCCCTAATATTATTTCCTTACTAATCTACATTTGTGAATTCATCTTATTTCATATTCCTAATTTGGGTGAAAATAGTGCCTCTCTGACGGAATTGTTCCATTATCTTACACAGCTGGCCACACAAAATGCAACACAGAGAATGAGCAGAGATACCACGGCGAAATTTACTTGACTGATAACATGTTGTAAAAGATCAAACGATTAAAATTACAGCCTCTTGTGACGTGTGGATCATGAAAAAAATCAGTAGTTAGTGTAGACGCCATTGTTTGTTATAACCGCTATACCACCCGCCTCGGCATAGAATCAAAGATGCCTTGGATGTATCCTTGCGGCAAAGCTGTCCATATAGCTTCCACATATTGCCAAAGTTGATCTGGTGAATCAGCGGGTGGTGTATCTCGGGCCAGTCGTTGTGAAAGCATGGACCACACTTTTTCGATTGGAGATAGATCGGGAGCAGGCCAAGAGAGCATATAATTCTGAGGCGTAAACAAGAACTTGAAAATTGCGTGCCACGTGTGGTCGCGCATTATCCTGTTGAAATATGGCTGATGGCAAGCGCTGAATGTATGGGAGGTCCACGGGCTCCAACACCTCAGAGATGTAGTGCTGGTTGTTCAGTGTACCGACAGTGCGTACTAGAGGGGTGCGACAGTGAAATCCAATACCACCCCAAACCATGATACCGGGTGCAGGACCAGTGTGGTGATACATAACGCAACAGTTCAGCAACCTCTCACCACGGTGTCTCGAAACTCTAATCCGACCATCGTGATGTTGCAGACAGAAGCGGGATTCGGTAAACACAATTTCATTCCATTCCGTCCTCCGTTCATCACACCATTGATAGTGCAAACACCTGTGGTTTCCAGTCAAGGGTAAACGAAGCAGTGGCGCCTTGTGGACTCTGCTGCAAACTGCGTCCAATGGTACGAGCGTACACAGAAAGGTGCGTAACAGATTGAATCTGTTGTGCTATGGTTTGTGATGAGGCTACGCGATCCACCACTGTCCTGCACCCAAAGCACTTGTCATTTAAGTCAGTGGTGCAACGAGGTGGATACAATCGATCCATCGTTTCTTCCTGTATCCAGGGATGATAGATTCGCATCAAATTTGCTTGGCTCCGTCCGACACGTTGACTGAAGGATAATCCGCAATTTCTATAGGCTACTATTCTTCCTTGGTCGAATTGAGAAACACGTCCCTTGTCTTTCTTGAGACGTAGGTTACGCTAAAAAGAGACAAATCAATGGCCGTATTTCAAATCTCCCATCTGTTTTCCTCTTCTCTAGCGCTTGTGGGTGACGTTAACGGTCGCCTGTGATGTGCGCGTCTACGTTATAATGTTAATGATTTGAATGTTTCATCGCTGCCAACGCATGATGTAAATTTCACTTGGTTTCCTTCAGAGTGTGTGACCAGCAGTGTATATAAGTATGCAAAATTCTTTTGTTTGTTGTAAAATATGTTCATATTATACTTGGTACAGGTAACATACCCTTATTTCTCCGGAACTAATTTAAAATCGATATTCTGCTGAGTTTTCCGCCAAATAGTTGCAAAATTTCAATTTTCAGAAACTCAATATTTTGCCATTACAATATGACAACATAAGACTGGTTGCCAAAAATCTATTTAGTTCGATTTCAAAATCACGCCAAAAACAAGATGCGTACCGATATCAAATTAATTCTATTTCCCTTTAAACTTTTAAGGGAAGTAATTGTAGGAAGTTTTGTGAAAAGAACAAAATATTTATGATAAGAAATTAAACATTTACTTATCACCCTCTAAAAGTCGCCAACTGTTGTTAATAGCTTTGTAAATGTAAACGTTTATATTTGGCTCCTTCTTATGATTCTATACATAGATATTATTTATAATTATGAAATGAAGTATATCTTAAAGTTCAAAATAATTCTTGTGATTTCTGTTTGTAGAACGAACAATATATTTGTAAAGGAATTCAAAATGTTTGGTACTTGCGTATTATCGCAAGCTATTAGCGACATTATATGAAACTAAGTAGCCGTGCCCCCCTAGTTGTTAAGGTAACGGACTCTCTCGAGGTTGAGTTCGAGCCTTGTACTGCTGAAGACCCACCGTGCAGAGGAGGCCGATGCACGTTAAATATGTCGAGGCTCAAACGTGTGGTGTGGAAGTTTAGAGGGGAGGTGCCAGATCAGATGACGTCCTCGTCCCGTGACCATGGTTCAAAATGACGAGGTCCGTCGCCCAAATCCCTCGAGTAGCTGAATAGTGCGACGTTAATATTCACTCACTCACTCATATGAAACGATGCACTTGGTTGCCGTTTCAGCGCGTACAACACATAGGAAATCGAGGGTCGCCAACTTGGCGAGTTATTAATAGAATTGGCAATTGTTGCGATACTACGTAAGTACCGTCCTTTCTGAATACTCGAAGCTTTTACTGTGTTGGCTTGTTAGAAGTCAGTAATTCTGCAATTAAGAATGTCACTGATGTATGCAATGATTTAAGTGTATACAACATCCCTTATACTTGCAAAAGGTCATCTACAAGACGTTTGGGTACTTAACTCATTATCGCAACAATCGCCAACGTTTAAGATAACTTGCCAAGTTATCTTAAACACAGCAATAGATTACGATTGCAATAGATTACGATAATACGCAAGTACCGGCGTTTGTAGTTGTTTATATTAAGCATCTGCAGTTTGGTTTTGCAGCATTTATTTGAAATATATAGCTCGTGGAATAGAACGCATTAAAATTTTACTCCTCTAACTAAAATGCTTTCATATTGCAGATGTAGAAAAGAAATTCAAAGCCTTACATTCTATTT
This sequence comes from Trichonephila clavipes, assembly GCA_019973935.1. Taxonomy (NCBI): domain Eukaryota; kingdom Metazoa; phylum Arthropoda; class Arachnida; order Araneae; family Nephilidae; genus Trichonephila; species Trichonephila clavipes. Next base: position 5,807 of record BMAU01011417.1, on the reverse strand, counting down.
TAACATTGGTAAATTTGATATAAATATATATTTACCTACCTCCTTTTGAACTGCTTTTGGCGATAAATTTTGCTTCTGCTTGGCGTTTCGAGCTAAATAATATCTGTAAACCTTTCGTTTCTTTTTTAGTTTATTGTCGTTGCTCTGATTCATTTCCAGTACCGTCCAAGAATGGAAATAGAAAAAATTTTTTACAAATTTTATATTTCTTGACTAAAGATTTAAATTTGCCGAGATACATTCCCTCGTAAAAGGTTAAATTAAATTTTTGGGTCTTAAAATAATCATGGGTAATAGATTTGTAAATTTAATGTATAAAATATTTTATTTTGTTTTGAAAGGAGTTTAGATGTCAAACTCCTCGGAGCGAGAGAGTAGTTTCATTCTTGATATTTATTGCAACATGAATAAAATATTCTTTGCATACGTAATCGCAAAATTTAAATAAGCTCCTTATTTTATTAATATTTAAAAAAAAGGTTTAATGACTTTTTTGTTTGTTGAACGCCGTCCACAGTTGTTCAGTTGAGAGATCTGCACAGACAATCAATAGGTTTTGCTAATGACGAGCTCGGTCTTTAAATTGGCACCTAACTCCTGCCGGATATTTTTACGTCTGAACAGTTTCAGGTCGTGATTTGTTGATTGACAGAATCACAGATTGAATATTAAGTTGATTTTGTGGTTCGGATTTTATAAATCCTATTACACATATCTTCATATATATTGAGAATTGTTTCAAATTAAAAATATAATCACTATATTAAGTTTACTTTTTAAAACTGGCGTTACTTTGTATTTCTTGAAAATATTCTGACTCAACAAAAGCACAGAAACTATCAACTTAATTTTAACACATTTTTTCACTATTTTGCACAAATATTTACAAATATTTCTTTATTTCTAATGGGGATGTGGATTCGTGTTTACAAATGTTACTTTTATTCAGTATTATTATTGTATTTTATTATTGTTCGAATATAATTATTGATGATCTACATTATTAAAGAGTATTTTGTAATCAGATTGTAATAACATTCCAAAAAGTAGTTGATGAAATAGATTGGTTTCCGGTTCTTTTGGTGAAAAAAATAAAATAAGATTTTTTAAAGCAATTTTTTTGATAATTAAATGGATTATATCTGGAGTAGAGCCTCCATATTGTAAACTAAAGTACCCACAAATCTATTTTTTTAAAGACATCGTTCCAAATTTCGATACTGTACGAAATTTATTTTCTGTATATATGAGGAATTTCCTTTTGAATCCTATCTAAGGTCGCGTGGTAACCATGCATTTTTTCAATTTTGAAGTGGTCGTGGAAAGCACTTTTCCTTTGTGCTGCCATATTTTAATAACTTTAGAAAATCAAAAATAAAGAACTAACCCCCTTGAGATCACATAAAGCCGAAAGCGCGCCATCTTCATTCATTTCTTTTTCAATGTATTCGTATTTAACGTAAAATTAGTGAACACCGTGATTTATAAACACAGAATTTAATGCTTATATTTGTGAATTTTTAATGTTTTACTTCTACTAGAACAGTCAAGAATACTAATAAATGAGTATTAATTTAAAAATAGCATAATTAAAATATTATTGATACACCAAAAAAATTAAAAACAAATTTTAATAATTTTAAAAATTTTATTTATTAATTTATATTTTTGTTTTATTTATGTATTAATTACTTGATAATTGTAATGTGTTAACTGTCACAAAACAATGAGTATGGTGTAAAAAACTCGGGATTTCTGACCTCCTCTGGCTATGGACTGCAGATAGTGTTTTTTTGAGAGTTCCAGAAATAAAAAATAGGAAGAAATGATAATTTTCTGGAAATTAAACGCAACCTTAAATTAAATTCTATTCATCAATCGGGATCACAAAAATAAGTGAGCCGATACGCAAGAATAGATCTATAGAATCACTCCAATGTGTTGAATGAAGAAGGGTTAAAATGGTTCTAGTGATACCCTACCTTCAGGCTGCTTGTGGCCTTTTCGGAGTGGACCGGTCATGGTCTATGACACAAAAGTAAAGCACTAAGTAATTCATTTAAGACAATTTAGCGGGAATTATACCAATCTATCAATTTGGCTATCTTTAGACGGTAACAAGGAGTTGGATCATGGAGGAAAGATATTCGAAAATATATAAAAAATGCGTAAAAGTACATATTCTTTGTGTGGGCTTCATAGAGAGATGAATATAAAAGCCCAAAAGATTTTTAATATTTTGATTTTAGTGTGTACCCCCTCATGTTGCGCCCCACGTGTCATATGTATGTGGCGAGTGGGAAAAAAGGCTGAGTACTTTGATCTACACTGGTGTGCAAAAATTAAGGACGAGACGGTTTTTTCAATATAACTTTGTACAAAAGCTTTCCAAATCAACAAATTTAATACCGTAAGATCCCCAATACGTAAGGACATGTGTAATGTAAGCAACACTTACTAAAAGAGAAATCAGAGGGATAAAAAGAAGCTTGATTGAAAAAGTAGCATGGAGCGCAATGCGACTGAAGGCCGAAACATCCCTGTGATGGGTGTCCAGCAAGAAACATCCGGTCTTTAGTAGGGGATATGATCTCCCCTGACTGCTAGGCAGGTTTCACAGCGTCTGCCCATGCTGAGAATGAGGGTGTCAATGAGTTGTTGAGGCATTGCTGCCCATTCGTCTCGCAGCGCCAATCGAAGCTCCCGAATCGTTACTGGTGGTAAGGTACGAGCTGCCAAGCGTCTGCCTAGAAAATCCTATACATGCTCGATGGGATTGAGATCCGGAGATCGTGCCGGCCAATCCATACGTTCAATATCCTCACTCTCTAAGAGCTGTTCGGCAGCTACTGTGCGATGACATGGTGCATTGTCGTCCATGAAAAGGAACTGCAGACCCATATCGCCTCTAAAAAGACGCACATATGGAAGAAGAATTTCGTTACAATAACGGGTCCCGTTGACTGAACCTGCGTCGAAGATGTGAAGGTCTGTACGACTACCAAGCATGATGCCTCCCCAAACGAGAACACCGCGACCTCCATACCTGTTCCTTTTAATGATGTTCGAGGGATTATTGCGGCTTCCCCGCTCTCTCCAGATGAGTATGCGATGAGAATCGCTACTCAAACTGAATCTGCTCTCATCTGTAAAGAGTACTCGTCCCCATTCATTGTCTCTCCAATTTCGGTGTTCCCGGCACCACAGAGAACGCCTTCTCCGATGGGCAGGCGTTAAAGGTACACACCGTACAGGGCGTCGTGCAAACAGACCACCACCGTGCAGTCTTCTGGCCACGGTAAAACGTGATATCGGTCGTCCAGTCGCCTGTGTCGTGTGTCTAGCGATTTCTCCCGCTGTCTGCCGCCTGTTTCTTCTGGCCTGTAAAACAATGTACCGGTCATCTGCGGGTGTGGTTCCTCGTGGACGACCACTACTGAACCCCCGGATAGCTGTTCCTGTAGTTTGAAATTGTCTCCAAAGTCGTGAAACGATGCTGTGAGCAATTCCGAACTCTGCAGCCACACTTGTCACACTGTGGCCTTCCTCCAACTACCCAATGATTCAACCTCAGGTAAAAGCATCCAGATGTCGTCTAACAGATTAATTATTCGCCATTTCTCGCTGATGCAGCAACTCGGTGTGATTTTAACTGCTATACGGCGTGCACACAATCTCTTTGCCAGAAATACTGATCTTACACCGACAACATGCTTTATACTACTCAGACACTTCCCCATTACGTCTACCTGCATATCTGCGCATGTGCTACCGTACATCACCTTACTTAATCTCCTGATTGGTCTTTTTGTCCGCTCTGCCTCTTCGTTCAGTTGATATGCTAATTTTTCGACTTCGTCCTTAATTTTTGCATACCAGTGTATACTGTAGATGAGACAGTGAAGGTAGAGAATTGGTTAAATTATGGAAGACATTTTGATTCCCTTTATATTTGTATGCAAAGTGAAGAAATTTTTAACCTAAAACGCGTCAGCTTAGAGAAGGATTTTTAAAAACTTTTTAAGTGTTTTGCTTTTTAATACTCCTCCATGGGTAGTGGTAAGCATACTTAACACCCAAAAATAGTGTTTAAATCAAATTAATCTGACTGAGTAAGCTGAACATAAATTTCATACGTGATCAATCCCAAAAATGTTTTAATACACCATAACTAGAAATAAGGAGCTCATTAAAGCTCAATAATTTCATTCCTAAAATGTGATTTTTAGGCTTTGTTTTGTGATTTTTTGTTATGGTAATACGCATATCACGTATACAAAGAGGCTTACCCACGGGGAGTTGGAGATTCAACTCTCCCATAGATCTACATTTTTAATTATTATCATTGAGATTAAACTCTGGCGCCTACATCTACGTGTTTTTAGAATGTAATTCCCTATAAGAGAGATTTGTATACAATTGGCTATTTTGTACTTGATGTGAGTGAAAGAGAATCAAATTTTGTGTTATTTATAAAACTCTTGTTTAATATAAATCTGATGTATTTTAAGTTTTCTTAAAATACTTATTTTTTGGGAAGAAAGAAGGCAATTGAAAACAAGCAAACACTGTTATGAATAGGGATTTATTTACTGTTGTCTGATTGGGTAATCATGAAATAAATATTCAGTAACAAAACATAAATAAAAAAATTTCAATCCATTGTAGCACAGAATTTTATTCAATTAAATTTATTCGTTCAGAACAAAATGCGATTTTGTTCAGCTATAATTCATAAGTCACCCTTCAAATTATAATAAGAACTAATTATTTTGAATTTGTTTCACACTAAAACAATTTTTAACTCCTTATCAAAAACAGTAGTTTGACCAATTGGACTAGGAATGTTCAAGAAACGGCTCAAAGCTGGTAGTGCTAGGAGATTCACATCATTCACAAGTAAACACTGTACCACTTGTAAGGTCCAGGCTGAAATAACAGTGAGTTAGTTCTTTATTCGGAATTAATAGCTCAAGCAATCATTAAATCTAAAATCTTGAGTTTAAAAATTCATAGTTTATTTCATAAAATATATTATGCTATAAAGATGAAATTTGAAAATACCTTTCTGTGGCGTGTGTATGCCACCAGTTTACAATGAATTTTCCTGATACGTCTATTTTTTATTTTGGGAATTTCTAGAGCATCCTGAGGAACAGTTCGAAGAAAAGATTCAGTTAGAGTTCGAGGGTACTTTGATTTTACAAAAGTTTCCAGTTCAATATTCTTAATCTGCAAAAAAAAAAAAAATCAAGCATTAGAAATCTGCGCTATGACACTAAAAAGACAATTTATGTAGCTAAAATTACTCAGTAAACTCAATAAAGAGAATTAGACAACGAAATCTTTGTACTACAATGTATGTTGGAGAAGTAATGAAAAAAAAAGAATTATTTTTATGTAATCGGGTTTTAAGAAAATTGCATTATATGCTTTTAGCTTCCCCATTAGCTATTTCTTCAATTTGTGGTAAATGATAGCTTTTCTTTAATTGCATTCTGATTACTTGATATCCCAGGAATTGTTTTCGCCTAAGGAATATGTTACATTCACATACAAGTAGCGCCAAGTTGGAATCACGTGATAAGAAGTTATAAACAATAACACTTGCATTTCGTTAGTATGTAAAATTCCTATATTTACACTGCTGACATCCAGAGTTTTAACCTCACACATATTTTATCTTAAATCCTATTCTGGTATACCTATTAAGTAGGAAATAAAGTCTTAATATTTTATATATTTGTGTTAGTAAATATGCCAAGTCTGTTACAGTAGTTACTTTTGGTGTTTGTTAGTATATTCCT
>BMAU01011415.1:0-28583 GCA_019973935.1 Trichonephila clavipes | reverse complement strand
TAAGTATATTACACTGGTGTGCAAAAATAAGGACGAAGTCGAAAAATTAGCATATCAACTGAACGAAGAGGCAGAGCGGATAGAAAGACCAATCAGGAGATTAAGTAATGATGTACGGTAGAGCACATGCAGATATGCAGGTAGACGTAATAGGGGAGTGTCAAAGTAGTATAAAGCATGTTGTCGGTGTAAGATCAGTATTTCTGGCAAAGAGATTGCACGCCGTATAGCAGCTAAAATCACGCCGAGTTGCTGCCTCAGCGAGAAATGGCGAATAATCAATCTGTTAGACGACATCTGGATGCTTTTACCCGAGGTCGAATCATTGGGAAGTTGGAGTAAGGCCGCAGTGTGACAAGAGTGTGGCTGCAGAGTTCGAGTTGCCACAGCATCGTTTCACGACTTTGGAGACAATTTCAAACTACAGGAACAGCCATCCGGGGGTTCAGTAGTGGTCGTCCACGAGGAACCAAACCCGCAGATGACCGGTACATTGTCTTACAGGCCAGAAGAAACAGGCGGCAGACAGCGGGAGAAATAGCTAGACACACGACACAGGCGACTGGACGAACGATATCGCGTTTTACCGTGGCCAGAAGACTGCACGGTGGTAGTCTGTTTGCACGACGCCCTGTACGGTGTGTACCTTTAACGCCTGCCCATCGGAGAAGGCGTTCTCTGTGGTGCCGGGAACACCGGAATTGAGACGATGAATGGGGACGAGTACTCTTTACAGATGAGAGCAGATTCAGTTTGAGTAGCGATTCTCATCGCATACTCATCTGGAGAAATGACTTCCTGGAACATCATTGAAAGGGACAGGTATGGAGGTCGCGGTGTTCTCGTTTGGGAGGCATCATGCTTGGTAGTCGTACAGACCTTCACATCTTCGACGCAGGTTCAAATAACGGGACCCGTTATTGTAACGAGATTCTTCTTCCATATGTGCGTCTTTTTAGAGGCGCTATGGGTCTGCAGTTCCTTTCCATGGACGACAATGCACCATGTCATCGCACAGTAGCTGCCGAACAACTCCAACTCTTAGAGAGTGAGGATATTGAACGTATGGATTGGCCGGCACGATCTCCGGATCTCAATCCCATCGAGCATGTATGGAATTTTCTAGGCAGACGCTTGGCAGCTCGTACTTTACCACCAGTAACGATTCGGGAGCTTCGATTGGCGCAGCAAGACGAATGGGCAGCAATGCCTCAACAACTCATTGACACCCTCATTCTCGGCATGGGAAGACGCTGTGAAACCTGCCTAGCAGTCAGGGGAGATCATATCCCCTACTAAAGACCGGATGTTTCTTGCTGGATACCCATCACAAGAGGGATGTTTCGGCCTTCAGTCGCTTTACACAGCCCATGCTACTTTTCAATCAAGCTTCTGTTCATCCCTCTGATTTCTCTTGTAAGTGTTGCTTACTATTACATGCTGTCCTTCACGTATTGGGATCTTACGGTGCCAAATGTGTTGATTTGGAAAGCTTTTGTAAAGTTCATATTGAAAACTTCGTCTCAGTCTTACATCTTGCACACCATGTGTATAATCATCAGTGCATGTTATGTAGATATTATTATTATATGTCAGAGCGTATTTTGCAGTGATTAATAATATTTCTTTCCAAATAATCTTTATTTCCACTTTTCAAATGTTTGCTCCCCTGAGATATAGGGGGTGAGCCCCACGGTTTAGGAACTCGTATTACTACAGAATAGTCAGTAGGCCCTATATACCGAGCGCTGACAATGTTAAATTAGACATTTTGGGAACCAGTTTCTCAAAAAACTGCTGGCAAATATAGAAACTTCAAAATTTGTTTGTATATTGATAAGGTTTTTATTTAAATGCTGGTAAATATACCAAAATATTTTTGTTTACTTTTTTTCAAAAAATTCATCGTAAAAGTATCAGTTTTGAAATTTTTGAAAACTGTTATATTTCTTACGATAACCGCTTTCCAGCAAAATATTTTGGGGAAAATCTCAAAAAATAGCCTTATTATGTAGAGTTATGCATATCATTTATGTACTGTAAAATTGTATGATCACCATTCTGTAGATTCTGAAAGAAAACGGTGTACACGTGTTTTGAAACAACCATTCAAGCTTTTGAGATAAAATTGCATTTTTTTAAGCACTTGGATCACATAAAATGAGTTACAACATGTATTTGCCCTATTTTACAATAAATATTAGCTTATTCTCTATTACTTTTTGGCCTTTTAGTTTTCTTTTTTCTTAGATTTCTCGAAAATACATATATACCATTTTTCACTTTTTATCTATTGAGGTATTTTGTAGCAGTTGATTATTTTTACTCAAATTCTGTATCAATGTTTGAGGAATTTTCAGTTCCGATACATTACTTTCATCAAATTTGACTATAAAGCATCATAAATACCATATGAAAATGTGTCAATACATGAAAATATGGGCTTTGTACATGACATTATACACTATTTCAAAGTTTCATTAGTGTTTTATATTCACTGTTAGCACAATTTTTACAGCAGCAGAATTAAAAATGTTCTTTAAATATTTGGAAATGTATTCAAACCAACAAGAAATCTGTTTATGGAACATAAATTTATGTTTATATATGTGACATTTACTGTCCCAGCGAAAAAAGGCATTTATTTAGATATTTTTACCTTTATAAAGAAACTATTGAACACCAAAGCTTAAAAATTTGTATAAATAAATACAATATATATGAAATATGTAAAAATTTCAGAGCATGCATACAGTAGACTTATAAATGAAAAAGAATACACAATTTATTAAATTTGTCATTTTCTGTATTATGACATATGTTCATTAGTGAAAAATGTTCGAGAAATATTTAAAAAATTTACATAAAGAATAAAAACACACAACAATATATATATGCAAAAAATACAGTAAAAGTCTCCGTAGTTCCTTTATGTAAGTAGATTATATAGAAAGAATGCGACTATGTTAAAAAATAGTGACTTAGAAACACAGTAGCTTTGTATAAATTTTACCTCATCAAAAGATCCCAGCAACTGTAGCCGAGGTTTTACCTTATTTTTCTTAATATTATCTTCTTCTTTTCTTTCTTTTTTCTTCTTTTTTTTCTAATTTTCTTCAGTGTCCAGAAAAAGACAAATTGCTTTCGTTAGTTTTTCCTATCGAGTTTCATGGCGCTACTGAATATTCCCCCATAGGTTTCTACGCCCAGTTTTGAAGCATTTTTAATTTCTTTACATTACCATCAATAAAGGAAGAAACAGCATCATAAACACCAATTAAGTCAATTTCAATATGTACAAATGTTGCTGGGAACACGACCAAATGACATTATGAAAACTCTTATTTCGGGTTTTGTGTTTTTCCAGCAAAATTTCTTTCAACAGACTAGGAACAAGTTCTCTAAATATTTCGCATTGGCTTCAACAACAGCGACCGTTTTTTATGTTTGTAAGACTTACTGATGCTTCAACATTTTTAAATCCACCATGAATCTTTTTGATGGGACAAAAAACCATGTTGAGGATATTCTCATCGGTCGATAACTTATGCAGAAAAATGGCTTAGATAGATTGCCGCATATTCTGAACACTGCTGCGATTTCTCGAATAGCTTATCCATAAGTATGACTGCAAGTTATAATTTCATGTTCAGTCAAACGATTTTTCCCTCTAAAACACTTACCGTCAGCCATTGGTTTGCCCTTTCAATTGAGCTTTTAATCGGCAATCTTCTTCCCATGCGCTTCATTACATGACCAATACACTCCAATTTTCTCAGTTGGATACTGTTTCCATAAATGTCTTTTTTTTACCGCATCAAATGTTTTGCACCTATCCCCATCAACTAAGTATTTAATATATCCAGACGCGCATTATAAAGATAATGACCGTTGAAAACCGATGCAATCTGGTTTATCGCCCATTGTGGATCCCCAACGTAGTTCCTTTTACAACTTTTCATGAAACAAGTTTCAAGCAAAAATATTTCAAGAATATTAACATCTATCACCTTACCCAGGTCATGGTCACAGTAATCATACTATTCAAGGATGTGTAACCACGCTTATGCACCTGTCCCATCTAGCTACCGCATATTTTTGTTACACCATTTTCACAAATAGCTTCCTTCACACCCTTTTGTAATCCAAGTTTGACAGCATTTAAAAATTCGCTTGCCGTAAGAGAAAAAACCTTGTGGTGGTTGCGGAAGACTAATATGCCACAGAATATTCTCCCTGTTTCTGGACCTTTTCCAATTGAACGTTTAGCATACACAAACCTAGCATTTATTGTAGTAATTTGTGTTCCTTCATGAAAATTTGAAGAAGAATTCCAATGATATGACAAGCAAACATTTCAGGACATACGTAATAGCCAGTCCATACTACCTTTTAAAACTTTGCATGTCTAAGCCACTGTTGCACATTTTACAGTGAACTTCATTCTTGGAAAACAAAAGCAAGAATATTCAAAATCATGGTTTGCATTTATAAATACCTACATAGTACAAAGAAGAAAAAAATCTCATTTACTGGGAATTTTCTTTCTTTTGCTCTATGCCTGCTTTGATTCATGTGCATGTTCAGAGCTTGGCATTTAATTTACTATCAGTGGTACTTACTTTATTATTAATAGTATTCTTGTAGATGACTTCTTATCTTTGCGTTTTTCTTGAAACCTTAGATCTTGGCATTTCAAAATTTCAGAATTTATATCGATAAAACGATAAGCGCTAATCAAAACGTATTCGAAAGCGCCAAAAATAGATAAACAACCCTCTAACAGTTACACTTGCAATTATTCTACAGTTGGGCAATTTGGGAACAAAATAGATAATGGCTTTGCAAGAGCATCCAGTTATAAAAAGTCCAATGTTTACATTTCTACCTGTCAAAGTAGGCTTCAAATCAGTTGATTATTTTTAAAAAAAAACATTTAAAAATACTTCTAATTCATGAATCGACTTAGTGCAAGTTATATCATCATTGAAAGGGCTTAATTTGTAGATTTTGAGAAATATCAAAAAAAAATTATTTCTTGAAGGTGTTTACCATACTGACTGCTCTTAATTCAGACATCTAAAATTTCTCTTCCGAAAGTGTGAAGAAAAGCGAGTCCAACTTCTGTATATTTAAAGATGGAGAAAAAAATGACTTTGACAGTTTTTTTTTTTCCAAGAGTAATAGTTATATTTATGTCACATCATATAGCAGCAAAGGGTCATTGGAGACGGACCTTGTAAGTCGAAACTGTCAAGTGACGAGGACGTCACCTAAATTAGCACCCTCTTCTCTTTTCGTAACCCGGAGGTTTCAGGTATAGTTTGGGACAACGAATAAACAGACTGAAATAAAAAACTAATTACTTTTCCATTTCAGAGTGATCACTTGTGTTATCCCTCTTAGGTTGTTGTAGTCCATTTTCAAAAATTTCTTCTCTTACTTCCACTTTTTCAAAAGATAATCCTTTCAACTCACTTGAATGATAGCGAAAAGGATCAAACGATTAACTGTTAACACACATTGCCATGGTATAAATAACACCCAAATTAGTATAAAATGTAAGTCATCTCTATAAGGAAAGCGCGCGCGCGGTTTTATTCAAACAACAATAAAAAAGAAGGATTTCTCTAAAGGATTAATCGCATGATCACGGATAGAACCCGCCAGATCCTATTTTCCAAATCACGTGAACTGGAGGACATTAGACCTCGAAGGTTTAACGTGATATTCCGCGCCCCATAGGTGCCCAGGTCTTTTAGCACCTAGGTCTTTAGTGGTCTTTAACGTGCATACGTCTTTAGTGGCACCTGGTTCTTTAGTGGTCTTTGCGTACGTCTTTGGTGGCACCTAGGTCTTTAGTGGTCTTTAACGTGCATACGTCTTTGTGGCAATTCAGGTTCTTTTGTGGTCTTTAGTGCATACGTCTTTAGTGGCACCTAGGTCTTTAGTGGTCTTTAACGCAGCATACGTCTTTAAAATTGCTTTAACCCAGGTCTTTAGTGGTCTTTAACGCCTGAGTCTTCAGTGGCACCTAGGTCTTTAGTGGTCTTTAACGTGCCTACGTCTTCAGTGGCACCTAGGTTTAGTGGTCTTTAACGTGCCTGGGTCTTTAGTGGCTACTAGATCTTTTTAGTGGTCTTTAACGTGTCTAGGTCTTCAGTGGCACTAGGTCTTTAAGTGGTCTTAACGTGCCTAGGTCTTCAGTGCTTGGCAACTAGTCTGTAGTATTTTTAAGAGGACACAGTACGATTCAATTGGCTGGAAAAAATTTGTCAAAAATCCTTTATAATTTTTTCAGCCTAAATTATTCTTTAAATACTTGTCTATAACCTCACAAATTTGGGAAAAAGCTCTAAACTTTAAAACGCAGAATTGTTTTTATAGCTTTTACTTTCGTTTTTATTCACATTCCTAGAAAAATCAAAACTTTAAACTACTTATCTCCTGAAAGATAAATAATCAGTTTAGTCTCATTTAAAAATGCAAGGCTTTTTTTCATTGCAGCCTAATGTTTTGAATGTTTTTTTTACCTAATATGTAGTACATTTTACAGAAGTTGGTATGCATTTATGAATCAAACAATACTTATTTTTTGTAATTAATCTAAAATTTGTACATTTTTTTTAAGGAATTTTCAATAAGCATTCATAAAAAAATATTGTGGGAATACCAATCATGTTATCATAAAACCCACTTACCAACTTTTGTTATACATAGTTTGACGTAGTTGTAAATCAAATTGCGCGTGCACGTAACGTTTTGTAGGGGAGGGTAGCATTTAAAATCATTTCACAAATTTCAAGTTTTCCTAAAAATTAAATGGCCAGCATTTTCTGAAATTTTGAACACAAAATCTTTTTCACAATGTATACGCACATAGAGGCAAAAAAAAAATTTGAAAATCCTTTAAATTAAAAAATTTCGCGTAAAAATCGTACCATGTCCCCTTAACGAGCATAGGTCTTTAGTGGCACCTAGGGCTTTAGTGGTTTTTAACGTGCACAGGTCTTTACTGGCACCTATGTTTTTAGTGGTCTTTAACATGCATAGGTCTTTAACGTACCAATGAAACCACGATATTCTGGCCATGAGTTCGTGAACATAATTCTGTTTCCCGACGAATGATAGATTTATAAAACATGGTACAGGATGCCGCTACTAACGTCATGATCGACTGTCACGGGCCTTAACTGACTATTATAAATTGTGCCTTTTCACATTTGAGAGAAGTCAATCCTTAAGAAGATAGAACATCGTTCCATTAAGTTCATTTACGCGTCTACCTTTTTTTTTTTGGGATGTTCTTTAATGATAGACACGCATTTGCTTTATTTAGTCTGTTCCCCAGTCAGACATTTTATTCCATTTAACATACATTTATTAGCTTCACCTGTATGTAAGGGAATCTTTGAACTCGATTTTTATCCACTTAAAAGTCAGATTTCGAAATTTTGCGCACTTGTCGGGACCGATGACAATACAATAATTATTAATTTTTGTTCCCTTTGTCCTGATCCAGGATTAACAATTTCCCTTTTCTAGATTTGGCAAATAATTCCAAATTTTGACTAAAGAGTAAGTTACAAACCTAAAGGCAGAAACGCTCATGGTTAATACGAAAACAGCAAATAAAAATAATTTGCATTTATGTGACAAAGGGAAAGGATGCGTTGTGGCTGATCCTACAGTTTGCAAACCAGGCCGCATGGATACTGATAAGACGCCAATGGATATTATAGATTTTAAAAAAATTTGCATTTAAGATTAATTCATCAATGAGTGAAAGCTGATAGTTTTAAAATCTAAAAAAACACGCTATTATTTAAATCGAACTAAAAAAAATAAAATAAAATATTGTTTAAAAATAACTAAAACACCTTTTATAGTGAATTAAGCCGATAAGTAAAATATTTCTTAATACTTAAATAAATGATTAACGAGAAAACTATTTATATATATAATATATATATATATATATATATATATATATTGTCATTGTGATAAAAAAGCGTGGGGGGGGTGCTTTTTAGAACGTTTTAACACTAACTTTGCATTTTAGAATGGAACTACTAAAAATTATAGCAATTGATATCGACTTTTCCACAATGACAGTTTTCTTGTTTTTTTTTTTTTTTTTTTTCGGTTCGATTCACACAGTATATAGTTCTTTTCAAACTATAATTTATTCGCTTTCATTTCTGAGACTTACTGCCTAGTATTTTTAGATCAATGAGAAACCTGGAATATTTATAGACGAGCAACTTCATCCCAAAGCTAGACATTTCTTCAAAGTAAAAGTATCCTAATAAAAGTTTATAAAATATACATGGATGCAAACTCTTATATTTTGATATTTTTTTATTACTTAGACAAAAAAATACGCTAAAAAATGTTAAAATACATCACTTTTTTCATTGAAAATATCAATTATTTCATTTTTGTGTTTTCTGCAGCTTCTGTACGACATTGAAAGTGAAATTGTTTGACCTTAAAACTTTCTTATAAAAATCAAATCAAATGCTTAATTAAATGTTGCAATGATGGAGTACATGGGCACGGCAGCCAAGGGTTTGTGGTAACAAACTCGTGACAGATCCACCGTGTAGAGGGCTTGATGAACGTTAAATCTGACATGGCTCAAAGATGGAGTGTTGTGGAAGTTCGGGTGTGTTGAGGGCCAACTCAGCTATCATCCGTGCCATTTGATCGTGGTTTAAAATTGAAGTCCCATTGACATTGGCCCTCATATTAATAAACATTTAATCATTGTTTTTATAAAAGGGATTGCAGTAATTTTTAAATGAAAAAAATATTTTTACTATCTAGGAGGTAATGTATCTAGGAGTTCTACATTTTGCTTATAAAATACTTTTGAACGATGGGGTCCTTCAAAATACATTAAAATAATACAATTAAAAAGTAGTGAATTAAATTAGGTAAAAAATGTAATGTTGAAGGAAAATGTTTGGCGAATCTAAACGGAACATTTTTTAACTGCTTGCCTGATTATCCCGGAGTTATCTCGGGTTCGAGAATACATTGTGCAGTTAACTATTATCCCCGAGAAAACTCGGGAAGGAGAATTTGCATTGCGGTTGGTTTTATCCACGGTTTTACTCGGCCTGGAGGAAATGAAAGGAAATATTCAGTTTTTGAATGGCAGTTTGCAAAGTTTGGTTTCGTTAATCTTTTGGCGGACTGGTCACGTGTTTTCCTGTTGTATAGTACACGTCGGCATGGATTAGTGATGTATAAAAATTATAGTTCCGTTTAAACTAAGTAAAATAATAGCAGTATTTAATGCTAAAGCGATGGTTTTCAAATAGTGACTATGAAGAGGTTGAGAGACACAGAAAATAGAGTAAAGTGATGCTTCTGTATGCCTAAGCACGTACATTTTGCACTGTAAATCGGGAGATGGTTTCGAAATGAACTGATTAAAAAAATATTTAAAAATCATCGTGACAGAGTTTTCCCCGCACATCAGGAAGATCCGGGATTAGTCCATCATCACTCAGGTTAACCTATAGGGCATTATCTGATGTTATTCCGGCTACTACAAAAAAAAAAATCAAATTCAACGAGACGTGTACTTCGTGCTCCGTAAGATTCAGAGGAGGAGGTAAGCCAGTGCGGGAGAAAAGAGACCAGATACAATGCACAGATACCGGGTATCACTTTATGTTATCGCTTGTTTTTTAAAAACTATGATACAAAGACTAACATATTTTTTATTTATTTCCATTTGCCCGAGATAACACGGGATAATAAAAGCTAATACTAAAACTAAATGCTATTAAGCCTGGAATAAATGACAAACTCTACTTAACAAATGCATATTTTTTTTTTGTTTTTACCGTTTTTCCTAGTATTTATGCTCAAAATTTAAAAAATTTGATGATTTTTGCCAATTTTTTCAAAAAAATTTGTAAGGGGAAGTGGTTAAGAGCATAAATTCTTCATTAGCAATGTTTAGAAAGTAAACATGCGTTTATTTTGATAAAATAGGACTGTAACTCATTAACTGAAACAAATAATATAGAAATTTTCTTAATTCATCAGCGTAGCACAATATATACCCATTCTTACTGTTCTCTCCCTAATTGAACTATGCACTAAAATTATGCTTCTTCCACATAAACAAGCTGATGTCACACTAAATGAAACAGAGAGCGGAACGTTGCCAGATTATAAAAAAAGGTGAAATTACAAATTAAAATCGGATTCAAAACGTTCTTAGACACGAATAAAGGGTTATATTGTTTTCAACATTTTTTCAGCTTTATTTTAAATGGATTAAAGCGAATTGCTCAAAGACAATTGTTTTTTCTATTTCTCATTAGAGATTCATTTTTGATGTTTCAGAAAAAGTTTATACAAAACTATGTTTTATTCGAAATTTTTTCATGCTTTGAGACGTTGCTTCTGAGTGATATGCAAAGGAATTACTTAAATTAATTTAAATAGTGGGATAAATTTTGGACAGAAATAGTTTACATTTTAAACATTGATTATTTACAAGGGTTTAAAGTTCAGTTTTTGTATTTTTATTTTTAAGGAACCTTATTAATAATATCAAAGTAAATGTAAGTTGTTGTTTCAAATGCATATACACTTAGCACGAGCTTATATAAGAAATCACAGGGGCTAAGTATTTAAATTTATTCGTAGAGAATTTTTGTTTTACTTTCAACTTAATAATAAATGCGTTAAGAGGCGTGTTGGAAAGCTACGAAATCTTATTTTTTGTGACAATTTGGCGGACTTTTCCATTTTCAAATTGTATACATTTTAACCTTTCTAAAGTGCCTTAACTTCAATCTCAGGGGTAAATAGAAGCGCTTAAACCTGTTTTTAAATAATCGTTGAAAACTGGGCAAGGGCCATTTGAATGGCGAAAAAAACGTAAACAAAGTACTTCGTTTTTCTTAAAGGTTGAACGTCTGATATAAGCGGAAACGTTTATCTTTATTATTATAAGTTACATATTTTTATGTTTTATTTCTAGCTATTAAAGAAGCCTCATATACATTAAAATCAATTTATCTCAAAAATGTAAATTTTAATGTTCGATATTTTCTTACTGAAGAAACTACTGTTCATGGGTATGTATTTTCTTATAATATATTTATAATGATGGCTAATATATATACTGAAATGAGTTTTTTGTAAAAAAACTCAAAAACTTATTTTACAAACTTTTTTATGGAAAAAATGGGACAATTTTGCATTGTTTGATGAAAATATTTCATAAATTATGAAAATTCAAAATTAGCTAAAAACTCGTTTCAGTGTAACATGAAAGTGTGTACTTTAATTGTATGGAAAATTTCAAGCATGTACATAAAACTCTCTGATTTTGAGAAAAAGTTACACCGGAAACAGAAAGTTTGACATTGTCAGTATGTATAGAGATAAGGAATTCTAACTCCCCTTAAACACAGCTATTACAATCCCATACCATTATACATAATTCTAAGAAAAATAATTGCAGATATTTTTTACAATATCTGCAATATTTTATACTATTTTTTGAAGAAATAAAGGTTGCAATATTTTCTTTGTATTCTTTTTATACATTCATGAACTGTTATAATCCACTCTCGCCATTCAAAGGCAGTATTTTTTTAAAAAGACTTGCTATATTTTAAAATATTCGTCACATGAAAAAATAAAACAAAGAAATTTACAAGATTTTATTAAGCCCACTTCCCTCGTTATGAATCAGGGCTCTGTTTAAAATGATCTTTATTTATAAAAGGAAATGGAAATTCCCCTTCTCTCATAATTATCCGGGCATGCATTTTTCATGGTCTCTGACGGTGTCATTTCCCGGACCAATGGGAAAAACAATTATTTGAGTGGAGAATCCTTTACTCATCGTATGTTTCGGTGACTTATGGTGATCTCGATCCAGGGTCATCGGTAAAATTCATTGGGCTTCAATTTTCGGTTTTAGAAAGAGGTTTTCAGACGTTTAATTAAGGTGGAAAGTATATAGCATTAATTAAAAACGATTTACATAAGATGATGCTCGCAGTGATACAAAAACATAATTCTAATTCCGTTATTTGTAGTATTCTCTGAACTTACATTCAATTATTTGAGTACAAATACAAAGGACCAAAAGTGAAATTAAAATGAAATTTATTTTTCATTTCGTCATGATGATAAGTCATGGTATTTGGAAAATAACTAATACACAATACTATTAATACATCAATTTTAATATTAATTAAAAATTTTGAGTCTATATTTGTGAAATGTTTTTTATGGCTGTAAGAAAAGAATGTTTCAAAGGAATTTATTTGCAGAATTTTATGCCTCAAATGTGTTACAAATCAATACCAACTACAGTTCATCAAGGCTGAATGAACTGTTGAAAATGCTGAATAAAAATGATGAATATTAAACTACTATAAGTTTTGGTAAATCACGTGGTCTTTTAAGTTGGCTAGTCATCCCAATCCTGAGTTTTCTTAGCTGCAGCACTATTGAAATTAAATTCAAAATCCTTCTTTGCCTGTTTTATATGACTACCCAACTGGTTTTGCGCTTGTTATATTTGCCCTAATTGTCTTCATTTTAAGTTTTGACCCATTGCCTGTTTTATTTGGTCATTTTACTGGTATATTTGGAAATTTTACGGTGGTATTTAACTGTCATTTTTATACATGACATCGAAATGTTTTTCTAGTTTTTACGCTTCCAGGTCATCTTATAAAGGGCTTTGTCTTGCATTTTTAGTTCCTCTAACCTATTAGTGTGAACTTAAATTTTTTGGGTCTTTTTGGAGCCGGATATTGGACTTCTTTTTATACAGTTCCTGTCTTGGTGTTGTTGTAGATCGAACTTAATATTAGACCCTAATCCATGAGTGAATATATCTCTTAATTATTTTTAGCAAGCTTATTTATTGTAATTTGTTTTCTTTATATAAACATATGTGTTCTATCTGTAAGTTCATGTCATTTAAGCAGGGTGTCGAAACTTAGAACTGTATCTGTGATCATACAAAGCTTTTATAAAAATTATATAGTTTTTATTCACTTAATGTCATATACGTGAATTCTTCGTAGCAGCTATTTATTATATTTTTTCTTTAATTAAAGATTTTGTAAACTACTTACACAGTATACATTAAATAGCTCCGATATGCTACATAATGGATGCTTTTCTGTCGAATTATTCCCTGTGGCTGAGTGATTAGTGCACCAGGCTTCCTCACTACAGGTCCGAGGTTCAAACCCCGGGCTTGGAAATGTCGAATCGGCCTTTCATCCCTACGATGGGTCGATAAAATAAGTACCAAGCCAGCAAGGGAACACTGGGGGTTTCACCTCAGGCTGACCACCTGATGGAACATCTGCTCATGCACTTCAGGGCTCAGGGTAGCGTATACTGAGTTGGGCAAAGTAAACCTTAGCCCTCATGGGCTGTTGAGCCACTGAGTGAAGCTTTTTTTACTCTCTGTGGTAACTCGCCTTTTGAAAAATTCTGGTTATACTCATGGAATTATTGAATATATTTCATTTGAAGATAGTCTGATATAAATTTTTCTTACAATGAAAGTGACAATCGAGAAATCAGAATTCAATTATATGAGCACAAAAATCCAGAATTTATAAACATTCCGATTTAAGAGCATATTTTTTTTATTTGAAATAAGAAGGCAGTTTTTTAATTATTTTGTCAGTAAATAATTCCTGCGAAGTAGTTCAAAATTCATAATTTTTTTTTCCAATTGTTGGGATTTTTCAACTCCCTGCAAAAATAAAGAGCATCAGTATTAATAGTCATGTAATTATTGTAATAAAGTACATTAATTAATTTGTTTTGATGACTTAACGAATGTATAAAATAGTATTTCTGGTATATTTTACAGAATTAGGGGGAATGATTACAGATAATAATACACATTTCATGAAGTTTCATTGGTCATTCGTTGTTTGAATTGACCAATGAGAATACATATAAAAAGAACAAAACTTCAACATTTAATGCGATTAAGTTCAAGATTGAGATTAAATCCATCTTAACAAATTAACTTATTGTGTATTTGTTTTTAAAAAAAAAATATTTGATATATATATATACATATATATATATATATATATATATATATATATATATATATATATATATATATATAGTTCTAGCCACTATTTCAAGCCACTTGGTCAACTTTCCTGCATGCGTAAGGCACTCTCAGTGTTTTGGGGAGCCGACCCAGTTTTAGATGCTCGAAGCGGACATCACCATGATTCGGAAAGCGACGAGAAGGGGAGGATGACAACGGCTTGTGTTTAGCTTTGTTAGACGACAGAAACATGATAACTCTTACGAAAATACAACTTTATTATCTTTATATCATCTATGTATATAAATGTAAAAAACAAAATGTAAAAAACAATGTGCAATTAAATTCAAAGTTAATTGATGATGATTTTATTATTATTGTGATAGGCCATCGCTGACATCATCCCCATATATATATATGGGGATGATGTCATCATATATATATATATATATATATATATATATTTATAATTATATATAAAATTAAAGTAACCACTTTTTTCCTTTCAGAAAATTAATCGTATCTACTCAAACAAGATGCAATTGAATTAATTCGAAATGCTGCTAAACATTTTCTTTTCCACCATGAGCTAACATTTAAAATAAATTTAATAATTTTTAAAAAGATTAAAAATCAACCAACTATACACATATTGAAAAACCGAATAAAGGTAAAAAAGGCGGTTAATCTGGTTTAACTTCAAGCAAAAAATAAGTGTAACAAACGGTATAAAGGTTAAAACGGTAGCTTGTACTAATATAGCAAACTGTTACTTCTAGCAACTAAAATTGAAGGTTTAAGGCTGGATAACCTTTTCCTATGTTTATCTATACAACTAGGTTGAAATGAAGGGAAAATAATGTAAAAAAAATAAGTCTCTAAAGGCTAAAAAGGTTATTAAACATAATACAAAAAAATTTTCTATTCAAATACTCTAAATTAATTCTAATACAAAATACGATGTAAAAACATTAAGCTGGAAACCACAGCTAGAAAGCCAAAAACTCTAAATAAATGTATTGAATTGTTTAAGCAAATCAATCAGACCTTGAACACGTTAAAAATCAAGAGCAAGATTAAAATTACAAACATTATCATACTTAAGAAGAAATTTTGATAATGTACTTTACAATAAAGAATCATAATTTTAAATGAGGAGAAACATAAAATTCGGCAAAAGTTTAAAATAATATTTATTTAGAAACATATCTCTCAAAGATAAAAGTTAAAAGGAAAGGGACTAAAAGAAAATAAAAATAATCAAAAACAAAAATGTATAGCGCCATCTTTTGGATGTAAGAAATGAGATATAAAAGCTAATATAAAACGAGGTTATTAATATTGAATTTATTACATAAAAACAATTACAGTATCTATATATCTAAAATTATACAAATAATTATTAATGATCTGATTACTTTCAAAGAGTGTAAATGTAAAATATGTTAATATGTATATATATTATAAAATGTGTTATAAATCCCGTAATTGGTTATTTACATTATTAACTTTTTCTTTAACATTTGAAGTGTTGTACTTATTTTAAAAAATTTTATGAGCCGTCTGGCTGTATTTTCCTGAGTTAGAATGTGCTTTTTTTTTTTATCAGCATATTTTTTCCTTTTATTACATTGTTAAAAAGCTTTTTTACACTAACTTTCCTAAATTAAGTTACAAATTACATACAGAAAAGTAAAGTGTAAATAAATTGATACATGTTTTCAATTTTTATCTTCAAATAATTTAATTTTTAATGGGCTTTAAGTTTTACTTTTTATTCTTTATTATCTACACTGTTTGCAGACAGTTATTTTTACTTACTAGAAGATTATTTAATAAAATAAGCATTCTTGTTTTCTAAAATGCAATTTCTGAAAACCGTTTTGCTATGTATAATCTCATAAACGCTTTATCAAACACAAAAAATATATAAATACAAATCATTTTACCAGGTGTATGTTTTGCTAATTTGGAGAGAGGATTCTAATCTCTTATTGAATTAAATAATAATATATTATGACACCTGAAGAGAAATAATAACATAAATCTGCTTATTAAATTAGGTTTCTTTATTATGCACATATATTAATATTATTACATATAATTCAATCAATATCACTTTGTTTTCTTTTTAGTTCGTATCATGATAATTTAATGGTTTGCATTAAAGTGCAACAATAGATAATTTAGTTTATTTTTAAAGAAGAATTATATTAGATAGTTTTCATTATATGTATATATTTATATTCCACGTAAAAGGATTGCTTAAGTATTTTCTAAATTTCAACAAAACAAAACAGGCGAAATAAAATTGGGAAATTTTAAATACATTTCATTGTCTCAAAAATTACTTTCCCTGTTGTTAAAATTTACAATCAAATACATCATAATTTAATTACTTTCTTTGAGATGTTGAATGTTAGAGTATCTTCCTGAATTCCATGGTTTTTCACTCTTTTCAGAGATATGCAGATATAGCATAACTTTGCATCAAGTTAACTGTATGAACTGGTTATAAGTAAACTGTGCCAATAGAAGTTAATGATTATGCAGTTTTATAGCGCAAGAGCCAATTTTGACAGTACTGTGCCAATATCTATGACGTAAATTGGCACTATTCAGAGGTTGTAAGCCCATATAAAAATTTAATTGATTGTTTCAATAAGTATCGTTACGACTTTCATTACGTGAATCAATAACACGACAAAAATATGATGTACAGTCAAGCAGATGGTAGGAAAGAAGCCTTGCTGCAGAGTCTGCCGATTTCTCGTCGACTAGTACACAGTAATCAAAATGGATATTATGCAAACAGTGATCTGGAATGTTCTACATAAAATAGAGATGTACTCCTTTCATCAAAGGTACAACTCAAACTGAACATATTCTGATTCTCAATTTCCCTGCCACTGACTTAGTTAATGGATTTATTTTTGGAGGAATTCATGAAAATGGAACACGGCGCAGAAGATCAAATTTAGAGCTCTATCAATCATATAAAGAATCTGACATTGTTAACTTCATCAAAATACAACGAATTAAATAGGCGGGTCACGTTATCAGAAGGAAAAAGACTCACACCCCTAAAAAAAGCCTTCAATGCTCAAACAATTGACACACGAAAAGGGCGATTAAATCTTAGATGGATTGATGACTTAGAAAAGATCTCACTTTTAAGAACTAGAAATGGAGAACACTAGCAGGAAGAAGGCTGAACTTGTGCAAGGTTTTTAGCGAGAAATGCAAGGCCCACCCTGAGGGCTGTCGTGCCAGTGAAGGAAAAGATTTAATTAATGACAAGGTACTTTTAAGCAAAACATTTTCAACAATGCACACGAGCAAGGAAAAATCCCTAGGACTCTGTAATGTGGAACTCTCAAAGAGGCTTAGTGTTAACATAAGGGCACGGCTCGTCAATTTTTATCTCACGGGATGTATTTCCAACCCGCACACTTGAATGGAGTAACATACCTTGTTCTTCTGTAACAGATCATTCTCTGAATTTCTGCAAAGTGTGTGTCAGCTGCAATGCAAAGAAGGCATGCAATTCGTGCAGGGTGGTACATTTACACTTCCAGCTACGGGTGTGTACAGTACAAAAATGGATCCCGCACAACTGCTAAACTTCAGGTGGAGTACCCAAATTGTCTTTGTAAATTCCACCGGTCGATCGCGATCGACTTAATGCCCACCAGCTCTCGAGCGCATAATAAATTCACAATAATCGTGTCTCACAACTATCTGAAATAATGTATATAGGAAATTGAAATAGAGAAAGGGAGGCTTTTTTAAATCATTTCAATTGATTCAGGAAGAGAATGGTGTTATAGGTTTGTATATGTATATACCGTTTCAAAAACACGTTAAATGGAAATCGAAATAAAAATATACTTTGCGTGTTGAAGATAGAAAGTTTATTATTTCTTCACTGAAACCTTCTAAGAAAGGTTTTATGCATAGTCATATTTGTTGTATTTAAAATACTATGAACGTTTTTGAAAAATACGTCATTTTAAGAAAATGCTCTCTTAAATAGATATCTATATGTTTTAAATATCTAGAATAACAGAAAAATTCGCGTTTTTCACGATAAAAAGCACAAAAAAAAATTTTCTTTCTGAAAATGCCTCAGAGAAAGCAGAACCTCTAAGATGCCTTCCGTGGGTCATTTGTTACCTGTGGGCCATGCCTGAAGACCCCTATTTTGAGATTGAACTTATTTTTAATATCTGTAAGAAGGTATAGATATGTTGATTCTTAACATTATAAACATAAATAGTAATATGAAAGTTATACAAGTAATAATTGTAGCATAATATCAGAACTGCTTTACCATGTGTGAATAAAAATTTTACAATTTTTTGTAATAAACTGTTTAAAAGTTACTCGTTTCAACGTAATGACGTTTCTGTAATATTTCTGAATATTTTTCGACGTGGTATAGTTCTTTATTTTGCAAAATGTGCTTTATGATTTTTTTCTTTTGCTAAATAACTGCATTTTTGTGAGCATAAGAAATTTTTTTGGTGGTGTGGAAAACAAAGCCAGAGTATGATTCATTTTTACTATTTCATTTCCTGAGCTAATAAAGAGATGGCACTGTCATCTAACTGAAAACTCAAACACAGAACATTTTTCAAGAAACAGGAGAATGAAACACATACATGGTCAAAACAAAAAAGTACAAAAACCTCTGTATTCAGAGACAAGTTTAAGGCGACGTATCGTAATTTTCTGACCCTCGTATCGATAATATTTATCTCATTTTTTGTCTCACGGGCATGCATTGTATTTCTGAGTCTTTTACACTTTCAGGTGTTGATTTTGGCGAACGAATACTCATCAGCAACATCCCTCTGTTTGCTCAACTCTTCCTGATGTTTGAAGCAGCTGAAAGACCCAACGATGGGAAGGGGATTTTGTTTGACACACGAAAATATTCTCATTCGGAATACTTCATCAGCAAAAGGTGGATGCGTTTCATCGAATAATTCTGATTTTAAGCTGGTTATATCCATTGCGAAGGTAGTTTCGGGTAATAAACGATACGAAAAATAAAATATTGGCTCTTTCTTACATTGAGCATGCCAAACTTTAAATTTCCTCAGGTTTTTATTCTGAGAAAAGCTGGATAACAATGCATAAAGTGGTAAATCATTTCTCGTTTGTTAATTTTTCTTGTATCTTTTTGAAAATTGATGTATACCACACAGGGGTATATCAATGGGTATCTTCACATACGGTTGGCGCCGGTCAAAATCACGTGATCCCGTTGGTAAACAATTACACGTGTTTTTAAGCTTTTGTGTGTGGTATTGCTCTAAGCTGTTTACTCCTTTTGCGTTTTGAACTTTTTTATCTCTTAATATTTATTTATTATTATTATATTGTTTGCATTTATCCTAGTTTAATAATTAGATAGAAAGTTATTTTAGTAATTTTTTTAGTATAATTTGTTTTATTTTTATATATTTTATTTGTGTTATTTAGTGTTAGTGTGCCAGAGTCTGTTGATGGCAGTTAATTGGTGTTTGTTTTTATATTTTATTTTGTTAAGGTTATTTTTTTTATATGTTCTATATTTAGTCCTGTTATTTTTAGTTTATTATATATATATTATTAATGTTTAGTTACACACAAACAAGCTTACGGCACAGAATTGAGACTGTTGAATTTGAAAATCTTCTGGCAGGTGAGATGGTGTAACACTAACACGGAATTCATAAAATTGTTTTTAATTCTGAACATGTGCTTATATGAAATGGTGTTATAATGAAATATTAATGTTTACACCTTTCATTGTCTGATTCAGTTTGTAATTACAAGTTACAATTGTTTTATTTTTTGGATGACTTCTCTATAGTTCTCATATGAAAACTCATGGAAAAATTCAAAAACATGAAATGCATATAAACACAATTTTTGAAAAGTAGATTTACTATGAAATTCATCATTAACATGGATATTTTGTTTATTTTAAAAATTTTGACATTTATTTCTAATGTTCAACATTATGTTTATAATATCTTATTCTAGATTTCAATTATAGTACTCAATTTTATATCTTGATAATATCTAATAAAATTCTCTGATCATCTTACGCACTTGAATGTTTTTTTAAATTATTACAATAAAAGATTATTTATTTTTTTAAAATATTAACAAAAGTAAAAGTATTAAATGTCAATAAAACCTAAATAGATAAAAATGACTCTACAAAAAAATTATTTCTTAGAATTACAAATTGGATAACTAATGAAAAAGTCAAATTATGTAGAATTTCTAATATTTTCACTATATTCTAACACAGTATCTCATTAGTTTCTGTAATAAAATCTTAGATCTTTGAACAACTAATGATTAGGCAATTATCAGTAAGCAAAATTTTAAAAAAATATTTGTTTTCTTAAAAAGTTTCTGCAAATTTTATTTGAGCCCTATCAAAATTAATTTAATCAAATCAAATGTGAAATATATCACATATAGGAACTAGAAAGCAAAAACAGGAAACTCCTGCATTTGCAGGTAATATACAAATCTATTCTTATTGTTTTTGAGAAATTTTATATGGTAGGGATACAAATTAAATGAACTATCGCGAGAAATTTGAAATTTCTCAGGGCACCTTAAAGCTGTTACAGTTATAAAATTCACGCCTATACCATTAACTTTCTGAATTTGCATAAAACAAATTAGAATACCGAAATCGTAAAAGTTCAGAATGTTTCGAGTAAAAAAATACATGTATTAAATGGAAATGTACAACGCAAATATTTTTTTTTGTAAAATATCTCGATACACTTTTTATCATGTCCTAAAAATGCAATAAACCCTTTTTATAATATTTATTCATCATACTGTAAAATTACATGTCAAATAATAAAGCTTATTATAATTATATTTAATTTTAAACCCACCTAATTTTCCTAACACTGAAATTTATTAATACATAGATACATTGCATATGCTAATAACTACATCAAATGAAGTGGATGGAAAACACAAACAATAAAATTGACAAAGGATTTTCTTATTTTGAACTTCATACTAACTCAGTGTTTCTCCAATTGTGAAGAGCGCTCCCTAGGAGTGTGATAACCCTACAAGGGTACGAGCATATTGAAAGGTAGAAAACAAAAGATTGTTTAAAAATTACCAATATACTAAAAGCAAACAAATAAAAAATGAAATACACATTTACACTTATAAATACATCAGTACTGCGCAATGAATTTTATAATCATTTTAAAGATACTACGTTAAGAACAAGTTTAACAATTATTAGCTCCCCAGTGTCCCCATAGGCTTGGCCATTCATAAAATTAAAAACAAAAATTAACACTTATCTTTGATAATTTATACGGTTTATAATTAATCCTTAAATGCTGGTTAAAATCACGTGATTCACTCCCCAATGCCACTGTTTAACACGTAAACGAGCGTATCTGATGTATTGGGAAGGGGAGGTTAAAGGGATAAAGAAACAAATAATCTGTGAAACAAGTAAATCCTCCACAAAAGACAATCAATCTCCTTTTATTACATTCCAAAACTTAGGAATAAATTTATGTATAGAGGTTCTGAAAATGTCGTACATCGGAAGGACGTATATATACGTCGGAACAAATAACACACTGGCTGAGTGAGACGTTTATATACGCGGTGGTACTAAAGAGGTAAAGTCGAACTGTAGGTTTAGCTTCAAAATATAGTATTATTGAATTCAATGTATCGTTATTGTATGAGGAGGGCGCGATGAAAATAATGATTGAATATTGGGTCGCGGATATTGAAAGTTTGAGAATCACTGTACTAACTGTAACATTTCTACAAACTGTTCCTCGAAATTTACAAAACATTATCTACTGAATAATAGGAATATTTGATTTTTTAACACTGAACGTACCAACACTTTATGTATATTTACATTTCTACTGGTTTTCATGTCTTTTGACCCCAGGGTTGTATATTAATTGTTAAAACTCTCTCCAGTTAATGATATTCACTTGTTTGTGGTTATTTTTGAGCAAAATAACGAAGCCCTTGATAGGTGCAGGAACAAATATTGTTTATTCTCCGTATAATTGTTCAGTATTTAAAGATGAAAAATAACAATCTTCTATAAAATATAAAATTATATTTACTCATGTTTGCCTACCTGCACTTAAAATTAAAATAAATATTTTATTTCACTGTGGAACAGTTATTTGATAAAAAATGAATTTTATGTTTACACAATGTATTGCATTTAAATTTTCTTCCGTCCATATATATATATATATATATATATATATATATATATATATATATATCTATATATATATATATGTGTGTGTGTTATATATACATATATATATCTATATATATAAATATATATATATATGTGTGTGTGTGTATATATATATCATATATCTATGTATATATCTTGCCACAGTATGATATACATATATATATGCATATATAATATAAATATATATATATATATATACATATATTATATGTATATATATGGTATATATATATATAAATATTTTATACATATATATATATGTATATAAATACAGAGTGTTTCTTTTCAGGTATAGAAGTTAAAGTTGGCATTACTTTCCAAGATGGTGACCGATTTAACAGCTGTCAGTGATTTATTCTCAGTTTGGTTTGGCAATTCATCATGAATAGACTCACGCCTGAACAACACTTTCAAATTGACCGCAATTTATTTCGAAAATAATGGTTTGAGGATTTTCATAAGCGATTTTTGTTTAGCGATGAAAGCGCACTTCTGGTTGAATGGCTACGTCAGCAAACAAAACTGCCGCATTTGGAGTGAACTAATCCTCAAGTGTATGTCGAAACACCGTTACATCCAGAAAAACTGACTGTTTGGTGCGCTTTATGGGCTGGTGGTATCGCTTCTTCAAAACCGATGGAAGGACACAATGTTACAGTCAATGGTGATCGGTATGAGAGCCATGATTGCCCAACGTTTTCATTCTGAATTGAACAATCATGATGTCCAGGAGCTGTGGTTTTCAGCAAGACGGCGCAACATGCACACAGCTCATGCCACAATCATTTATGAAAGACTTTTTTGGTGACCGCCTAATTTCACGTTTTTTGGATCTGTGAATTGGCCTCAAGATCTTGTGATTTAACACCGCTGAAAGACTATTTTTGTGGGGCTATGTAAAGTCATTGATCTATGCCGGATAAGCCCACAAGCGTTTGACCATTGAAGACAACATTCGCCGTGTTATTGCCGATATACGTCACAAATGTTGGGAAAAAATCATCGAAAATTGGACGTCCAGATTGGACATACATCGTCAACCACTGTGCATCCCTATGCCCGATGATATTTAAAATGTAATGCCATAAGATTATCTTTAGAAAAAAAAAATCTTGTCAAATCGAATAATACATCGATGTTTTTTATTGCAATTTAAATTTCTATACCTCTCAAAAAAACACCCTTTATATATATATATATATATATATATATATATATATATATATATATATATATATATATATATATATATATATATATATATATATATATATATATGTGTGTGTGTGTTATTATTTAAAGCATTACAGGTATTTGAAAATGTCTCTAATAAAATAATATTCCCTATCTTTGACTGTCTAATTTAATTAGTAATTATCCTTTAAAAATATTTTAATTTGTTTTAGAAATGATTATCTAAATTAATGCGAGAAAATATAATTTCACTATTGAGTTAAAAATGAATCATATCAATACATAATTTTAAGGAAATATTCAGTAGTATCCTTTCTTGAACTGATCGAGCAGCGATACTACAAAAAGTAAGATATTTTTAAATCAAGTAAATGTTTAAGAACAAAATAATCGTAAGCATTAATGTAAACATACGATGCCATATTCACGTCTTCACGGAATCGCTGTATCCTCGGGAAAAACCAGTTATTGTTGAGCGAAAAGATCTGTCGTGGGCACCAGAAGAATGGAGGCGTGTTCTTTTAGGAATGAGTCGAGATTTGCCAGACAAACTGGTTCTCATCCAAGACGCTGGATGTCATTGAGAAATGGAGACATGAAAGAGTTCTCCATCCCATATCGAGTTTATGTAAGAGGTGGCCTGATTTGGTTAAAATTGATAAATGAAAGTCTCATGATTGTTTGCAGGGTATGTGGCAAGGAGGCGTGGTTACATGAACGGTTTCAGCGGTAGTCAAATTTGGTAAAAATTTCACTTGAGTTGTTTGAGTGAAACGAATATCATTAGCTGTTAAGTGTCTTGGGAGTAGGCACTCTATTGGTTGCACTGAATTATTGGAACATAGCAATGGGGAGTCTAGATCGCTAGCCTGTGTGAGATTCCAAAAGGAATCATCTGTTAAAAAGCAAAAAGAAAGATAATAAAAAATGAAACGAGTGAAATTTTAGAATTTACTCATGGTCACCGCCATACGGAGAGTGACCAAACTGAAAATGTTAGGGGGCTGCTAAGAATCTAGGCAGTATCATCCCATGTCTCTTTAATAAACCTTGCTCGCGGATAAAGCAGATGTTTGAATTTTTAACATTGATACTGTCTACATTTTGAAGATTTTCATTAAAAAAATGGAAATAGCCCCAAGCTTTTGAAATGTAAGTTTTGAGGGGAGAAACTTTAATATCTTTATAAATAGCTGAATTTTTTGTATAACGATCTCGATTTCACAATATTACGTAATCTGTAATGAGTTTTGAGCAATCTCGAGAATTTTAAAATTCAGCATTTGCTGCGCATGGCCCCACACGGGCGATATGAACCGTAAGTAATTTTTAGGGCGTAAGACGGCAGTGTAAGAATCAGGCTTCATCTGGAGAGAAAGTGGGAGCTCGGCCTCCTCCATCCCAAACAAAAAGAAATCGAGAGAGCACATGGCTGAAGAAATCCCGGCTGGCGGTGGCATAATGGGTCGCTGGGCAGGTCGTACACCACTGCACTCCTTCGATGCGGTTAATGCCTCAACACATCAACCGGTATAGGAAGGAGAGGTCCCAGGAATCTTAGGCGAAGATTTTTCCAGCGGTGCTATGGGTCTGGACTACATACTTTTATGGCGTGAGTGTGTGGCCAAAGCAACAGAAACTCTTTTCATTGATGGTGAATTCTCTGCAAGGCAGAGGGATATTCTCCGTGTGAACCAGCCCTCGATCGCTCTCAGGTCTCCACAATCTTTTTTTGAATACAAGTTTCAGATTTTTGGTTTATTGTAAAGAGTTATTTCTCAGAGTATCCCCCCCCCCGAGTAACTCCTCAATGGGTTTAAAGTCACGCTTTTGGAAGAATGAGGCTTCTTTGTTTAAGCCAAAAAAAATATTGGCACCGTCATAAACAATATGAAAAAGCTCGCTGTGAAGTTTTGTAGCTGGCACTCAAGCGCACGGGTAGCTACATCCATGTTAGACCAGATTTTCCCAACAAATTTAATCACTTATCCCCGATCTCATGATTTCGCCTTCTTTGATACGCCTTGCATTTTAATTCACAATTAAATTCTTTTGCGTATTGTTATATTGCAATATTCTTTCTCCCATTCGAATATGACTGCGTGCCAAATTTCTTTGGCAACCCCTTAACTTTTACTCAGTTTTTCACAGATTTACTTCAACTGTGGACCTTTATTTTGGACATTGTAGTCGTATCTATTTTATGATTATGTTTCATTTAAAATAGCATGCAACGATAAAAAAATTATCTAGGGTGAAAAGCTTTAACCAACGCACAAACTCAAATATTTTTGTAGCTCCCAAACTTTCCCTCAGCTCATCACCCAGTGCTGTGGCCACCTTTTTTTTCCCTTTAAAAAGAACTGCATATCAGTATGGAGCCATCAAGAGAGATAGTTTTTGTTTAAATCGTTAGATTGTGAATATAGTGTTTTATTTTCAGTGTGTTTTGGCTTGGATTACTTTGTTCATTTTTGAAGGAATGAAAAAACAGCAGAATGTCTGTTTCTCCTGAAAAAGGACATTTAGAACTTTTTGAAAACTCTTAAATCTGAAATATATATATATATATATATATATATATATATATATATATATATATTATAATTTTGAATAAAATGTGATAAAATATGCGCAACGCAGTTATTTTACGCTTGACAATGCCTTGTTTTTTCCCCAGAGGGATCTGTGGTGCGATCGCGTGTCCAGGGGCTTGAGAATACGATCATAGCGTTTTATTTCTTTTGAATGGGATTCCCTTTCTTCAAGTTTTGAAGTATAATTTTTAATTCAGTTAATAATCTCATCTCTCAGTAAACAACACCCGAATTAATCTAGCTTGGCCTTAAAGAAAAACCTTATTAATTACATACAGATATTATTTAATGTATTTGTTAAATTGAAACGGTTTTAGGAAATATCTTGATGGTTACAGAAATCATGCACTTGAAAGTGTGATTTTATTCATAGTCAGATTATTTAATGTGACTCAGGTTCATTTTTCATTTCGTCTGTGATTGAGAGCTAAAGGAAATTCTCACGGACTTATGCGGTGAGGTATATCACGCCCAATAAATCCCCTCTGTCCATAGGACATTACACACACTCTGCCTAAGGGCTAAGGAAAACCAATGGGGTGTGCGCATCCGTAGGAAAATGTGGGAGGACAACAAAACAAATATTCAGTCTGCTCTCAAACGCTGTACTTCTCTGCGAGAAAATCCCCTAATGGAGCCATGGAGGGGTGTTGTTGTTAGCAGCATACAGCATACATTGCTGCTGCTGCTGCTGGGTGTGTTGATAGGATAGGCTGGCTATGAAAGATATATATGCTACTATACATACATGATATATTATTAAGTTGCTAAGGAAGATAGTAGAACCCTGATTTGAAAATAAATCTGCTCAACAGGATGTTATGAGAGGGAGAAAAAAAAAGTTTTTATAGGGGATTTTGTGGATAGAGATTTCTTTTTATTCTATTTTATTTCAGCCTCTCATTCAAAGCCGGAAACGCTCAATTCTTTATTATTTCCTCAGAATTTACTCTGTAAAAAAAATGTCTTTTTGGAATATTCGAAGCAGAAATAATTATTTAAACTGGTTAAGAACTAAGATAATATGGAAAATACTGCTGCATATGCAATATAAGAAACTGACTTTTAAGTTATCCGCAATTTAACCCCTTACCTCATACTTATTTTTTTGAAAAATATAACTCGGTCAAAAGTAGAAAATCATTTTTGCTAAGGAGTACGGCAGAAAGTAAAAAGGCTGGCAACATACGAAACCAATCAAAATGCTTATATTTAAATGAAACCGATTTTTGATCCTATATTTCAAGTAAGTGCCAGATCGTTGCAATCTTGCACTGGAGCATTGTGCCTTTAAATTATCTATGATTTTTTCCAGCAGCTGTTTAAAAACTTCCATACTGTTTACATCAGTAAATATATTTACTCTGCGCTGTGCTTTCAAAATAACGATAGGGGTATCTATTTTTCTTAAAAACAAAGTACTCAAATTTTCTTCTTCTGATATATTTGCAAGCAAAGTGCAGCATATGACAACAAAATTGTAAATTTTTTTACATTTGTAATGACTTGTCTTATCTTTTCCGTTTTCCTTTCGTATCCCTTTTAAAGCACAACGCATAAATCAATATCTTCGTGGAAGCTTCTTTTATAATATTGGATGGACCCAAACTAAGAAATGATATTCCGTTAGTCGAAGAATTGCAAAGATTCTAGTCTGCCTATTTTCTTACATTTGTAATGGCTGTCTTTTATTTTCCGTTTTCCTTTCCTATCCTTTTTAATACAACGCATAGACCAGTTTCTTGTGGAAGCTTCTTTTATAATACCGGTAGACTCAAACTAAGAAATGATATTCCGTTAGTTCGAGAGAATTGCAAAAGATTCTAGTCTCGCCTTGTTTTCTTACATTTGTGATTGGCTCACGTTTTTCTCTTTCCGTTTTCCTTTCCTATCGCTTTTAACACAACGCATAGACCAGTTTCTTGTGGAAGCTTCTTTTTATAATATTGGTGTGGCCAAACTAAGAAGTGGTATTCCGTTAGTCGAGGAATGGCAAAGATTCTAATTCTGCCCTATTTTCTTACTTTGTAATGGCTGTCTTTTCTTTTCCCTTTTCCCTTTCCTCATCCTTTTTAACACAACACCCTAGACCGGGTATCTTGTGGAAGCTTCTTTTTTATAATATTGGTGAGACCCAAACTAAGAAAATGATGATTCCGTTAGTCGAGAAGGATTCAAAGATTCTAGCCTGCCAATTTTCTTACGTGTGTACTGGCTTTTGTCTTTTTCTTTTTCCGTTTTCCTTTTGCTATCCTTTTAACACAACACCCAAGACCTGTATCGTGTGGAAGCTTCTTTTTTATAATATTGGTTGGACCCAAACTAAGAAAATAATGATGATATTCCGTTGAGATCCGAATAATTTGAAAAGATTCTAAATAATGCTCTATTTTCTTGGCATTTGCAATGGCTGTCTTTT
>BMAU01011411.1:0-14888 GCA_019973935.1 Trichonephila clavipes | reverse complement strand
ACTACTTGCGTATTCGACATGGGAATTTGTTTGTAATTTTTAGATTTATCTTGTATATTTTAAGGAAAAATCTTAAAATTGAAAACAAAAAAAAAATATTATTATTAAAATGAGAAAAAACAGGTGAAAATGTACAAAAAATTACATAAACGGGGCCCGTTCTGTTCAAAAATTTTATAAACAAACTCTCATTTTTTTTTTTAATTTAATGTGTTCCTTTGTTATTCATGTTTGAAATGAGCTTCAGGATAAAATATATTTTAATTTTTACAAAAACTACAGCACTTTATCTTAGTGATTATAAGCAATTGTTTAAAAAACAGGGATTATATTCACATTAAGAACTGAACATTTTCAAATAAAACAGTGATTCATAAATCTGAATATCAAAACACTTCCACTGTTATAAAGAACAGACACAAAAAACTTTTAGCAAATTATTTAAAAAAGGTTATGAGCAGACGCTGTCCATGTTTGAGCTTTTCGAAAAAAACACATTTCGAGTGAAACGCTTTTTAAAGATTGACATCTTGTGTAAAGTTATGGCATCTGATTTTACTAAAACACTTGTAGTTTTTGTTATAGTGAATGGGAAATAAAAAACTTGGTATTTTTATTAAGCTAATAAGATGACCTATAAAATAAAACAGTAAAAAATTGTCAATTTTTGAAAAAAATCATGATTTTAGGTTACTAGAATACCTTAAGAAATTAAAATCATGTGTAATTTAATTATATGCAATAATGCCAAGTGTTTTAATATAATACAATAGTGTCTTACACGTATAAGTTGTGTTCTTTTAATATGTTTCCAAAATGTTATAAATAAAATACTTAAATAGTTTTTAACCTGATAAAATACGGAATTTTTTTGTATTTAAATTGTCATTTGATAGAAATTGCAACGGTAGGGTTTTGGTAATAAAGTAATATGATTTGCTGAAAAATATTTTTTCTCTTATCTACTATTAAACTTTAACCAACAGATTAAAACAATGATCATAAATATATTTCTAGAATTTGTAAATATGTATTACAGAATGCTTATTTTTATTAGAACTTATTTAACCCTAGATTGCCTTGTGTTTGAAATACCAATACAATCATTGCTGATTGTTTTTATTTAACTGAAGTATAAAATAAAAAAATAATATTTCGCCACTTTAGTATGAATAGTAGACACTTTCCAAATAAGAGTGTTTAAAATTATATTTTAGACCTTGGTAAACGCTCCTCGAAAACAGTTAATTCAATAAAATTACATGTTAAGTAATCTACAAAAAGAGTGAATGGATTCAAATTAATGACCTAAAATTGACAAAAGAAAAACAATACAGACTATCAATAACCACACTGAAAAAGTTGGAATCCGCCATCCGACTTTTAAAAATAGCATTTATCACTGTCAGGATATATCCGTGCTTTATCTTTATTTTCGTATTATAAAACAATGCTGAAAGCCCAATGACCTTTTCACGGGATACGCCCCAGAATCTTTTGAATTTTTTCACGATTTTGAAAAATTCTGGCAAATATCTGTAATTTATTTTTTTTTCTAGAAAATATGCTTATTTTTGCGGTAAATTTATGAGAAGTTGTCTGTGATCAAGAAATTTGATTGATTGTAAATCTTAAAATATTTTTTAACACTTATGAAAAGAGAAGCATAACAGTAAACATATTAGTAAAAAAATACCAAAGAATGAAACACATAAAAGCATTTTGATTGATACGTAATAAAATATAGCTTTTATTTTAAAAAAATGTAAGAAGTCCAAAAACAAAAAAAAAAAATGGGAAAAACATAGTTTATTGATTTTCTAAAAAATATATAATCTTTCTTGAGGATGATATTTTACTCAAAATTACTTATATATATTAACAGACTCCCCCCCCCAAAGAAAAAAAATTGAAATGAATTAGTTACCGTCCTTTTATGTGCTTTTTTGCTAAAAAAGTTGTAGATTATTTAATTTTTATTCCTGCGAATTTTTTATTGTTTAGTGATATTTATATGTTAATTCTTTCAATTGAGTTTATTTTGTTATTTTATAAAGCGTGCCATTGATAAGTTTTGTTACAGCATGTAACTTGAAATACAAAATTAATGTAATTTTAAAAACAAGACATGTTGTTACTTCGGTCAATATTGAATGTATTATTTATAAATTATTTAACTAAATTAAACTAAGAAAAAAGCATTATTTTTTTTGTTTACGAGACTCTCTGATTAGAATCAAATATTTTACATACGAATAATGCAAAACCACTTAAGTACATCATCAAATGTTATAGGAAAATGATTTAGATTTTTATATGCATATTCTTACACCTCCAACAAGATATGCTTTCAAGAAATTATATATTATTTAGCCAACAAATCATTCATAACGCAGGCTCATTTTTTTTCTGTAATCGCCATGGATATTTGTAATTAGTATTTGTAATTGAAACACAGTGCACAAATTTAGCTTTTTTATCCAGGTAAATCTATTTGAATTGAAAATATTAACTTCTGTTGTTGTTACTTATACCACCTGATCGACAGTAATATCACGTCAAGGTCTACGAAGGGCGAAATTTTTACGCCTGTTGTTAGCCATATTTTTGAGCACCAAGAAGTTGACAGTACAATTTTTATCGGCTCAACCCTCTTTTTAAGGAAGAATCCCCTGGGGGTCTGGCGACTCCCACCTCTCTTACCCTTTCCCCAATCTCCGGAGAGGACTTGCGGCTCGAATGCAATTTCGAGTATCCCCATGCTGCAAAGGCACTAAACATTTACAAATATATAAATATATATATACACATGCCTTTTCCGGGATTAAAAAAAATATTATTTTGGCAAGACGTAAATGTACGTCAGGGGCAGTTAAATAACCGACGGCATGAGACGTATATGTCAATGACCCATGCAGTACACCACAGAAATGAAAACTCAATGAAAAGCCTTGTCATCAGATATACGTTTGTCAGATATGGGATTAAGGGTTCTTTGAAACACAGATACCTGCACAAATGTCCGTAGATTCCATAGAAGGGGTTAAGAAGTTCGCAGTTTCTTTAAATATTTTATTACTCCATCATACCACTATTCTTTAAGTTCGAAATTACATCATTTACTCTTTCTATTAAATTAGCTCTTTTTATTGGTTTCATAAACTTATAAGAAAAAAAAATCAGAGATTTCCACATTTTCTATCAGTTCCAGGAACAAATATTTTTTTAAAGGTTTCGCAATTAATTCGCTGTGATTTAAAATGAAATAATTTAGTTAAGTATATTTTATAACACATTTCGCCAACTTCAGTTAGTTGAAAAAGTATATTTGATAAAATATAATTTTTAACTATATACAATTACTTCAGCTTCAGATTATAAATAGAAACAATTGAAAATTTGTCTTACCTTATTAATATCCGTCAACACACACTTAAGTGATCCCCGTTCCAAAATCAAAGTATTAAAATATAATGAAAGTTTGTATAATTCGTTTTCTGTAATACAATCTCTATTACGGGTATACAATTATTTAGTGTTTAAATGCTTTCGTTTACAATGGCTTACACCTATAAAAAATAAATAATTAAATAAAATTAATAAATATTGAAACTATTTTGAAAATTTAATATGAAGTCTAAAAACTAGTTTGCAATTTAAAAAAATAAAAACTGTCAAACTAAATATTGGATTCAACTACAAGTTCAAAATAATTATTGTAACTTCTAAGTTCTAGACTTTTCAAAGTAGCTTAGGGGTTAAAAGCAATATTTACGAAAATGCAAGTACCGATAAATGGAAAGGAATTATGGCGGAGCAAAGTTTTTCATACAAAATGGTTGCATTATTAGTATATTGGACATATAAAATAAGACTAATAAAAGCAAAGACCGAAAACACGTATTTAATCAATGGGTAAAAGTAGTAAAAGTTTGGAAATCATTTACTAGGGAAAACCTTTAAAAGGACTCAGTACAATCCCTAAGGAAATGTCTTAACTAAAGCAAACAGAGTTTTATAGTTTAGACAAAGAATACTGTTTTGTCACGTCACGGATGCAGTAAAAGTAAAATACTCGTAAACAGGTTCACCTATTTAGGTGTGTTTATATTTCACTCCAACAAGTTTGCCCCTGGTTAAACCCTTAAGTAATCAACATGGGTCTTTGTTATTGCATATTGCTTTACCATAGATAAACGAAAAAACTATACTTCTTAAATGGAAAATTAGAAAACTGAAGTACATAAACTATTATTCACAAATTAGAATATCAGAATTTCAACCGGTTAGGTAGAAAGGTTAGAATGTCAGTGATAATAACTATAATTATATATATGTATATACATATATTAGGTTGGGGAAAAGAACCATTATTTTTTCGGTAGATAGCTGTAGTGTCGATATCTCGTAACGCATCAATCAAACAATTTCAAATTTATGCTCGTTGGCAAGAAGACATTTCACACTAAAAAAAAATATTTTGCTTTTTTGTTCGGTTCATTCAGTTGTGAGTTACAGGGTTTTAAAAATGGAAGTCAACAAAGAGAAAATTCGGTTCTTTTTACAGACTTTCTTTGATAAAGGCGGACATTCAATCCAGGTAGCTGAAATTGCGAATGGACTTTAAGGTGCCGATACTGTAAAAGCTAATTGCGTGCAATTTTGGTTTCGTCGAATCCGTTCAGGTATTTTTGATGTTAAAGATGCACCTCGCACAGGCAGGCCGGTTGTCGAAAATGTCGATAAAATCACAGAAATAATCGAAGTTGACCGGCATGTTAGATTCATAGCATCGCCCAGAAGCTAAAGATCGACCATCAAACAGTTTTAAGCCATTTGCGCAAAGTTGGATTCAAAAAGAAGTTCCATGTTTGGTTGCCACACCAATTAACACCAAAAAACATGATGGATCGAATTTCCATCTGCGTAGCCTTTGCCAAACAGAATGCAATCGACCCATTTCTTAAGCTGATGGTGACTGGGGATGAGAATGGGTCATATACTACAATATTGTGCGGAAACGATCGTGGTCAAAGTGCGGTGAAGCAATTCAAACGGTTGCCAAACCAGGACTAACGGCCAGGAAGGTTCTACTGTGTAATTGGTAGGACTGGAAAGTAATAATTTATTAGGAGTTGCTTCCGCATGTCCAGACACTAAATTTAGATATCAACTGTCAACAACTGGACCGTTTGAAGGTAGCAATTGACCAGAAATGGCCAACAGAAGATGTGTTTTATTCTTAAGGACTACGCCAGAACACACTCTTCTGTAGTGACTCGTCAAAACCTCTGAGAGCGTGGTTGGGAAGTTTTAATGTATCCACAATATAGTCCGGACCTGGCATCAAGTGATTACAACCCTTTTCTTGCATTGCAAAACTTCCTGAGTGATAAGAAATTGGGATCAAGAGAAGATTGTGAAAATCGGTTACTAGATATTTTCGCCAATAAGGGTCAAGCCTTCTGCGACAGATGCTTTATAAAGCCACCTTAAAAATGGTAACAAAATGCCCAACAAAACGGTGCATATTTGACCCAAACCGGACAATTGCAAGTAAGTTAAATAAAGTCTTGATTTTCATACAAAAATAATGGATTTCTTTTTCCTCAACCTAATATATATATTAAATTTAAAATTATTTTTATAATTTTATATATATAGAGAGAGATAGATAGATCTGTATGAGTGTGTGTGTGTTGAGGATATAGCTATGGATTTTTTTATAAAAAATTATAATATGATATTTTTGTCTATGTGAATTTATTAATCAAACATAAGGAGATAAGTAAAAGTTTGCTAGGAGTATCTGTGATTTAATGTCATGGAAAAACTGGAAATAATATATGATTAGATCATTGAAATTTGAAACTACATAAAAAACAAGCTGTATTCAAGTGGTAATTGAAAATTTTTCTAGTTTATTCAATATGACACTAACAAAATATTACATAATAGGGGATTAGATTTTTTCTCCATAATCTTTGAATGAAAATAGAAACAAAACTTCCAATAAAAATAGTATTCAATTTATCTCCTTAACGCTTAGACAAGTGTTTCTCAAAATTTCAATACTTGTGACCTAATATTCATTCATAATTTTCAATGCTCCCACCTCATACAATAACGATGTATTGATTTCTATATTACTATACTTTGACACACTAAAGCTACAATACTATTTAAACTCTTCAGTGCCACCGGCGTATATAAAAGTCCCGCTCAGTCCAAGCGTTAATTTCTCCGGACGCGTATACATGTGTCTTTCCGTAGTACAATCTTTTCTGTAGACTGCTACCCATAAAATTGTAGGACATCCATAACATTATTTTGTTCATTCAATTATGCTTTTAATGCAATAAAAGGACATTGAAAGTGTTTGCGAAAAATTAAGATAATTATTTAAGATAATTTATGTATGTATTCCTTTTCTCCCATCCCTTATACATCACGTACATGCGCCTACGGGATGGAGGCATTCGGGAGAGAATCGCGTAACTTTTAAACATGAGTTAAGGCATTAATTATAAACCGTACAAATAATCAAGATAAGATTTAATTTTTGTATGTAATTTTGTATATGGTAAGCCCAAGTGGTCTCTGGTAATTATTACACTTATTCTTAACTCAGTATTGTTAAATTAGTTATAAATACATTGCTCAGTACTGATACAATAATAAGTGTACACTGGTGTGCAAAAATTAAGGACGAGACGGTTTTTTCAATATAACTTTGTACAAAAGCTTTCCAAATCAACACATTTAATACCGTAAGATCCCCAATACGTAAGGACATGTGTAATGTAAGCAACACTTACTAAAAGAGAAATCAGAGGGATAAAAAGAAGCTTGATTGAAAAAGTAGCATAGAGCGCAATGCGACTGAAGGCCGAATCATCCCTGTGATGGGTGTCCAGCAAGAAACATCCGGTCTTTAGTAGGGGATATGATCTCCCCTAACTGCAAGGCAGGTTTCACAGCGTCTGCCCATGCTGAGAATGAGGGTGTCAATGAGTTGTTGAAGCATTGCTGCCCAGTCGTCTTGCAGCGCCAATCAAAGCTCCCGAATCGTTACTGGTGGTAAGGTACGAGCTGCCAAGCGTCTGCCTAGAAATTCCCATGCATGCTCAATGGGATTGAGATCCGAGATCGTGCCGTCCAATCCATACGTTCAATATACTCACTCTCTAAGAGCTGTTCGGCAGCTACTGTGCGATGACATGGTGCACTGTCATCAATAAAAAGGAACTGCAGACCTATAGCGCCTCTAAAAAGACTCACATATGGAAGAAGAATCTCGTTACAATAACGGGTCCCGTTGTCTGAACCTGCGTCGAAGATGTGAAGGTCTGTACGACTACTACCAAGCATGATGTCTCCCAAAACGAGAACAACGCGACCTCTACACCTGGCCCTTTCAATGATGTTCGAAGGATGATTGCGGCTTCCCCACTCCCTCTAGATGAGTATGCGATGAGAATCGCTACTCAAACTGAATCTGCTCTCATCTGTAAAGAGTACTCGTCCCCATTCATTGTCTCTCAAATTACGGTGTTCCCGGCACCACAGAGAATGCCTTCTCCGATGGACAGGCGTTAAAGGTACACACCGTACAGAGCGTTGTGCAAACAAACCACCACCGTGCAGTCTTCTGGCCACGGTAAAACGCGATATCGGTCGTCCAGTCGTGTGTCTAGCGATTTCTCCCGCTGTCTGCCACCTCTTTCTTCTGGCCTGTAAGACTATGTACCGGTCATCTGCGGGTGAGGTTCCTCGTGGACGACCACTACTGTACTCGGATAGATGTTCCTGTAGTTTGAAATTGTCTCCAAAGTCGTGAAACGATGCTGTGAGCAATTCCGAACTCTGCAGCCACACTTGTCACACTGCGACCTTCCTCCAACTTCCCAATGATTCAACCTCGGGTAATAGCATCCAGATGTCGTCTAACAGATTGATTATTCGCCATTTCTCGCTGAGGCAGCAAATTGGTTTTGATTTTAACTGCTATACGGCGTGCAATCTATTTGCCAGAAATACTGATCTTACACCGACAACATGCTTTATACTACTCAGACACTGCCCCATTATGTCTACCTGCATATCTGCGCATGTGCTACAGTACATCACCTTACTTAAACTCCTGATTGGTCTTTCTGTCCGCTCTGCCTCTTCGTTCAGCTGATATGCTAATTTTTCGACTTCGTCCTTAATTTTTGCACACCAGTGTATTATATCAATGTAAATGTGTATTTTATTTTTTATTAT
Organism: Trichonephila clavipes; assembly: GCA_019973935.1. Classification (NCBI taxonomy): domain Eukaryota; kingdom Metazoa; phylum Arthropoda; class Arachnida; order Araneae; family Nephilidae; genus Trichonephila; species Trichonephila clavipes. Next base: position 6,620 of record BMAU01011411.1, on the reverse strand, counting down.
GTAAAAATGTATTTCATTTGTTTACTTTCTGTAAATTAATTAATTTTTAAATAATCTTTTGTTTTTGACTTTCCAATATACTCGCACCCCCTCTTGTAGAGTTATCACGCCCCCTAAGGAGATGTGCCCCACAGTTTGCGAAATGCTGGTTTAGAGAGATTTAATGCATTAGAATACATTTTATTACATTGAATGTTGGAAACAATGAAAATTAAATTTTCACTAAAGAGTCTGTTAGTGGTATATACTAAATGAATTTCCAATTTGTGGGATTAAGGTCAAACGAAGGGGGACCCAAAAATAAAGGGAGTTTATTTTGAATTTTTTTTTTTTATTTTGCAGTTTTATTGAATTAGATATTAGTCTCCTTCAAAGTATTTCCCATGTACATTGATTCACTTGTACCAATTCTCTTGCAACAGCTCAAAACAATTCTGGAGCTTTTGTGTAGGATATTGTTTCAAAACGGTTTGGTTCTTTTACTTTACTTCTTCCATATAATAGACTCACTTTACTTCATCGATAGAAACGAAAAAATTTCAATGGAGCCATATTGAGTGAGTAAGGGAGATGAGACACAAGCAGCATGTTGTTGTTTGTGAAAAACTTTCGATTCATCCAAGTTGCACGGGCCTGTGTATTGTCATAAACGTGCTGCGTGGCACGTTCGTTTCTTCAATTAGTCAAATGTTCTTTCGGCGACCTCTCTCAATTGCACGTTTTATTTTGGTAATGTTTTCGTAATTTCTTTCTGTCATAGGACGTCCTGAGTGTGTTTATGTCTTTAGTTGATATGATGCCAGATTTGAACGGGAAAACCATTAGTGGACCAGTGATTTTTCTAAAGCCTTGCCATTATAGGTTCATGGAAGCTTCTCAACAGTCTCGGCTGCATTTTTACCTACAGAAAGCAAAACTTCACACACAATTTTTGTTCTTATTTGTAAGCCATCTCAACCACCTCCAAAGGGATGAAACAGGTGCACACACAACACAGCACCACAAGCAATCTTCTTAACTCAGATGGTATGCGCGTGCAACAGTTTTATTCCAGTTATTTTTGGGTTCCCTCTCACATAACTCATTTCACTACCTTCATACTAATGTGTTTGCTCCTTCTCAAGAAAATGCGAATCAACTTTTCATTTCTTATTGCTTTTTTGCCGGATTTTAAGAATAAGTTCTAATAAAAATGAAACTCTTTATCTACCTACGGTACTTATAAGCTACACTCTCTTATAACCATTTATACGAATAATCTGAGGATACTTAGCTGGAATGATCTTTTAAATCCACTCTTCCAAGATGCATAGCAGCCCGGGATCTATGATGTGTATTTTAGTGAGGAAGGTGAATAGTTTTAAAGCAGAATATGCGTTTTCAGCTGACGGCGTTTTCAGCGGATTGAGAAGATAGTCATTTTTTGTTCCGAAAAAATAGTCTGTGTATAACTGATTTTACAGTTGAATATCTTTAATTATTTATTTAGCTCTAACGGATTACATTTACCAAAGTTGAGTATTTTGTTTATGTATATCCCTTAATTTTCAATGTAGTGATTCAAAAATTATTACATGAAAAAAAAAACTGTAATAAATCATAATGCGGTAAATAAAGTGTTAATAGAATATTTTTTTTAAATTTTTTTCTGAACTTCTAAGAAGAAATGGAATGGATAGGACTGAAGTTTCAACATTAATAATGTTTAAAAAATTATGTTTTTTCAGCCAAAAAAAAAACAACCTTGATGCTTCATTTTATTTATCTCATTCAGAAAACAAGTTGTGGTCATGAACTCATCTAAACGTGTCGTGGTTTCGAGTTCTGGTGTCATTAAATGCCTGTTGTGTAGAGGGGCTGAAGTACGTTAAATATATTGAGCTCAAAGTACTTCAGTTGGCTATGTGGCGCAGTTTGGAGTTGGAGAGGAAGAGACCGCCGTTTTCGTCATATACCTTCTTCGTCAATGAACCGAGGTTTAAAATTAAGTGTTCCGCCACAAAAATATTCTCGTGTTGCTTGACAGTGCGACACGTGATGTAATTTTCATTCTCACTCACTCACCTATTAAAAATTTATTTTTTTTTATCTGAGGAGATTTTCAGAGTTTCAAATGAATTAAGATTATTTTGAGTTTTCAAAACCAAAGTGAGACACACGCATCTTACTGATTAAATTAGTATATATAGATAAGAATTATCTATATAACGTAAAATATAACTCTCATTCATACGGTTCATGGTAGTTTTTAGCTAAAAATGTGAGCTTTATAAAAAATAATAATAGATATATGTAAATCGTATTGGTAAAATATTTTTTATAGGACGGGTAAGAAATTTTCTTTAGATAGAAAAATATGACTCGACTAAAAATATTTTCTTAAAAAAGTAATGCATTACAGATATACAAATGCATTCTTTTCAACATGAAGACACCTGTACATTGTTTCTATGCTGATATAATAAAATATTTTTATTAAATAAGTATATTTTAAGAGTTTATATTATTCACACAACTTTTTGTTCCCAAATTAAACCAAAAACATTTTGAAATTGTTAGATTTACTAAAATAAAAAATAATTTTATTATTATATCCGATAATAATTTTTGAATCTAAGCTTAAAGATAATTCATCTTTTTTTATCAAAAGAGGTAAAAAAATCAAACTCCAATTGCAAAATATTTTTTCAGATATTCGTAAGCATTTCAGGTAAGTGCATGTAAACAATACTTAGGTATTTCCTTTCAAATAATCAGTTTAACTTTTATTTGCTAGTAAATTATAAATATTTAGAAGTGTATGAAAGCCTGTATTACAGACGATATACAAAAGCTGCCCTTGGGAATATTAGATTATTTTACGTATAACAAAATTTAAATATTTAATTCTTGATGTGATGATTTTTTTCTAACAGCAAATGTACAAAATTAACATATTACTGGGGTGTATTTTGTTTCATCTTTATATTTCAAATGATTACAAATGAATTATCAAATTTTTAATTTCCGAATGAAAGAAAACAATCTACGTATAATGTGTTATTACTTGAAATAAATTTTCACATAAATATGAGATAGTTCTTCATTGCATGTAATATTTTATTTCATTGTATTTAAAAAAACAGAGTTCCTTTTCAGCAAATTTTTTTTGAAACACTACTCCACGGAAACAAAAGATTGCCAAATGCAATTATATTATTGAATATAACAATATTTGTGTAAATTTCTAGTAATTTTATTTTTTACATAGTTAGGATATTTAAGCATTTTATTTTATTTTATTAAGTTGCCTCGCTAGATTACATTTTAAAGAGAACCCCATATCTATCACAATTTTTCTTTCCACTCACAAGTTTAGCCAAAGCAGAAACTACAATATGTCCTTTCATTTTTTTTATCTTTCGTCCCTTAGGCTGTTACTTTACCATTTCTTTATTTATTTTCTTTTTACAGTTATTCTTTTAAATGCGTAATCGAAGACGCTGTCTATGATTGTTCTACTTTCGTATTATCATTTTATTAAAGTAGTATCATTTAACTAAATTTTAGAAGTGAAAGAATTATACGTGAAAACATTATGCAAAATAATTTTCCTATGGTGCAATGCAAAAACATATTTTAAAAATGTCTCACTCTTTCGTCATTCTCCTTATTATTTTATAAACTCCCTCGATGGAATAAAACATTCTCATCTGCAAGCGTTTCTTGTATCAACCAATTTTACAACTATGCCGTCTGTTGTTGTTACTAATCTCCTGTCTAGTCAGACGAAGTCAAACCACAGATCAGTGAAATCGATTAACTTTAATGAAGTCCGATACTAGAGGTGGATTGTCATGAATGTATGTCTTCCCAGCTCATTTCAAGATTTGTTGAGCTGAAGCCTGTTCTCGCTGGCTTTGGCACACACACACACACAAATAGGAAACCTCTTTTTATCTCCAGAAAAAGTGAGACTTTTTAAGTGCCCACTGGCAAGTCGTAAAGGACAAGTATTGGACTGTTTTTTATAAGGAAGAAATAAATAAAGAACTGGTATTTTGCCTTTATACAATTTATTATAAATGAAGGTTTTATCTATTTTTCTTTATATTTTGGGCCTTTTTCATTGAGAATAATTCTAAATATGAGAGCTCTGAGGTTGACGGGACATGATGATGTAATAAATCCTTTCCTAAACTGTCAGCCAATTCACTTCCTTAGGTATTGACAGGGGACATGGTCCATTGAAATTGTACTTTATGATGGTGGAACCGCCTTAAATTCGGTTAGTAACCTCATAATGGCAAGGGGATGCTCCTTAGAGGAGTGAGAGAAGTACATCGGGAGTGTATACTGGTAGCTAACTTCTACATCATGGTGATCCAGTTTTCGGACAATGGAAGTTGTATTTTCATCCCTGAACATGTTGAGTATGTTACAACTACGGTGAATACTTCTTCTGTAATATGAATTTAAAGCGGAAAGAAAGGTATATAATTATTTCATGTTCCTGACAGTCATTTGGCCCAAACTTTGAATATGTGTTCTATTCAATGTAATAACAAGAAAAATAACTTAACTTTTGAACTAATTACAAATATATATAAATTTCTTTAATGTGATTGAATATGCAAGTATATATACTTATTTAAATGAAAAGCAGATAATTATGTTTTTGATTTCTAAGTTTCTTGTCGAATTGATTTTTCAAGAACTCTTCAAGCTAAAATTAATATTTCATTTTGGGAAGTTGAATGTTTTAGTATAAATACGTTGATTTTGCTATATTTTATAGTATGAAAAACTATTGCTTTATAGTAAAGCTCTATATGCCATACACAAATTAATGTTGCTCAAGGTATCCGACTACGTTTGGTACCGTGATCTTCAAAAGCGCATAAATGGATAATTTTACGATATTTACTATCACTTACATTAGAATATATGCATAAAATTGTTTTAAGGACATTTTGACAAAAATTTATTTAAATATAATATTTTGGCAACATATTAGCTTAGAATAATCTTTTTTTTTTCCAAATGTTCTCCTTTTGTGAAAAATGTTTCTATTAGAACAACATTTTGCCTGTATATAGCTCAGACCTTTGTGCAGAGGCTCAAATAGAATTTTTGAAATATATAACTTTATAGTTGGTTTATTCATATTTTAGACAACAGAGGGGAAAAATTTAAAAAAAAAATCCAATAATTATTTCAATTGGTCGTAACTCTGAAAATAATGTGAATGCTTAAAAATTCTAATTGAGCCTCTGTAGAGTAGTTTGAGCTATATACAGGCAAAATATTGTTATAATAGAACCATTTTTCACAAAAGGAGAACATTTGGAAAAAATATTACTCTAAGTTAATTTTTTGCCAAAATATTATATTTAAATATTTTGTTTTGTGTCAAAATATCTTTAAAACAATTTTATGCATGTATCCTAATCTGAATGACACTAAATATCATGACAATTATCCATTGATGCGCTTTTTTTAAAAAAAACGGTTCCGAACGTAGTCGGATGCCTTAAAATCGAAGAAAAATATATCTACATTTAGCATTTCAATGCTGTATTTTTGCGCAGTACATAAAGAAGGCTTTCCACTAAGATTTTTTTTAAAATCGTAATATATTACACTGTTCAACACAAGTATTGTTTCCTTTATACTTTATTCTGTTATTAGGTATTTCTATGGCCCTCATTATGAAAAGTGTACTAGGAGATTGCTAACAGCTTTATTTTTTGAAATATACAGTTTTAATATTTTGACAAAAAATACAGAAAAATTAATACATTATTTTAACAAAATTTCTATTAAATACAATGAAATGATCTTTAATAAGATTTCCTTGAATGAACGACTTTAGGTAGATCTTGTTGCAAACTCCAGCTGTAAACTGTCATCATATGTGAGTCCCACAGCCCCTGATAACGCTCTTCCATTGTCCGAAGATCCTGATGGAATCTTTCACCCTGCCCTTCACTGAAATCATTGTGGAAATCGATCTAAATGTGAGTGCAGGAAGTGGATTTTTATGCTCATGTTGCATCCTAGCTCTTTCAAGTTCGATAGCATGGACTGGACAAGCTCCACGTGGTCGTCGGATCTCCTTTTGCCCAGAAAATTACTCATAACCAAAACAAATGAATTCCCAGCTTTGGTTTAGATTTCAGTCATTGATTTGACAAAATTAGAATCTTTCACGAGTTGACCTGTCTGTGGCCTATCAAAAATACCTGCTTTCAATTTTTCTATACTTAATCCTGGAAACTTGCGTGAAAGAAAATTGAAACATTCGCCACTTTTATCAAGTGCCTTCACCAACTGTTTCATTATGCCGAGTTTAATATGAAGTGGTGGAAGTATGATGCGGTCTTGGCTAACTGAAGGCTTGTTTATCACATTTTTCGTACCAAATTTTAGCTCTTCCCGTACTGGCCAGACTTTTTGTGAGCAATGGTGTTGTTTATCACAGCTATCCTGGAGACACATGAAACAAGGGAACTTCGTGTATCCTCCTTGTTGACCAAAAAGAAAGGTAACAATTTTTAGATCAACTCAAATGAATCATTTGTGATCTTGATACTTAATTGTTTCCATAACCTTAGCAATATCTGCGTATTCTTCTGTTA
>BMAU01011408.1:0-10383 GCA_019973935.1 Trichonephila clavipes | reverse complement strand
AATTAAGGTGCCTGACCCCTGAGTGTAAAATCAGCGTCAATTTTTGATGAAGGGCATGACAAAAAGAATTTTATTTGATATTTTTAATATTTGAGATTTTTTTCTTCTTTCTACAAAAATACCTTACTTTGGCTTGTACTCCAATTATTTTACAGGGGAGATTTTGTGGCAGTTTTTGTGTCAGAGCGAGAACAACAAGAAACGAACCGGAAGTTAGAAATCAGGAAACCGGAAGTACTTTGAATTTGAGAGAGATTTTTACTCTTTTTTTGGAATTTTGTTGAGATTTATTTATAAAATATTAATTTTAGTAACATTAAAACTGAATATGGTGATATTCTTTTAAAGGAATTATTTAATAGTTTTAGTAAAATTTGGCAACAACTTTACAGGTTTGTTGTCATTTTCCTTTTCGGATTTAGCTTTATGTTGTAGCTACTCGATTCGTCGCTCACTCGTTTAATTTATTATTTTGATATATTTTATGAAAAAACTGTCTTTCTTAGATATGACAGCATTATTGATTTAGTTATGGCTAAATCAAGATCTGGGAGGTCTAAGAAGCGCCGATTTACTCGAAATCGTTATACCCCATTCGTGCCACAATTAATGAGAATGATGAAACACCTGAGGCTTCGATTACTACTGAATCCGCTAGTGCCAAAAAAGTTGGAATCAAGCCATAGGCAAGTTTGGAGGCACTGTCTCAGAAAGATTGTTTGAAACTTCTAAAGACAATGGAAGGTGTCAGCTGGACAACTTTGATTTCATTTTTGCCATAGTTTGTTGTCCTGATTGTTATTCTCAGGGCTTGAACTTTATAGAAGACTCTTCGTCAGTGATTATGCTCACATATGAACCTAAAGTGCAGAAACTGCTCCTTCTTTAAAGGTTTTCCTACGACAGAGAAGATGAAAAAGGTTCTTGTCTTATAAACTCTTCACAACCCAAGAAAAGCTTTCTTTTTGACACTATAAAAATTGTTAAAATATTAAAAGATAAAAGTTTGAAGAAAGTATATAAGTATTATTCATAATTACTTGGAAAATGTTTGTTCCTTTGATATATAGAGGTTTTTAGGTTTTTTCAGCAGCATAGTTTTTAAATCTTGAATTTTAAATCTTAAACGTGATATTTTTCTCTTTCTATGAAACAGATTTTGATATTTTTACAACACTGTTACGATATCTTCAAACAAGTTCTGCAGATAACTGTCTGTAATTTTGTGTAATTGTGCATTATTATAGTATGTATGCTGTGACGTAGGGATTAAGAAAAAAGCAGCATATTTACCTTTTTTATGATTTTTTTTCTGTGTGATAAATGTGAAATTTTTGAAAAATTTGCATTGCGTGCACTTTTTGACTTCTAGTTCAGTAACAAATTAAAATTTTCCAAAAGATATTAGGTCAATTCATTAGTAACTGTTTTTAGAGTAAAATTATGTGGGTTTTTTGAAGTATTATGCATTAGAATCTTATTTTACTATGTTTAACGTAACGTACAAATAACGTCTAATTTAAACCTAAAATTGGCACATATTTAAAAAAAAGGTACAATTGAAAGAAAATTTCTTTGCTGTTTTTTATTAGTTTTCAGTTATAATTAAACACAAAAATGAGTTTAAAAAATAAAGATTTTCAGCAAAATTTCAAAAAATGTCTTCGCAACTAGTCAGGCGAAAAAAGCATCCTGTATTCACTTTTAAATATCAGAGTAAGAAAACGCGCTCACTTTCGTGTTTTTTAAAAAAGTAATGAGGTAAAAAGAGCAAAGGCCCTATCTCATTTTTTAAACAATAACACAATAAATGGTGCATACGGTGATATACATACGATGATTATATTTATGAAATAAAACTGATCTTTCTTATTCAGTTATGTATTTAATTTCAAAATAACATAAAAAGGATTTCAATACTTTTAATTTATTTACAATTAAAATCATAAGAAAGATGTTATTTTTTTTTTTTATGTTAACTTAGGATATTTTTCGGAAAAATCTAAAAATTTCCTTCCTAGTGTGTCATCCTTCACACCACGCAGACTTCTTGTATTAAATAAAGAAATTCCTTTTCTACATCGGCGTTTGTGATGGACATAACACTACATTCAGTCGAATTTTTAATTTTAATGGGGGATATACTTCTTCAAATGCATGACAGGTACTTCTAACCATTTTCTACCTCAAGTTAAAATTTCTTATATCTTTCTGTTTCTTTTATTACAAGGAAAAATGTCACACATCGATAACTACATTTTCACACAATTCAGTCATTACAAATTCTATTGTGAGAAAAGTTCTCCCTAATTAATTTTGTCTTTCAAAACAGTACACTTAAAACAATTTTGTTCAGTGAAGTTAACCGACAGTTCCACAATGTATTCATACCAAATTTTAAAAACAAATTTAACACTTGGAAATGTATCCTGTATTAAATTTTCAGTATACACAAATATTTCCTGCTGTAGGGGAAGATATAGTATGAGAGAGATGTGGTGTGCGGTTGTGAAAGAATGTTTTCGTACGTGTAGACTATTTTTGAAAATTTAAATATCACTGAAGCTGATCATATAACTGCAAATGAGCCTTATTTTAATGTGTGCTGGTATCAAAGTAAAACACTTTACAATATTAAACAGCCTATGGGTTTTATACTCAATATCAAACTATTCATAAAATGGCTTACAACTTCTATTCAAATTGTAAAGAAACTGAAATATAAATATATCTTACTGCAGTCAAAATATTCATAATATGTGAAGTATCCTATTCCTCCACTTATTTCTGTACATTTTAAAAACTGTAGCTGAATGCAATTTTTTATATTTATAAACGAGGCATAACAGCTCACACAGTCGTAAAAATGTCTTTATCATTTTTAAATATACTACTATAAAACAGTATATGGATTGTAAGATCAGTTGTAAAATCCTAAAAGCTTTTAGAGGAGCTAAAAACATGTAATTTTGGATTGATCAAATTTTTAATATAATACACAAATATACATGTTATTAAGCAAATACATTTGAAAAATCAAACTTCCTTCTGAAATAAACGTAATTGAAAGAAAAATGTTTAATTGCAAATGAGTGGAAATACATGTTTATCTAAGGGGTATCCCCAAAGTGAGGTAATCCTCAAACTTAAGACTCAAACTCAGTAGCACAACAATCCATGAGGGCCAGGAACTACTGTGCCCATCATAATACACGTGACCATTGGACGCTGAGGTGCATGAACAGATGTCCCGATTTGGTGGTCTGTCTGAAGAGAGACCTTCAGTGTTTAAGACCCGAAGCAAGCTTGGTACTCATTTATCGACCCAATGTAGCGGGGATGAAAGGCAGAGTCGACCTTGCGCAGCCCGTTAATAGAACCCCAGACCTGTGGTGTGGAAGCACTATACACTACCACTCAATCCTATTCGGTGAAAAATAAAATTTAATGTTAGAATCTTATATAAATCCCTAATGAATGAGGGAGTCAAACTTTTTTCATGTAAACTGTTTAGACGGAAATGGTTAATTATGAACATTTCACAAGTTGCATAAATTAAAATTAACCGTTATAGTTTACATAAATTTTAAGGGTGCAAAGGTGTATTTCGGCTGCACGAATTAATTTTAAAAGGAATACGGTTACGAAAAGTAGTACAAATCTATCTAAAGTAGGGTTGGTTACCTTGCATATTGTCAAACACAACAATGTATTGGAAGCCAATTCCACAATTCGTTGTTATAAAAATGTATGGAAAATTACAAGATTTATTTTTGCATTTGTAATTTATATATATATAATTTTTCCTGGGAACTTTAAAAGCTAGAGCGGCATCCATCAAAACCGCGGTTCTCTCTCTGTTTTCCAGATCGCCCCTGACTAAGCCGGCTCTGCCATAGTAAGTGAAAATGCCGGATTTTGTTTGTCAAGATCATTTTATAGCAGACTGCATTTTCATGTTATTTTAGATGGTCGTTTTATATTTTCTACATCAATATCTTAATGTCTGAATTTAAAATTACATAAAATCTCTTGACATTCGCATCAATGACCATGATAATTTTTATTAGTATATGAATGTGTCATCAAACGATTACATGACTAATATTAACATATTATTTTAACCATTTAATTAATATTAAGTATAACATAACGCACACAAATTTTCTGAACTTTAAAATAAATATTTCGAAAACTACTTCAGATATACTCAAAATTTTTCATTCCTACGCTTTAGCTTCTCAGTTTTGCTTCTATGTAAGAATTTATTGTAATTGTATATTCATCAATTTTTTAGTATATTTTTTGCTCTTAGCATGCAGTTTTCAACTGAATTGTATGAAATCTTCGAAATATATTAAAAGATACCAAAGAGAAGCTATATAATAAAATTTGAAATTTTTATTATACTCAAACAATTGCTAAAACTTATGGTAAATAATTTTTAACTGCGCGATGCATTTTTTCGAAATTTCAAATGGAATTTCTAACATAAAATTTCTAGCTTTATACGGTCGAGATTTCAAAAAATATCCAGATTTTAATTACTTATTCAGTTAGCCTTTAAAAAAGATAAATGTTTGAGGTATTTTTGTATAAATAGATATTTTTGAACAATAATTCGAATGTTTTTGAATAGCTCGAATTTAAAATTGATTTTTATGTTTATTTATATGCATAAATGTCTACTGTAAATGTTTCCGTATATTTTTGATTACCATTTATTCAAACATTCAAGTTATAAAAAATGTGTGAAAATCTTCATTCATGTTGCCTTTGATGTAAACTGAAGTTCAAGCACTTAAAATTCAAATATAATTCGGTGTATTTTAACAATATATAACTAGGCACTGTACTTAAACTTCCCTGAACACTTGGGCTTTGAAATCTAAAAAAAAAACTAATAAATCTTAATTAGTTTTTTTTTTCGTTATTATTTTTATCAAAGTGTAAGAAAATGTTTCAAATGATTTGATGAAGTTTAAATTTATTCATTTTTAGTGGTTGGAAAATTGAAAAGATTTCAAATTTTTAAAGAGTTTGGTGTTTTATTAATTTTTCGGTATCTTATAATAAAATAATCATGTTTCAAAAACTGAAAGCTTTGATTAAAATAAGAAAAATGAAGCGAAAGAATATACTTAAAAAAAGATAATTTGTCTAACTATATAAAATAGCAGATTGCACTGACACGCCCCAACTTGTTACAGTTTCAAATTAATATGAAACCAAAGGGAATTGTAACATATTTTACTTATGCGTTGGGACTTTTCAAAACTTTTAAAATACGAGGTAACAAATAAACACTTCCTGGGGTCTAAAGAAATTTCCCCCCGATTTTTACGATTGCCCCAGGGTCAAAACACGGGGTTTCCTGCGAGCCATAAAACTTCCTATCAGTGTCCTGCTGTGTTGCTTCCACCGTCCCTAATTATCTTTCAGATGTTAAACCTTTAAAAGGGAGAAAGGATTTCAGAAGAAGTGCGGCTAATCCGCTTTTGAAAACGTTACTTGAAGGCAGAAAAATCCGTGCAGTGCATTTTTCGAAGCATATCTTACACTGACGGAATTTTCTGTGCTATCCGCTTAGAGGGTTAAAATCAGAGCATAAATAATCAAATGATGAAAATAATCAAGAGAAAGAGTAAAAACTGATTTAAGCCGCATTTTTGTTTTGGATGAGCAAAAAGAAAATAAAGATAATTTTTTCCTACTGTCAATGTTCAGAATTTTATTCCAAAAGAAAGTTAAATATGATCGCTTTAAAACTTGAATATTGTTCTATTTTTCCTGTTTAAGAAGAGAAGAGAAGGAATAGTATTCATTTATATTTCCGCATTTTATCTTTGCTATAAAAATTATTGATGTAGTGCAGCCAATTACTCATACCCGCGTCACCCAGTTGCGTATTCGAAACCTGGTGAGAACCTGAAAAACTGCCTGAGTAGAATGACTGGTGTATGTTAAATCGGTAAAAAAGTTCTTTAAAAAAATCCCTAATTTTGGAATAATGTGGAAGTTGGGGACCAGTTCAGGTGTCTCTGCGGCTACAGCTAGAAAACAAAATTAAAAGTTACGAAATGCAGTGACGATATGGAGCTAACGGCATAGCTACAAAGAACGACAGTAATAAACACACACAAAAACGTTATAAAAGTTTTTATTCAACAATACAAACATATGCTTTAAACAAAACGAATTTTCAATGTCCAGATAAAATGCTGATTGTAATGCGTAGTTCTCATAATTTCTTCAAAGGCTACTAACGTGTCGCCACGGTAACCTAGGAGATATAGTCACGGAGGTTTGCATGAACTGCGCTGTCGAAGTCAAATAATTGAATATTTATTATAAACGTCAGCCGAATCTAAATTACAAGTTGAATTGTCACCCTCTAGTTCTCTCAAATATGTGAGCATTTTCAGTTCAAGGTTTCAAGAATAAAGTAATAAAAACTTCAGAAACATTAAAGAAGGTTATGGGCAAAAATAGGTCTTTTTCACCCATCATAGTCATGGAAATTCAAAAGATTTATTAAAAAAGTAATATAATTACATTTATGATTTGTTAGACATTTAAAAAGTCGGATCCAAATTTTTATGATCTCCTTGTGTTGTTTTTCCAATCCCGTTCCATGATCTCAATGAAAGTAAGCACACCGATTCGAACCCGATCTTTTGAGTTTCGTGATTTGAGGTTGGCAGCAACTGCCATGCAAATCGAGCTAGTATTTAAACTCGGCTCATGTTAGTTTTTAAAAAAGGAAGGAGAAACGGAAATATAAGAAGTAGTGTGAGTGGTTTAACTCTTAGAGGGAGAGAAAAACTGGTTGGCAATGCAACTGCAGGTTGCATCACCATTTTAGATTAGAAATTAATTTTACAATATTAGAAGACGGTTCGAATCGGATGTCTCTGGTAATGTTGCTTTTTGAACTTATTGATTTTATCGCTCCAGTAACGAGCGTAGTGACTTTATGATTGATTATTAAAGGCCAATTTTAAGAAACTGTTTTTCGTCTTCATGCCTCCTCGACACATAAATTTCACTGCTAGCTTTGCAAAATTTAAATTAGTTTACCAATAAGTGTAACAAATTTGGTTATGGGCCCAGTCCATGTACTGTGTCGAGACAGGCTAAGCAGTTGACCAGTCCATGTACTGTGTCGAGGCAGGCTAAGCAGTTGAACCAGGCCATGAACTTTGTCTATTTAAATACTGTTCCAGTCTAGAACTATTTTTATACCATTTTGCTAGTACGCTAAATCAGTACAGCGAATATCGGAATTTAACAACTGAATATCGGTGATGACCAAACAACTGGAACACGTGGAAACATGATATGCAAGTACTCTTAATGCATTATGGTTGCTGGCAGTTTATAATACAGACAAGCCAGAGCAACCTGATGAAGAGGCAACATACAAGGAAAAATTAGATCTACAACTTCGTAAGGATAGATGTTATGCGCTGATCTATACTAACATCAGTTCAGATTTGAAAAATCTGATAACGGAAACAACTGACGGAGAAGTAAGCATGGAAGATATTAAAAGATCACTTTCCTGAACCAGTCACAAGAGCAAGGGTAATTCAACTATTAGATCAATTTTTGGAACAAATACCAATCCAGGAAACATGTTGAATCTTCATATCTCGTGTAAGACAGCGGCAACCAGACTACAAAGCGGGTCATAAATTGACGACTTGTACATAGGATTTCACTAATAAGGTGGCTTCCTCAGGAATTCAGTCTACCGTGCAAACAAATCTACAGATGGAAAGAAGAGGACTTCAGAGTTGTCAAAATGAAGCAGAGCTGATATTAAAAGCCAATCGTCTTCAGTTGATGAAACAAGATTTGGAGAAAGCGGAGAATGCTTACTTGAGCAGTTTCACTTCGAAGAAGTCGAAGACGTTACCTGGTGCTACGGCTGCAGCTCATGGAGATCAAATGGCAAGAATGATTACCAAAAGAAAGTGGTAAGGTATTTAACTGTAAACTATTAAAAATGTTAAACAATCTATTAAGACTATAGGTCCATGTTATGTATGTAATAAGTACGGGCATCTTAAAGTAAACTGTAAAGATGAAAAAGTCTCTACAAAAATCTCCCTTTCAACTGTAAATGAAACTTTAACACAGAGTTTAATAAAATTTAAGATTTTGTGAAGTTGTAGTTTTTAGATAAAAACAACTCGTGTTTGAGGGAAAACTCTGATAAAGGTGTTTGGGTATAGATACTGCTGCCACGAGTCATTTTGTAATGACAAGAGTTTATTTTTAGATCTTTAAACCGATAACTAACATGAAAAATGTCGTTAGCAACGGAGGATAAAGTTGTCCGTAGAAGGGAATCGGTACACTTAGATTTAGGGTAAAAATATAAAGGGAGTTTTCATGAAATAACTTTGACTGATGTATTATTTAATCTAAGTTGAGGGGAGAAATTTATTATCCGGTTCCAGATTAGAAAGTAAAGGTGCGCATTTTTGTGGTACTAAAGGGTAAAAATTAATGTTTTTAAAAAAGACTGGATAAATTGTTCCCTCCTGGCGACACGCCATGAAAATTTGTATTTTTTTAAGCCGGATCATTATATTATACCAAAGAATAAAGAAATTAGTTTTTTTTTAGTGATGTAACCGCTAAAACAAAAACGGATCAATAGAAATATGGCATCAACGCTTTTGTCATGTTAATAACGATTACTTGGTAAAAACTAGTAAAAAAATGATAGTGTAAAAGGTCTCCCACGCTTAACTGATAATGGTAAGACTCATTGTATACCGTAAATTAGCAAAGTCCAAGAGAGTTTTATTCCAAAAGACGGGGGCCGTAAGATCAAAACGTCCATTGAATTGTTGCATATGGACCTCTGTGGTCCAATGCCAACAGAGCAAGGCAATAAATATTTCTTGAGTATAATTGACGATTATTCAAGAAAGGTGATCGTATTTCCATCCGAAATAAATCTGACGTATTTCATACGTTTATAAGATTTCAGAAACGAGCAGAACGTTTTTTAAGTAAAAAGGTAATAGCAGTTAGAACTGATGGCGGACTAGAATTTTTTGTAATAAGGATATGGATAATTTCTTGACAGAACTGGGTATAAAGCATGAGGTAACAAATTCATATACGCCAGAAATGAATGGGGTCGCGGGAGAGATTCAATTTAACCGCTCTAGATGGCATCAAAACATTGCTTAAGTCTAGTGAAGTTCCCCCATGTTTTGGGGAGAAGCATTACTTTGTTTCACTTATGCGTGGAATCGAATTTGTCACAAAGACAGTAACAAAACGCCTTTCGAAAAATATTCAGGTAGAAAAACCATCGGTATTGCATCTAAAATCCTTTTGGATGTTTAAGTATACGCTGGTGTGCCAAAAACAAATTAGAAAAAATTCGATATGCGTGCGAAAATGGGAATTATGATGGGATACGCACAACGTACTAAGGGTTATAGAATATGGTTGATAGATGAAAATAAATTAGTCGAGACTATTAATGTAAGATTCGATGAAAATAAGAGGGGAATTAATTTAGACAAAAAGTTAAGAGTAACCTTATTAGTAAAGTAATTTAAACCTTCCTGATTATTATGATGATGAGGACGATTCCGATATTAAAAAGATTCATTAACGAGTCGTTTAGTTTCAAAGACAAGTACGGAAACGCCCTCAATATCTGAAAAACCAGATGTATCTTCCGATAATCATAGCTTGTCCATGTACAGAGGTTAAGTGGATTCGAAATATAGGTAGGAAAAGTAACTGGATCTAACGTATATTATAGTATAGAAGGGGAGGCAACCCGATTGAAATCTTTTGGCGAAATAGAGAGATACTGTGGGAGGCATAGTGTTGAGTATGATCCCGGGTTTATTTGATTTTGGAAGGGATAATGCCGAATCCCAGGAATTTTTCCAGATTTGTCAGAGCAACAAGCTCTTATGGTTGAGTAACTATTCCTAACTGTTACAAACAGGCGATAAGATCAGAGACGCATCTAAATGGCATGATGCAATGGATAAAGAAATTAACGTAATGAAGGAACGTAAAGTTTGGGATTTAGTTGATCATCCGGATAATATAAAGATTTTAGAAAACCGTTGGGTTTATACCATTAAATATGATGAAAATAATAAAATTGTTAGATACAAGGCCCGCTTAGTTGCGCGAGGTAACACACAATTACGAGGTGAGTCATTTGACGAGGTATTTCAAGAGACTACAAATTAGGAACTTTCAAAAGTTAAATCATTAAAACTAAAAAATGTTGAATTCAGAACACAGATTTTGCTTACAAATAGGAATGATCGAGTTGTCGATGGGAGGGTTCATAACTTTTATAGACGAAACTCCAGTCTTCATCGCGAA
>BMAU01011399.1:1120000-1433469 GCA_019973935.1 Trichonephila clavipes | reverse complement strand
TTCTCAACAAATCCCTCTACAGATATCATAAATAGACGATTTAGAAATACTTATTGTCAAAATACATATTGAAGATATTTCTTTTTATGTTATAAATATCTACGCATCACGTGGACTAAATATTAACTTAATAAAATCTTTTTTTGAATCATTAACAGATCCTTTCTTCATTTTTGGTGATTTTAACCTGCATCACACACCCGATGTGGGGATCGGATCACAGCTCAAGGAATAGTAATATTTTTATTGACTGGTTGACTGATTCTAATTCAATACTTCTAAACACAACTGTTCCTACTTACAGAAATTCCACGGGTAAAACTTCTTTAATTGATCTCACAATTTGCTCCTCGAGTCTCTATGGACATACTAACTGTTACGTTTCAGATTGTTTCTTTGACAGTGACCATTCTCCAGTATAATTACCGAGTTTTCATTAATAAGACCCAGTAAAAGGTTAATCAAAAAAATTGACTGGCAAAGGGTGAAAAATGAAGTGCAGATTGTATTAAGCAACCCAGAGAAGAATATAGATAATTTTACTGATGCAATTTCAAAAATTATTTACAGTAATACCAGAGTTGTTCAAATTTCTAATAAATCTTTCCCTCCATGGTGGAATGGTACTTGCCATAATTTTTATAAATTAAAAAAGAAGTTCAGAAAAAAGGCTATCCGTAGCATTTCTCCGCAATTATGGATCAAATACAAACAATACGCTAGTAAACTCAGATTTCATATAAAAAATGCCAAAAGATTGTATTGGGATAATATTTGCAATAATGTTTCTCTAATCCAAAGATATTTTTTAATATTCTGAAAAAGCTCTAATACTAAGAAAATAGAACCCAAGTATAATATTCTACAAGTTAATAATAGATATATTACTCAACCTCAAATTCAAGCAAATATTTTTGCGGACTTTGCATCTAAAAACGCTTACCATGAACCAATTCCTTTGGACTTTTTCCACAAAGAGGACAACAATCTTAATAAACCTTTTAATATTTTTGAAATCCATAGAGCAATCAAACTTTCTAAAAATTCAACTCCTGGAGCTGATCATATTACAGCATCTTTAAAAAATCTGGATCGTAATGGTTGTGAAATAATAAGATATTTTCAAGATTTATTTGATAATGCAATAGTTCCAAACTCTTGGAAACATGCAGTCATTCTCCCGATTCCTAAACAATGTAAAGACAAAACTCGCATATCCTCCTATAGACCAATAGCACTGACTTCCATCTTTTCAAAGGCCGCGGTAGCCGAGTGGTATGGGTATCGGACCGTGGCTTGCTTTGTCACGGGTTCGAGCCCAGTACCATTAAAGACCCGCCGTGTAGGGCAGCGATGCACGTTAAATCTGTCGAGAGCTGAAACGTCCTCCCGTTGGTGTGGTGTGGTAGTTAGGAGAGGGGGTGCCAGCTCAGGTGTCGTCCACGTCACTTGACCATGGTTCAAAATTACGTGGTCCGTCGCCAAAAGCCCTCGTGTTGCTGAACAGTGCGACGTTAATATTAAATCAATCAATCCATCTTTTCAAAAACATTTGAAAGAGTTCTCACCAATAGATTAAGCTATTTTCTAACCACAGAACGAAAACTTCATCCTCAACATTACGGTTTCGTCCCTTTTAAAGATAGCAGAAGTGCTACCTATCTCATTCATAAAGCAATAATGGATGCAAAATTAAAAAAAAATACTTTGTTGGAGTAAGTTTGGATATAAAAAATGCATACGATTCAGTTTATGTAGATGGTCTTTATAAATGCCTACAAATCGGTATTACAGGAAAAACAGCTATTTGGATCCACAAATTTCTCACTTATCGATCTTTTCAAATCAAATGGAGGGCTATCTTTCCTCCATAAGGATATTTCCCCCAAGGTCTGCCACAAGGCAGTGTTCTATCCCCCATTTTATATACTATTTATATGTATGATTTTTTTTTGAAGCTCTGGAAAATGACATCGAATGCTCTGTTTATGCGGACGACGTTTTTTCTTTACTGTTCTCATCATTCTCTTGATTATATTTGCAAAAAATGCAAAACACGCTGGACAGAATTTCTCAATGGTGTAAATATTGGAAGCTTTCTCTTAGTCCAGATAAAAGTACAATATCAGAGTTATCAAACAAAAGAATTACTACGTTTCCTAATATTTTATTGGAGGGACTTTCTCTCCCCTTGGCAATCCTCTATCAAATATTTAGAAGTTCATTTTTCCAAGCGGAGCCAGAATATTTCATTAAGAAACCAATTAAATAACAAAGCCTTGAAAAAAATTAATAGCTTTAAGGCTATGGCATATAAGCATCATGGACCAAGAACAGCAGATCTAATCAAAATAGTAAATAATAGTATATGCAGTATTTTCTACTACTTTAGTCATATAATAAACAAATGGTCTGATAACCAACTGAAACCTTTTAATATCATTCACACCAAAGCACTTCGAATTGCACTGGGACTTCCACAATGGACCCCAAACATCGTACTTTTAAAATTGGCTGGACAAGAAATTCTGTCGGACAAAATACGAAGATTGGCAAATAAGTTTTTCCTTTCTCAAATTTCTAGCCAAACCTTTTCTCCATTATATAGCAATAACCCTGAGTTTCTGAATCTCAATATTATGGAAGAAGATAAAAATTCTATTATAAATATACTAAACCCTTTGAATGCCGTTAGTAGTCACATTATCTCAATCCCCAGAATAACATCGTTTTCAATTCTCCCATGCAATATATATATCAATAATTTCGCATTTCAGGATAAAAGCTTACCAGTTCAAATTATAAGGGGCTTATTTGATGAAACGGTAAACCGTAACTTCCAGGACTTTTATATAATAGCTACTGATGCCTCAAAAAATTAGCAAATTACATCTATTGCAGGTATTACGGCAAATTCCCATTTTGCTTATAGAATAAATCACAATAATTCTATTTTTACAGCTGAAGCTCTGGCTATTTGCCAAGCTCTAGATGATCTATTTATTATAAACAAGAATTTGTTAATTTTGTCTGATAGTCTCTCTGTTCTCTCTGCTCTTCAAAATTACTCAATTAAATCCCATAGTGTCATCCATAAATTAGCTAGCAAGATTTACATTCTATCACTTTATAATAACCAGTTGATTTTACTTTGGACTCCGGGACACTCAAATATATTGTGGAATGAACAGGCGGATAATCTCGCAAGAACTGTCACAGAGTCTAATGTTTACATCGACTGGATTTCCTCAGATTGATTGATTGAATATTAACGTCGCACTGTTCAGCTACACGAGGGCTTTTGGCGACGGACCACGTAATTTTTGAACCATGGTCAAGTGACGTGGACGACACCTGAGCTGGCACCCCTCTCCTAACTACCACACCACACCAACGGGAGGACGTTTCAGCTCTCGACAGATTTAACGTGCATCGCTGCCCTACACGGCGGGTCTTTAGTGGTACTGGGCTCGAACCCGTGACAAAGCAAGCCACGGTCCGATACCTATACCACTCGGCTACCGCGGCCACTGGATTTCCTCAGAAGACATCAATAAAAAAATATATCAAGAGAGTTTTAAAAAAGCCAATGATAATTTCTATTCAAGCAAATATTTTGTAAACTTGGGAAATATTCCTAACATAAGCACCATCTCTAAATGGACAAGAAACAGAAGAGAAGAAATCCTATGTACTCGAATCTTCAGCAAAATGATCATCACTCCAGGACTTCTGCATAAATTCAATTTATCGGATAACGCAAATTGTAGATCTTGTAATTGCTTAAACGATTTGGTCCACATCTTGTTAAACTGCAATAGATATATTCATCCACGAAATCATCTAAAACATTTTCTCAAAATCGATCCACATCACAACCTGACTTTCAAAGAATTATTGGAGAAAGCTATGTCTAACAGATTAACATTCAGATTTTTTATCCAGAAACTGAAATATTTTGACATCTACTAATTTTTAAGAAACATCTGTCTTTTAGGGGATCATAGCCTTTGTTACTCCATATCCCACAAAATCTGAACTGAACTGATCGTAAAAAATATTATCATACATATTTAAAGAAAAGTTTCATCAAAATTTTTTTTCTGTACAATTTCTTACTTCTATTTTTAATTATATTGTGTATTTTTTTTATCTTATATGACGCTCATTATCGGCAGTTTATATTTTTGGATTATGCGCCGTAAAAACTGCCGCGGATTATACAAGGTTTATTTTTTTTACTCGAAAAAAAGGTTTTGCGGATAATACGCCGCTGCGGATTATATACAAGAAAATACGGTATACATACGCATTATTTGCTTAATTTCGCAGAGCAACGCCCAAAGTGGTTCGAACGTCGCAAAGAGACATCCCATCGACAGTGTCAAATGTCACCAAGGATCGTTCCCTCTCGCCCCTTGCTTGCGTCATCGTTTGTGTTCGTTTCACCCTACTGCTACTTAGACCAGTTTTGAACTGTTACACTCAACTCTTATCACGACAAGTATTTCATTCTCTCGCAAGAACACTGAGCAACATGAATTGGATACCATTTGACTTCTCACAAAGTTCCGCATTTAAATAGAGGTAATTTCATACCTCTAGTGTTTATTTCATTGCAAAAATTATACAGCATTGTTTATCACCGAAAAGGTCAAAATGAATCCAATTGAAAAAATTAGAAATAAAAAAGCGCCCATACTCTCGACTTTAACGAAATTAATTACGAAAATTTTCAAAGTTACACTGAAAATAACAGTGGTGATGTAGATAGTATCTTAGAATTAATTATAAGACCAAATAATCGCAAAAGAACTCTCATTGAAGCCACTTAATTCAGAAATGGAAAATTTAATAGCATATGCTTCTGAGTTCGATACTGAAGTTAACGCATCCGAAGAATATTCGGAAAAAATTATTAGAAAAAAAAATTTAAATCGTACATCAAACGTCGTGAATGCAATTTAAATTGTTGCAAATTCAACACAAGTATGGTCAGATCAAAACCGACCACAGTTATCAATAAAACTTCCAGAAATTCCCTTACCAAAGTTTTCTGGAAAAGATGAAGAATGGAGTAACTTTAAAATACAATTTAATAACATAATCTCAACAATTTCGCAACTCACCTCAGAGCAAAATTTGCATTATCTTAAAACTGCATTAACATCTGAAGCATAGAATTTAGAGACTATTAAGGGTCCCTTCACACCAAACGACTCCGATTCATCCACCATCAAACTTGTCTGTTCGACCAGGATTCGGCTTCGTAACTTCCCGCTCAAATAAGCTAAGATTCGCTTCCCGCATTCACACCAACCGAAACTGGTTCAATACGCCATCATTCTGACTTACGCGTGATTCGGCATGTCAGATTTTCTTCCGTGATTCACCAGCAGCCGGGATCTATTTTTTAAAGAAAAAGTGAATTGAAACAAATAGAGTGTTGATTTTTATTGTTTTTATATTATTAGTGATTATATCACATAAAGTTTCTATTAAAGAAGCTAATTTTAGATATTTAAAGATTTTAATGTTCTTGTTAGGGTTAGCATGAGTTTGTTCTTATGCCAATAGATGGCGCTTATATTTTTGATATTCATAGTTTTCTTTTTCCATTATGTAAACTAACTCTAGTTCTTGTTGCCGAGTGTGTAGGTTGTATTTTATCCCTAATAATCTTGCGCAAATAATAAAATTAGTTTTGCATGAATTCTTTTTTCAAATTTAGAAATTTGAAAACTTGATTCTTTACTAAATAATACTTTAAAGCAAAATGTGCTGTTTTTTTTCTTTGTGGGGCGGGGGAATATTCTGAAGGATATTTGAAATAGCTTCAGAGATCAATTTGATAAGAATTTATTTAATTTTGGGAGAAAAAAAACTAAATATTTATAAGAATGCTAAAATAAAATGAAACACCAAAATTGTCGATAATTTTAATTTTTAAAAAAGATTCCATGTTATTACTACATAGATCTCAAATTTTGTTATATAAAACTAACAAAATGTAAATGGCATGTAAAATTTTTAATTCATTAATGTATTAGAAAACCATTTTTAAATACATAATCAAAAAACTACAAGTTGCTATATGCTACAAAAGCTGTAGAACATAAACATTGATGCGACGCTATTTTAAACTTATTTAATTTCTAAAACTTTGAACCCAGTTTCTTAATTTCACATCGCATCATGACAACAACTTAAGTTAACTAATTCTAAAATTAAAGCACTCCTCTCACACTAAATCAAACACTGATCGTATAGTTTTAAAACATTAAATTTATTTTAAGCACAAGTATATGGAAATTTACTTTACTACAAGAAGATCAAAAATTAACTTAGCTTGAGATAGGGAGGGAGCTAAGGAATGGACATGGTTGATGCCCGGAATCTCCGGGTTTTTTTTTTTGATTATCTGAAGCTCTGGAATCGGCTCTCTGTCTAAAATCGGGGTGCGTCCCTGTTTTATTTGGCGACTTTTCACACCAAAATCCTAGGACGGACTCTTTGTTTTGTCCAGTATAATTTCTCTGATTGGTTCCGAGGCCAGCGCAGTGTTACACCACCTCACAATTTATGAGTTTAGTGAACCTTTTAACGCGGGAACTTTCTTGACGCACTCCACCAAAAGGAATTTCACCACATCCAGTCCGGGGGACTCGCAAACAAATTCCAAGCCGTCTCAGGGGCGAATTCTAAAATAGGACAATTCTGGCCTCCCATCAACATTAAATACATTAGATATATTATTTGTAAATGTAATTGCGTTTTTATTTAGTTACACAATGCATATTTATTATTTGTTACTACTTTTCAGACTATAATTACACTTGATACTAACAGGCAAAATATAAAAAAATAAATAAATAAAACCGTTCTTATATTTTTCGTTTTATGTATTTCATCTTCAAAATAAATGAAAATACAGTTGTGAAATTAATAGCTTGAAACGTCAATCGTCTTAAAATATTAAAAACAGCATCCATGTTCGACAGCAATTGATGGAAGAATGATTGACCCGTGGCGGTGTGAAGGCAAGTCTATTAGAATTTGAACGAAACAATCTTTCGGACATTTTAATCTTAAGCATCATTCTTCAAAAACAGGATAAAGAGACTAAAACAATTTGTATACAGCCTTAATTCCACCGAAGTTCCTACATTTGACAATTTCATTACATTTTTCGAAAAACGCGCTCAAGTTTTAAGCAGTATAAATAAAAATACCTTTGTGAAACCAATGGTTGCACAAGATAGAAATTAGTCAAAACATTTCTTTATAAAATTTAACAATTCTGTTCGTATATGTATTCTATATAAGCAAAAAAAAAATCCAATTTTTAAATGCGATTCCTTTTTAAAACTAAATGCCATACAGAGAAAGGAAATCATTACGAAGCACAGTATGTGTCTCAATTGATAAGCACAAAATTTCAAAGTGTAAGTGAAAGCATTCTTGTAGTGTATGTGGCTTTCGACACAACACTCTGTTTCACAGGCAAAAGGGGGAATCTGTCAACGCTCCCCTGATTTATAGCGCGTCACCACTACAAGGTCAGGAACTGAACCCCCCAATGCAGAGGAGTTCCCCGGTCCGCAAGAAAATAGAGCCTTATCTTGTATCAGTAATAGAAGCAAAACAGTAATACTACCCACAGCCGTAGTTTGGGTTTTGAATCATTCTACTGGAAGTTGCATTCAAGCACGAGCAGTTTTAGATTCCGGTAGCATGTCTAATATCGTAACGCAAGATTTCCCAAACAAATTAGGGGCACCACAAAATAGAATTAATATTCCAGTTGAGGTGGAAATAAAACCGCAGTCAAGTCAAAATTAAATGCTACCATAATAAATGGCTACGACTCATTTATTACAACTTAAGATTTTATGGTTGTCTCCAAAATTACAGACTTTCTTCCTGTTTCTCAAATAAACCGCAATAATTTAAAACTACCTCAGGAACTAGCAAATACAAATTTTGCTCTTCCAGGAAAAATCGATTTACTAATCGGAGCCGAGGCATTTTTTGACATAATTAAGGAAGGAGAAATTCGCACATCAGACAACAGACTTGCATTTCGCAGACCAGTTGTTGGATACATCGCAACCGGAAACACGAGTTCCTACACGCAGAATCAATTTTGCGGTTTCATTTCAGAAATACAAAACATTGACAACCTCTAGAATGAATGCACGGTGCGATACGATCGGGCATTGAGGCATACAAGTCCTATATGATGTCTTGAGACATTTCGTTCCATATTTGTTGTAACCTTGCCTGTAGTTCGTTCATACTCGTGGATTGTCCAATTCGTCGTCCCAAAGGATCCCAGATATGCTCGATTGGAGACAAATCTGGGGATCGAGCAGGCCAAGGAAGGGTAGGACAGTGCGGAGACAGTCTTGTGATACCCTTGCGTTGGAGGCCGAGCATTGTCGAGTTGGAAAATGGCTCCTGGGAGCCGTTGCATGAGTGGCAACACATGTGGTTGCAGGATATCATGGACATACCACTGGCCTGTCATGGAGCCACGGATCAATACTAAGGGTGACCGTGTATGCTAGGCAATGACACCCCATGCCATCACACCAGCTGTGGGAGCAATGTGTCGCTGTAAAGCAAATGCAGGATTGATACACCACGAGGTCTCCACACATGAACACGATTCTCATCACTGCTGAGATTGAATCTGAATTCGTCGCCAAAGACGACCTGGTTCCATTCTGCTGCAGTCCAGTTTCTTCGTGTATGGCGCCACTCCCAACGGAGGTGTCGATGGGTGAGCGTCAAGGGTAGCACACGTAATGGGCACCACGATCCCGAATGTCCTTCAGCCAGGCACCTTCGTATGGTTCGAGAAGACACAGGGGCCCCTAGTGAAGGTGCTACCTAGGCCTGGATAGCGACCGATGAAGCAGTTGGCTGTACGCGTGCATTTCTTACGATGTGGTGGTCTTCTCTACGACTGGTCTGTCAAGGGCGTGCTGAGCCTGGTCTTCGTATAAATGACATCTCTCGGTTCCACTGGTACCAACACCTCTTCACAACACAATAAGAGCGGCCTAATGGATGAGCTACTCGCCTAGCTGACTATCCAGCTTCCATCATACCGATGATTCTCCCCCTCTCAAATTTTGACAGCTACTCATATTGTCGTTGAAAACGGCGTAATGCAGTGCTTCTCAAACTTTCAATACTGGCGCCCCCCTTTTCAATCACAATTTTTATCGCGCCCCCCTTATACATTAATAATGTACTGAATGTAATAATAATGCACTTTGACGCTAAAGCTACTATACGCGATCTTAATTATAAACCATACAAATTAATAGCATAAGTATTACTGTTTGTGTGCATACTACTTTTTTGCAAAATAAATAAATTAAGTAAGACAGTGCTTCTCAAACTTTCACTACTGGTGACCCAATTTTCAATCATAATTTTCATCGCCACCCCCTCCCTCAATAATAATGTACTGAATGCAATAATAATGCACTTTGAGTATTAAATTTTGTATACGTTACTTTTATATAATATATATTTTAAGCAAATTACTTTTAAGTAATAATTATAATGTTATGTTATTTTTCCTTTCTCATTTTTAAATTGGGACAGATTGCAAAATGACATTTAATTAAAAATTTATTTCGTCCATCATGCATTTCTAAAAGTACAAATGTCATTAGAACAAGTAATATAAAAAATAAATTTTAAGTCAGTTCCTACTTAGGCCAACAAAGAAAAACTTATTTTAGTTACTTTCTATTAAATAGTTTCAATTAATACAAATATGTAATACATATGACAGAATCACAATGTTAAGCGACAAAAGAGAAAGCGATTTTCCTTGCAATTTTTCCTTTTCTTTTCTATATATGGGGTATTGGAATATTCTTTTTCGTTACTATTTATTCAATAATTAAATTTAATTAGTGTAAGAAAATAGTAAAGTAAAGAAGAAATCACACACATTCTTAGAAATTAGGCCATCTCGGATGGAATTCGAACTACCGTCCTTAAGATTAGAAGCCCAGCGCGCGCTATCCATTGCGTTACAGGGGACAGCACGAAAAGTTTTCCTTTCTATAAATGCTTTTGGACTATAATTTTTGTTTGTTACTATTTATTCATTTTTTTTTAATTTAATTAATGAATTAAAATTTGAAAGAACTGTATTAACATGAAGTGTCACCCACTACAAGTTTTAAAAAATGTATTTGAACTTGAATGAATGAATAGAAAGTATTTTATCAACGATTGTGAAAATTTGAACAAGATATATATGAGAGGGAACTTATAGTAGAAATTGAAAAATAGTCTACTTTATGTTGCGCTCTCTCATATCCATCACATCTGGCATTCTCGCGAGCGTCTGCGTGAGTCTGGCCAAACTATCGGACGTCTGCGCTAAACATGTAATAATGCTGTACCTCGTACAATTCCAATCAGTCTTGGTCCATTCGATGCTTCTATAGCTACCAAATCTATCTTGAATGTACATTTTATAATTTGAGCGTTAGTTGTAATTCACACTATTAAGTATTACTGCAGAAAATTGGAACAAAAAAATCATGGATAAATTTTTAAGTCATAAGCGAACATTCGACGATAATAAAGCATCAACAAGTGCACAGACGAGCATAGTTCCGAAAATTAAATCAAGGAAATATTCTCAAGAATACTTGAATTTTGGGTTTACCATTACTGAAGTAAATGGAGAAGAAAAGCCCCTGTGTGTTATTTGCTCAAAAATATTGGCAGCAGACAATATGAAACCTAATAAACTTAAAAGACATTTCGAAACGCTTCATGGTGAGTACATTAACAAACCTCGAGAGTTCTTTGAATCAAAATTAAAATCATACGGAAAACAAAAAACATTTTTTAAAAAAAAACTTTGTCAGTGAATGAAAAGCTTTACTTACTTCTTACAAAGTATCATATAAAATAGCCAGATGTAAAAAGCCTCACGCTATTGCCGAAGAGCTTATTTTGCCTGCAGCAATTGAGATTGTAGAAACTATGTTTGGAGGCAATTTTGCCAAAGAGTTGCAGTCCATACCCTTATCAAATGATACTGTTTCCCGTCGAATTGATGATATCGCTGAAGATGTAGAGCAACAGCTTTTCGGTAAGTTGCGTGATAAATTGTTTTCAATTCAGCTTGACGAGGCAACAGATAGCAATAAAGATGCTCATTTCATTGCGTATGTTCGATTTTGGGATGGTATGTCAGCGGTAAAAGAACTACTTTTTTGTAAACCAATAAAACTTAAAGCAACAGCAATGGCATTATTTGATATTTTAAATAATTTTATAAACGAGGCAAATATAGAGTGGAAAAATTGTGTCGGAATATGCACCGATGGTGCTCGTATAATGTCAGGAAGATTTAAAAGTATACAAGCACATGTGAAACAAAAAACTCCACTGTGCATCTGGACACATTGTATGATCCACAGAGAAGCTCTGGCTTCCAAAGAAATTAGTCCTGGCCTGAATATTCTGCTAATGACAGTTGTGACTGTAGTAAATTACATAAAAATGAGACCCCTAAAATCAAGAATCTTTTCTGGACTTTGCAAAGACATGGGCACAGTGCATTCATCGTTGCTATTTTATTGTGAAGCAAGATGGTTATCACGCGGGAAATTTTTACAACGTATTTATGAATTAAGAAATGAAATTACCATTTTTCTAGAAGAGGAAAACCAACCGGAAGCTGAAAAATTTCGATATGGTTTATTTCTGATGAAGTTGAGCTACTTAGTCGATATATTTTAGAAATTAAATATATTGAATCTTCAACTTCAAGGATCAAATGTACATATGTTTGACACTCGTGATAAAATTAATGCTTTTTGTAGAAAATTACAATTATGGAGCCGAAAATTAAAGCAAAAAAACCTAGAAATGCTTGAAAATGCGGATAAATGTGTAAAAACTTACAAAACTGAAGAACAACATGTGGAAGTTGTTTATAAAACTATTGAATATCATTTAGCTAAGTAAGCAAAAAATTTTAAAAAATATTTTTTTGCTGAGGACAACTTGATAGCAAGTTACGAATGGGTGAGAGATCCATTTCAAAATACCCCAGAAGGATTCTCCACTACCGAAGAAGAAAGTTTCATAGATTTCACATCTAGTGGCGAAATTAAAAGACAATTTTGTAATAAAACTCTCTTTCAATTTTGGGCAGAAGTAGATGATGAATTTTCTGAACTGAAAACAAAAGCATTTCGTATACTTTTACCGTTTTCAACATCGTACCTTTGTGAAACCGGATTTTCTGCGGTGGCTGCTTTGAAGACAAAATATAGATCTCAGCTAATATAGAAAAAGAACTCAGAGTGTCAATTTCTAATATTAAGCCTTCATTTGAAAAGCTTTGCTCTGCAAGACAAGCCCATGGAAGTCACTAATAATAATTAACTTGCTCTTAATGGGACTTCGCACCCTTTGAGCAAACTTCTTTATTTACGTATTTAAAAATTATATTTTAACATTTTATACAATGTTTCTATTCAAGAAAATGTTACCAGATGAAAATTTTCATATATTATTCACACAATTTTAAAAATTTAAATTTTTGAAGAAAATTGGGAAAATTATTTTAAAATCCTACTCCTTTTGTAAAAATTAATTTTTGACCTGAAATTTTTTATAATATTCTTATGGGTGTTCTTAACTTTAGGGATCGATTTTAGAATAATTTCATTCGTTTTCGAGAAAAAAATAAAATGTTGATATACAAGCTAAAAATCAACGAAAAAGCCAACATGTCTTACATTTTATTTTTTTTTTTTAAAAAAGTATTCAGTTTATAGCAAAACGGATCCCCAATTTTATTACATGCTTTATTTTTAATACGCTGGAAAAAATTGAAGTGATTGGTAAATAATTGTCGAAGGAGTAGCATTTTGAATGCACTAAGGTTTCGAAAAACACAAACTGAGAAAAACCACTTTAAAGTTTATAATTCGGAAAAAAAAATTATTATAAGCTTAATTAAACTTAAATTACCACTTTAAGATATTACTTATACGTTTTTCTTTAAAATAATTGCATTTTCATATGTTTTCAACCCACACATTTTTATAAATGATCAACTTTTAGAGAGTACTAATTGCACAAAAACTCAAGAAAAACTTCAAAAAAATTTTTTTCTGTCACGACAGAAATTTTAGCTGTTTTTCTTCTTATAATATTAAAGTATTACATTTGTATGAAAAATATATCAGGAATAAGAACTGAAATTATAAAATTATTAATATAAAATGCCTTAATTTAAAAATTTTACATGCACACATTTCACAAGGAAGAAAAATTACATTATTGTATTGCCTCGGAAATATTCTGCTTTTAATACTACACATTCTTTTTTATAGTTATTATTTCTATTTATAAAATAGATTTTTTTATCATAACACATTTTTTAGCTTTTTTTTCTAAAAAGGGGTGTGGCTGAATTACCTAATTTGTTTTCAAATGAAGTTTTATTCAACTTCTAACTTTCCGACATGCACAAGTGATATATCAATCGAAAGATAATAATGCAAAGAATAAGATTAAATGAAAATAAAAAAAACGATAGGTTTGTGATTTTTAGGGTACCAAATCGCCTTAAATTAGTATTAATAAATTAGTTATAAAATACATTGTGCAGTACTGATACATTTATAAGTAGACTGGCTGAAATACCCGTTCTGCGATTATTTTTTAAAAAATAATGCATTATTCTTGATATAATAGCTTAATTGTAAGAAGAGTAAAACCAAGTGCACAACAATGCATACAAAAATATAAAATGATTTTAGAATTAATATTAAATAAGGAAAACGCATGAAAAATTCCAATGAAGAATAATTGTGTTATTTTTATTATTTAAAGCGAGAAACCTTCAAAATGTTACAACCCGGAAGCAGGCGCCCACTCCACACTAACCTTAATGGTCGCGCGATCACTTCACCAAGTCACCCCAATCCTTTTTTTTTTTATAATTATTTTTTTTTCTGTGCTCGATAAAAATCACAATTGCAGCGCGCGCGCGCGAATAATTTAACTAAGAGAAAATGTACTTACCTACTTTAAAGGACTTTTTAATTTTTCTTTGATGATTTGAGAAAAAATCCAATAAAACTAATGAAACCGTTCCAAATGTGCGTGACCTTAATAAAGAACATAAATCACAGACACTTTTCACTAACAATACAAGAACGTTATTTGCAATCAAAACTGTCATATTTTGCTCACGTTATTGTAATTTTTCTATTCTTTGATGATCTACAAATAGCATGTGTAACCTTTTCTTGCTTGTGTCTTTCTGACAAGGCGAAGTGTTACATTTATGGCTTCTTAGTTTTCTTGATATCTTAATTTTCTTGATAGAGTTCTTTAGGCAGCATTTGAAAATTACAGTTCAACTCAAACGTTTCATGTCTATCACTTTTGTCATATTTACTTTCGCTATCACGATTAATATGCATTATTTCATCAGGTTCTTCAATTGCTTGATCAGTTTCATCTTCCTTCAATAGAGAGATCACAGATGCCCATTTTTTTATATTCTGCTCATTTACATTTATAAACCATAATAAGTTGTACAACACAGCAATTAAAACCACAAAGTTAATCTAGGGGAAAGTATAGCATATTCATAGAAAATATTTCTGAACAAAAGTGGTCGTGAAGGGAACTCGATCAAAACAAGTACCTTGATTGTAAAAAACCGTTTGCCACTCTCAAAAAAGAGGCATAAATGTGACAAATTCATTTTAGTTTCCATTAAGACTGTCATATCGGAGGATACTGTCAAGAAATTGTTAACGAATAAACAGTTTTACCAGAATTTGGAGTGATTCAGCGCCTCATGCGACCGCTCCCATGAAAAAAATGTATTCGATACAAAAACATCGATGTCAGTTATAAAAAAATAATTATGTAAAACGTTTTTTATAATGCAATTTCAGATTACTCATAAAATACATCTTGGCCAATTAATCCTTCAAAGTGCTCAATATGCTTATCCATACATCATAAAACTCATTTACGTGGGGGAAAAGCAACAGAAAAATATTATTTACAACTTTCCCAAAAGAAAAGTAGACAGAGTTAAGCATACCAGTACGTTTGAAGGTCAAAGAGATGATAATCAAAAGTACTATTCTAGAGGTTACAAGAAACGTAGTAAAAAATCTCTCATCGCGGGATTACAGCAAAAAAAACAAAATATCTTTTTTTATTTGGTTTTGGGATCAAAGATAGCTAATGAGCGTTTGAAGTGGAATCTTTTGAAAGTGGAAAACCAGATGATATATATAATTTATATCAGTGTAAATGTGTATTTTTTATTTTGTCAGAAAGCATTTTGTTTTACTTCATTCCAAAAAATAATTTTTTAAGCCTTTTATATTTTCAAGATGCTCGCGCCCCCCTCGAAGGGTTATCGCGCCCCCCCAGGGGGGCGCGCCCCACAGTTTGAGAAGCACTGGCGTAATGGCATGTCTACCTCAGCTCTTGCTTTGTAAACGATTCAGCACACTAAAACAAGCTTTGGTTACCTGTTTTATACTCCACGGAGAACGACGTTAAACACCCTCTACCGGCTATACGTAGTGCGCAATTACGCTACATTTCTAATCATTTGCATTTCTCTCCTACATGTACCTTCATGCCAAGTTTCGTTACGATCCCGCAATTGTTTTTTGGTGCACTAATTTTTTTGTCCAGGAGTGTATTTTGATTTACTTTCAGTAAATATACAATTTTAAATATTTTGTTTTCAACATTTCAATATGCTCGCACCCCACACGTAGAGTTATCCCACCCCCCCAGGGGGCGCGACCCACAGTTGGAGAAACAGTGCGTTAGATTGATAAATATGAATAGGATTTGCAATGTTTTTCTCCTCATGTCAAACTGATATGGATGAATTTCTTTCTAACAATATATCGGATTCTTCTCCCTTACATCCATTTAGCGATGTACAGGATAAAAGGCGCTTAATAACTTATCTGAATGAGAATTCCTTATTAATATGGTTGTCAAAGGCATTGCAACGATCGCAGATCTCCAAACCGAAAGATGTGATGGCAGTAGCTGAATGGCCATGGTCACGAACGTGGTGAGCTTTGTTCTTGTTGAATAGTATGCTGGAGTTTGGTGACTCTAAAGACTTGCTGTGTAGAGAAACAAATGTATGTTAAATCTGTCCAGCCTCAAAATTATCACATTAGTGTAGTGAGGAAATTTGAAGAATGGGAATTCGTCTTTGTCACTTGGCCACGGTTTCAAATTGAAGGCTGGGTTCACCAACATGTTTCCGAGTGAGAAGTGAATTAGAAATCAACCAAATTCGAAATAGATTCATTATTTAATACCATTACACTTTGGAGCAAAAATAATTCTGTTGACGATGGATTTCGTAGTTTTGAGCCTCGGTAAGAGGACACGCATAATGTCAATTATAGATATATATTTCAGTATTGACTGATTAAACACGTATGAGCTCCTCTGCATGGTGGTTTTTTACAGGCACCAGGACCTAGATGTGAAGGTAGATCAAATCTCAATGCTACTCAGTGGCGTAAAGGAGAATATTAAGGCTCCCCTGCCAAGTCTCATTTTAGCCTCCAAGCTGGATCTAACAAAGTACGCAAAACCATAACATAGTACAGGTTTTAGGCTCCCTAGAATTATCCCAACCATAAACATTTTATTACATCAACGAGAAAAAAATTAGAAAGGGTGGCGTGCTCTAAATAAAACAAAAATGACTAAAACCCTAATTTTTCTCCGTAAGAAATTCCGCAAACTTAACAAAACGAACAACTTTTTTCTCTAGGAAAGCCTGAGTAGTTTCTTATTCCCCGTGAGTTGCATTTAGTGAAAGGCAGCAACAAAAGCACCAAATAACTGGATTGAGAGATAATTTCTTTTCAGCCTGGCTGTAATCGCGTCATAGATCCTCCGCTTAGAGCGAGTTGATGTACATTACATCTGTCGACATTTCATGTCCTCCCGTTGATGTTATGTGATAGTTAGGAGGAGTAGGGGCAGCTAAGGTGTCGTTCTCGTCACTTGACCGAGGTTCAAATTACGAGGTTCATCACTAATAGTCCTCATGTTACTTTATCGTGTGACATTAGTAAACACTCACACACTTCCCCTCCATTTCCCCCTATTCACACCGTACCAAATCAAAGAAGGGAGCTTCAATTTCTTTTAATCTGATACTTATTGGCATTAGGTTTAATTTGAACTTTTCAATTTAAATTCACACCATAAGTGAAACTGCAGGGCCAAAAGTGACGAGGTTCATTTTAAAGTTATCACGAATGTTGATTGAATTAGGCATTATTCTCCAAACTCTCACTAAAAAAATTTCATTATTATTTATTGTCTTAATGTAAGTAAATCAAAATTAAATTACACAGACTCGTTACAATCATCATCATTTCCTCACTTCCGGTATTGCTTTTGATTCTGCGTTTATTATTCACCCGTTTAAAATTAGGCGTTAAGTCACGTGATCTAATTTCGTCAGTAATGATTATGGCGCCAACAAGACAGTTTTATTTTTATTTTTAAATTTTATTTTTATTATAATTTATGAAAAAAGGAAATACTCCTTGAAAATTAACGTAGACATTAAAAAAACACTAAACTGATTTAATTGTATTTAACCATCGATTGGAATGTTGTCGTCTGTACATTTCCTTCAAACAAATATGGAGGCGCCCTCTTCGGGAGCGATTGATGCATGTATACAACTTTCATTTGTGTGTATTATTTTATTTAATATATTATTTATTCTTATTAAATATGTATTACTCATTTGACTTAACCGATTATTAGTTCTTCCATATAATTTACCAAATACAACGGAAATTTGTTAGCTTTTTGTTCAGATCAAAATATCAATAAATGTTTTCTAATGTGTAAAGAGTAATGATCTTGATATATTCCAAAAGTTGTCTAAAAGAATAATTATTTAATTGCTGGTTTATAATGTTCTTTCCTAACTTTCTTGTGTCTGATTTTTGTTTTTAATCGATTGTCTCTCATTCGTAAAATGTCATGATTTTCATTTCCTTGTTTTGTTTACTTTTTTTTTGTTTTGTATACATTTGTAAAACTATTCTTTTTAAATTTGTAGCTATTTTTCTCATTCAAAAGAGATAACCAGTAACATTTTAAGATCAGGATGAAAAGGCCACCACCAAATAATGACGGGGATATAGGTAAAGCTAAATTTTATTCACTAGTTATTAAAATTAATCAATATATATACATTATTGTATAATATGAAGTGAATGTGTAAACACTTTTTTTTTAAAATCAAGATTGTATTTTATGTTATTTTAAATTTTTGAATTTTTTTAAACTGAATAATTTTAAGTGTTTTCAGATATTTATGGCTGGAATAGAGCAATTGTACTACTTCATTAGTATTGTTATGATGTCACTTCTTATGCTTATGAAGTATAACATTGCTTGTATATGAATATTTCTTTTTTTTTTTTATGAATTCACTTCTAAAAAATAGGCATGTTAAAATTTTTATACAAGTATTTTTTATTGCATATTAGGTTTTATAAACATGAATATGGGAAAGATGTATCATTATTCATCTAAGTGCAAAAAACAGATTCTTGTATAAACTATTTTGATGACTCTAAAATAAGTATATGTGGTTTCATTTTCAAACTGTATAAAACTATTTATTGGGTTTGTTATGTAATTAAATTATAATTTAACAATTCATATTCTTATCATTTCTAAGATATATAATTTTTAAAATACTTTTTTGGAATATATGTATACTCTCTCTCTGTTATAGTAATAAACTGATGAAATTCTTTGTTAGTGCACTACTTGTGACGAAATTTGAAGTTGTGTGGGGTTTTCAAATTCAAAACAAAACAAATGGGGAATATGGTGTGATGTATAAAGAACAAACATTGAACAGATTCTAAAAAAAGTACATGAAAAAACATCTTAAAAAGTAAAAATTTAAAGAAACAAAATTATGAAAGTCAAAAAAAAAAAAAAAGACCCATTTTATTTCAATCTATCCAAACACTAGTTGGCATGAACAATTTTACCTCTTCTGTACCAATTTTACTTTATTTCCTCTCAATAATCACATCTTTTTCACCAATTACACTTTCATTCACAATTGCAATCATGCTTATCTCCCGACAAAACATAAACCAATCTACCGTAGTATTTTAATTTATATGGAATTAATTTGCAACAAGCTCATGTAATGGCCCTCTAAATGAATATCTAGTATGCAATAAAATTTCACTTGTACTCTTAATAACTCGCCCTGTATATTTCTGTGTGTAACTGATTTGCGATGGGTGTGTCAATGTGCACCTGTCTTGAACTTTCTTATCCTTAAGAAGCAGTAGGCTGTGTTCAACTCTACTTTCAAGCAAGACGGTGTGCTGCTACTGTTGAATTATCTGAGAGGATGAGATATTTTATGTCGCTAAGCCTACTTTTTGAAGAATAATTCATAAATATTTTGGCCAATTTCTTAAACTGTTCATAAAGTTATAACTGCATATAGTGAAGTCATAAACATCAAATTATGAAGACTTTCTCTGATAATATTTTCATTAAAATCTACTTCCAAAAGATAGAACTTTTAACCTACCTTGAATGAAAAACATTTACAAAAAATAAACCTGTATTCTAAACCTTGGTATGAAATGTATGTTGTAAATAGCATATATTCAAATAATTCAGAAAAGAGATTAAGTGTGTATAATTTTTAAAGCAAGGATGCTCACAAAGTTTTACATTGAATAGTTCACAAGAGTAAAATGTTTGATTTTCTTTTCTTTGACTTAATTCTCGAGGGTCTTCCCTATCAGAATGGTCACTCATACACTCATAACATTCTGGGTAAATTCCTAGTTTCGCCCCCCCTTGGCGACGAATTTTTTGATCCGCGCCAAAATGGCGCCAAAGCGCGATTTTCAAACTCGGACCGACGACGTTCAAAGAACGGAAAATGTCGATAACCATAAAAAAATAAAAACAACTGAAATTGAACAGTTCAGCGAAGCAAACTAAAATGGAAAAAAATGGATAAAACTTACGTGCTTACGAAGGAACGTCTTTCTCCATGGGAGGGTACAATGTGGTGATCGCACGGAGAAATTCTCAATCATCAATTTCAACAATTTTTCCTTCACCACCAAGTGGTTCACTTTCTTTCAAAACGGCAGCCATGCAGACCTCTCGGCAAAACATGTACCAATCAACCACAGTATTTTTATTCACTCTCACATCTTTCACAGCAAACTCATTCATTGATTTTCCAAAAAAATGACGCATTAAAATTAAAATGTCACACACACTTAAATGACTCTTAGAGAACCACGTACCTTTTCTTATACTCTTGCATACATCATGCGGATTATCTCCTCCTTTCGTATGGCATCTCCATTCATACCCATCAATCATTCCCTTCCTTTCTCTCATAACCATGTTTTTTCCACATTTAGGACATTCATATACCTGCTAGAAATTAAATTTTCACGCATACACCATTCAAGCAAATTCCTTTGTCCCCTTTCTTCCAAAACAGCAAAAAAAGAAATAGATGTTCCATTCGGCTACTCATTCTGAAAAACCGGTACTCACACACACGAATTCTAAAAAGATCGTTCGAACCAGATCGTTCAACCGTGAAAAAGAAGGAAATGGTTAAATTTTTCTGTATATATATTGGTTTTAGGGTTGCCATAATTAAAATTTTGAACCTATTGGTCAACGGAATTTTAATGAAAAGGGTAGATAGCTTGGCAAACTTATCGCCCTGCTTGGCGACAAAAAAAAGTTCAAAAACCGGGGGTGGGTTAAAATAGGAGCCAACCACATTCGGTAATGTATTCTTATGAATTTTTTTTTTCTTAACTATGACAATGCCATTGCCAAAAAAAAAGTCTGTTTAATAAGAAAAACTAAATAAAGACAGGAATTTCTGAACCTGGATTGAAATGTTTATGTTCCCAAAGAAAAAAAATACAAAACGTATAACCTTATTTAAAGCATTTGAAATCACATCCAATGTTGACATCACATACAGCTACAGCTGTTTCTCTGCTGAGTTTTGTTTACTTTATAGCTCCAACTCTAAAAGTTTGATTAAATTAAGTGTAGTAGACATGTAGGCCTATCGTATGGCTTAAAATCTTACAAATTAAATGTGTCTGTTCTAGAATGTGCAAATATGACACACCTGTCCTGTAGATCAGTATAAACAGGGCATCACCTGGAAGCCATTGACATTTAAGATTCATGCATATATGACACACCAGTCTCTAAAATGTTATCAGTTTGTCATAACATAGTCACAAAAAGGTTAAAGTTGTGAATTTTTGGTATTTTATTCAAAGTTAAAGGTAGGGGATCAGCTTTTATATGGACCTGCTAATCATGGGGAACAAATGTAGTTTAGGAAAAATGGTTTTCATATTATTTTCCGTTAGCCATGTGCCATGTTAATTTTTTAAATGTTTTGAATGGATGATGATGATTTAATATTAACGTCGCACTGTTCAGCTACACGAGGGCTTTTGGCGAATTTTGAATTGTAATTTTGAACCATGGTCAAGTGACGTGGACGACATCTGAGCTGGCACCCCTCTCTCCTAACTACCACACCACACCAACGGGAGGATGTTTCAGCTCTCGGCAGATTTAACGTGCATCCCTGCCCTACACTGCGGGTCTTTAGTGGTACTGGGCTCGAACTCGTGACAAGGCAAGCCACGATCCGATACCTATACCACTCGGCAACCGCGGCCACATGTTTTGAATGGAACCTTTATTGAGTGGAAAAAAGAAGTCACACAAGTACTTCAATTTACAGGGATGTCTGAATGCATAAACATTATGCTGCAAGTTTATCTTCCAGGGATCCTCGATATGTCAACTATAACATGCAGTATAGGAATTTCTCACCCTGGTCATTTTTCAAATAACATATGGTGCCAAATTATGATTAATAGATAATATAGTAATTAAAAAAATGTGTTAGCTTTTAGTAAGGTTGGTACAAATAAAATTGTTGTCATGTTGGGGGGTGTAATTTGTAGTAATTTGATGTAGAAATATATTCCACCCATATGACATTATTTTTGCTGTTAGGGCAACATTTTTGAAAATTGCACGATTTTTTTAAATTCGACTTGTACACAAATTCTGAATTTGGGTAATTTTTTTTTGGAAAAGCACACTCTCTTGGCTAATACAGGGATCAGCTTTTATTCGGAAGTATACAGTATCTATTTCTTTTATGCTTCTGATCACATCTTGCAAACAACAATTCCATTCAAATCTTCAATTAAATTTCAAGTTTCTCTTCATCTTTGGAAATTTCTACTCTTCACATACATTCATAGTTTCCTGAAATCCAACCTTTTGTACATTATTAAATAAATTTTTTCTAACCTTTTGCTTCTAAATGATTAAAAAAGGAAACTAATAATACTTGCATTTGATTCAGTTTGATAAGCCTTCAAATATGCACAGGAATAAACAGATGCCAAAAAAAGTAAAATGACTTAATTGCTACTATTATATTGTTTGTGGGGTTATCTATGAGAGAGATAACAGAGAGAGAGAGAGAACTATTCATCACTAGTTTTGCGCTTTAAAAAAGTAGGTAACTAGGCAAATTTATTGCCGAATTTTTGGTGATAGCAATAAATTGCTGCCAAGCAGTGCTTTAAAATAAGATCCAACCTAAATAAATTAAAAGAAAAAGAAATTGTTCTAAATACTCTGTCCTGCAATCCTACATAGTTTTTGGTTTTAATTGTTATTGATTATAGAGGAAAACTATTAATGTAAAAGCAGGTTTTTTTAATTTTGATAAAATTCTAGTTAAGTCTGTTTTTTTTAGCTATTGATAAAGAAATGGTGCACCAACCTTTTTCTTTTAATATTGGATTTGTATTTGAGAAAAATTGTACACCAAATTGACGGTAAATGTGGGAGCTAAATAGGATCCTACATTGATTTCAAATTGACTGTTGACCATATATGCTGCATTAAAATTTTTGTCCTAACAATAAACATGTATATTTAAAGTTTTTAAATTATGTATTTATATGGTATTTATAAATATTTTATATACGTTCAAAAGAGATTTGTTGAATTATTTTTTGAAGTGTAAAAATGATGCTATGTTGATATAATTATTTATATACTTTTATTATTTTAAGTAATCATCATTACTTTAATTTTTTTTATTAGACATCCTATGTATTTTTTTTTCCAAAATTGTGTTTTTGTGATTATAATTTATATAATCATTTTATACAGAAATTATTCTGTTATTTTCATGTTTCATGTTATTTTGAAGTGCCTGTGTAAACATTTTTTTTACTGTTTTTCGCAAAATGACTTTTTATTTTAAATTTTATCAATATAATTTGAAATTATTTAAATCTAAAATACATTTCTTTTTTAAAAAGTTATTTTTTGAA
The DNA here is from genome assembly GCA_019973935.1 of Trichonephila clavipes. Taxonomy (NCBI): domain Eukaryota; kingdom Metazoa; phylum Arthropoda; class Arachnida; order Araneae; family Nephilidae; genus Trichonephila; species Trichonephila clavipes. The sequence goes on along the minus strand of BMAU01011399.1, from coordinate 1,409,947 downwards.
AATCTTTTTTTAAAATTATTGAAAATATGTACATGTGACACCCTATTTTCATTTATTATTATTATTATTATTAAAAATGTTTGTGTTCACAGAGTTAGGAATTGATCAAATTATATGTATGTGTAATATGTTTTGTTTTACATTGAAGTAAATAAAATTTGTTACATACAGTTAGACCTTTGTATAACAAAGTCGATAAATCCTGAAGAAAAGTTCGTTATATGGAAAATTCTTTTTATGGAGGTTCATCTTTCAATTTTCTTTGTAAAACCACATAAAACAAATTTTAAATACATAAACACTTTTAAAAAAAGCAATTAATTGACATCTTTTTGTAAATTAATATATATTTATTTTATATATCTTACCTATCAAAAAAAAGAGAAAGAAAAACTGCAAATAAAGTTTCTTGATGCCCTTATCCACTTTCTGAAAAATTATTTTTCTTTGATGCTCAAACACTTATGTTTTAACATTTTTGAGCTACAAGTAACAAAGTTGCCAGTTCGACTGATCAACACTACAATTGGATGGAGACAAGTTCAAGGGCATGAGACTCTACTGAGGGCGAAAGGGGATATTGAAGATTGGGATATTGAAGAACAGGACTTTGAGGGTTAAATTTGCACTTCTTGGATGAAATGCCCAGAATTATACTGCTTTTGGCGAGTTAGGCACCTAATAAAAATAGTGCAAGATTTATGACTGCCATAAAATGTGTTAAAAGAGAGAATAAATTGAAGTTTCCAGAAATACTTTAAAAAAAGGGGGGTTAAATCACATGGGGAAAAGTTCGTTATATAGAAAATGCACTTTGCTATTGGGAGATTGTTTTACGAAGAAAATTGTGAAATGTTCTTCATTCCAGGAACAAAGTTCGCTACATAGAAGAATTCACAGTATAGAGGTTTGTAATATAGAGGTTTGACTGTATTTAAATTAGTAATCATTGAAGCAAATTTAATTATATATTAGTCAATATTCTGAAATTAATTTGTTATATTGTTTGGTAGGAGTAAATAATAGACCACCTCTCAAACTTCATGATGCGACAGCAACTTCATGATGCGATCTTGATGCATGTCATGTGCTCCCTAAATTGTTATCCATTACTGCAAATTGACAGATATTTTCTTTAAAAAAAGATATATTTTTTTTAGAAATTTTTTTTGTTGTTCGAAAAATTAGTTTGAGTTCTGGTGTTTGCTAAGCAACAATATTCAAATTCATATTTTAAATTTTTTTTGGAGTGGTTCTTCCTTTAATTCTGAAAATTGTTACTGAGACATATAATGTTTGCAATTTTTATTTCTTGAATTAAAAGGGAAAATTATTTGTGATGCATTGATGCACAGCTAAAGGTTTGATTTTAAATAGCATAGAATATTCATTTTATAATGCATGTTTAGTTTAGAAGAATTTGATTGATGAATTAATTTGGAAAGAGTTATGAATTTTTGTGCTGCAAGAGAGGAATGATTGAGCTTTGTTTTAGAAGGTTTGAAGAAAGCAAATTAATTATGATCCAGATTTTAATGAGGGTGATTATGTAAGTTCTAAAGGCCAATCATATTTCATTTCTTTTAAGATCAATGTCTCTGAAGAAAAGTGCGATGAAATCAAATTTGCCTTGATTCCATAAAATTAAATCCCGTCGTTGAAGATTAAGGTGCAAGAATCAAATCATTTGTAATTTTCCAGAGTTTATATGGGGGAAAATACACATAACTAGTTATGTAAAGAAGTATTTGTGATTTTTTTTTAATGGTCGTTAAAAGTTGTACATATTAATATGTTGGCAAATTATTTTAGAAGTCACTAATTTCATCAGGATGCACTTTCTTGTGATTTCTATATTTATGTCATTGTTATTCTCTTTTATTAAATTTCTTCCGCTTTTCCTTTGTTATATATCTTTGAACCTGTCTTGTTTGAAGTTTCTGTTCAATAAATGGTATTACAGGGGTAGATAATCATTAATTTTAACATTTTCTAATCAATATCCTTTAAAATTGTTATAATTTCAGAATTTAAATTCTCAAAGTAAATTCCTTGGATTATTTCCCATCTTTTGATATCGTCAGCGTATTTCTGTACTCAGCAGTTTGTGAGCAGTTATCCTCTCGTACATAAATAAATATATTTGTTTAATATATCTATGTATATTAAAAAATAATTTAATATATCTATAGTAATTTTAACTATATTCATTTCACTTCTATAGATTTCCAAGCACTGTTTTTAACAGCGATGAATTGTAAGGATTGTGTTGTGGTCTGAATACTTTTAAAATAAATGTGTTGAGTTTGTGATTTGTTTAGACTTTCTATAGAAAGTTTAAACATGGTAAGGTAAGGTAAAATAAAGTATTTTTGTAAAATATTATTAAAAACTTGCGTGTGTTTTTAGGATCCTCTGGATCAAAAAGGCGCCGCAGAGTTAGTTCAAGTGATGAAGATGATTCTTCAAGTATGTCATTATTCTGTATATTTTTCTAAAATAAATTTTTGACTGATAAAGAAATAATGACAGTATATGATTAATAAAAATCTCATAAAATAGAAATATAGAGACAAATTGATTTGTTGAAAATAAAATACGAGTTTTACAGAAATAAAAAAAAATTATTAAAAGTTAGTTTTTAGGTAAGATTATTGTGTGAAACTTTAGGAAAAGTTTTCTTTAATTTTTATAAAAAAGATTATTTTTAGCCATAAATTTATGTATTTGCTTGTAAAATAATTTATTTATAGTACTTTCTGTATTGCTGTGCTTTATATATGTTTCTAATTTGGATATGTTAAATAAAATATGTAGAAACTAGCTGCATGGCCTGGCGTTGCTTGGGCTTTCTCTACTTTTATAAAATTTTCCCCTTTCCTTCATAAAATCAGCACTTCTAATACTCTTTTTCAAAATGACTTTCACCCCACCCACCCTGCTTCCGCTTAGCCCGGCGTTGCTCGCCCGTTTTCCTAGTGTATAACTTAAAATTCTCTGTTTCGAAATTTTTTTGCTTCTTTTCTGTCAGACAGGTTTATTTCCCCTCGGAGTTGCATGAACATTTTTAAATGCATAACACATTGTCATGGAAATTCTCCTTCCCCTCTCGCTATGATATCTCTTGAGTAAGTGAACAGTGGGACCTTAATATTCACTCATTCACTTTGCAACTTTTTAGGACTCGAAAACGAAAATGTACCTTTTTAAAAATAGTTGTATGTTTAGAAAAGTAGAAATTTTTATACTTACAAAATTTCACAACTGTATTAAATGTTGAATTAAAATTGTAAGCATTTTTTGAAATGTTCGATAAACGGAAAAAAAGTTTCATGCAATTATTTTTATTAATGAAGAAGTTATAAAAACTTTGAATTTGATAAGTAGTTATTAAATATTTAAAATTTGAGTATATTTTAACTGATGCAACATATTTAAAAAATAGAATACTATAAAGAATTAAAATTTATTTAAGTAATTCTCAGTTGAATAAAAATGTTACTTTGTCTTCTATTTTTTTTAAAAATATTAAAACTACCTTTTTTACTAATTATTATAATACTTATTATTACACTTTCTTGAAAGGTCTAGAATTATGCATTGACAGACTTGTAAAACCTTCGATATACATCCAGTATCAATTTTTCTGTAGTTTTGTTATAGGATTATGATATATTCCCCCCTAACTATCCACTGTTCTTCAAGTTTATTGAAATGGGTGTCCTACACTTGGCCTTTTTCAATTAAGTTTGTTTTGTATTTCGATATTATCTTTTGAACTGTAAATTTGTTTTGATATTTTTTTATCCACTATAAATAGTATTTAAATTTTAAATTATCGCCTTGCTTAATGGAAACTATTATTACAACTTTGCATTCAAATGGGAGAATCGATCTTATGTTGAATTTAAAAGACATTTATTGAGTGTGAGGACCTCTTTCTTTCTGTTAATATTCAACTTACAAAATAATTTCACTAACGTCTTTCAAACTATCAAATATCGTTTTTTCTCGTTGTGTAAATCGAAAAGTACACCGAGTCTTCGAATTCTGTGTAAGCGACCTTAAATTACCGTAACTGAAAACTATATAGCACGATTTAAAAAACAGTGAAAAGCTTTTTCTGAAAAACGGCGTAAATCAATCTTGGTTCAAAATGCCTTCTTTTTCAGGTTAACCGATTCGAGACGTATTCGTTTTTGCAAGGATTTTTATAGAATAATTGTCTGTGTTTTGTCTTTAGAATTTCAAGGAATTTTTACTTTAATTAATATTGCGCAGTCCGTAAATATTAAGATTTAAAAATTGACGAACGTAACATACTAGAACTTTTCTAAAAGCATAAGCAAATAAACAAAGTTATTTTTTCGATTAAAATAATACAAATAATTTATATCTGGAAGTGTAATACGTTAATATTACATTTTGTTGTATTTTTTTATGTTAAAATTGTAATCAGCCTCACACTCTGCCTGTTCAAACTTTCGCAGTTTCTGGTGTAGACAAAACAAAATGCAAAGGTTAGCTTCACACATAAAAGATAGATATTTGCTGTTGCAGGCTTTTTTGCAGATGGCAGAATTTTTTCCTTCTTACTTGACAATTATTGTTATATTTTGGACACTTCACACAATATCTATAAATTATAGCCTATGTGTTATTCTGATGTATAAGCTGTACTATTGTAAAGTTTCATTAAAATCCATTCTCTCTCTCTCAGTTGTTTATGCGTGAAAGACTCCCAAACATCCTCACAAACTTTCACATTTATAATATATATTAAGATATGAATATATCTCTACATTTTTAAGTTGTATTAAGTACATAAAATATGTTGACTGTGAACAAAATTTGAAAGAAATTCGTTTTAATTTTTTATTTAAAATTGTTTTTGATAAAAATTTATTGTTGCATTGGTTTTCAAAAAAAAAAAAAAAAAAAAAAAAAAAAAAATTAAAATAAAATAAGCAATTTTTGTTGCTAAAAACACTTAATATCTTCCATCATATAATTAATTATTTAAACAAACTTTAATCAATAATTCAGAGTTTATTAATATAATTTGTCTTATGCAGTTTCTAAAAAGTAATACATATTTTTCTGAGGTTAACTGTTCCGAGATCATTTTAATGGGTATTTTCCATATAGTATTTTATAAATATATGCCCAATTCTTTTAGAAACTTCTGCTACTCCAGCGTTTCAGGCTCCTCCCATGCATAAAATATATAACAGCTCATGCCGGAAAGAAAAGCCTGATGAAGTAATTATATTTTCTGTCATTTTATATATTCTTTCTCATTAATTTGTTCATATAATTTTTTAAAAATACTTTTTGAATTAAGTATCTACAAGAGGTGTTAGAATTAAAATAAAGCTTTCTGATGCTTTTATTGTGAGTGTATTGAAGAAATAAACTATACAGTTCTTCATTGCTCTTGTAACTGCCAAATGGAACCTAACCATGTCATCTATGTATTATCATTCATATTGTAGCATTTATATCTTTTAGATAAAATGTTTGATTCAATTTTAAAATCGAAGAACTAAATATTTTTCTAATGAAAAAGATTGTTTTTATATTATTTAGTGCAAGATTTAAATGTTTATGAATGTAATGTGGGGTTGATAATTTACAATGATCGTTAAAGAATTGTTTTTCTGATTCATAAAACATTTAAACTGTTCAAAGTTTCCAGCATTTTTCTTTTTCTTTTTTCATTTTTTTGTTGTAAAATGCATTTGAATTAATCTGACTTTGTTCATGTGTAAAGTACTGAAAACTGTTTAAACTAATTTAATGGAGATAAAGTGTAAAAAATTTTATGCAATTTATTTTTTAAAAATCCATGCTAAATGATGTGATGCAGGTCTCTTATAGTGCTAACTTGTATGTAGAAACAAAAGCTTTTTATTGTGAGTGTAGACTTTTTTTTGAGGGGGTTGGGGGATTGATCAATAATAATTTAAGTAACTGTGTTTTGACAACTACAAATACAAAATATATTAAATAAACAAAATAACATTCATCAAATCAAATTTCTTTTATAAATTATGTTGTTCTTTGTAATATTTGAATAAATACGGTTTTAGACTGACAATTTTTGTGTTTTTTCTTAAAGTTTTCGATTATAAGTAGACAGAGTGTGACCTCTGTCTTAAAATTTCAATTGATATGTTATTCACTTTTTAAAAAAAGTATTACTGCAATTTTTATTTATGCTTGTCACTAAATACAAACTGCTTAGAAATAGTTCCTTTTATAATTGATTAAGTTGCATGCTTTGGTTTTTAATAGTTCATTAGTAGTATTGTATTTTTAAGTTAAAAAGAAAATACATATGTTTTAAAAATTTTCCAAAGATCATAAGACATGAAACAAAATCGGTTTATTCAAATTAATTTCAATATTTTATCATCATGTGTTTTGTTCCATTAGTTAGTAGTGTCATTTAAAATAAGTTTTTAATATTATGCGTAGAAAATGTTTTTTATAATGGCTAAATTTTTTTTAAATGAACTGAAATTTGAAAACTGAATTTTTAAAATACATTTTAGTTGATTCTCCTTTCTCAAAAGGTTTTTGTCATATTTTATAATAAAAGTAAATGTTTTTTAATTTTAAAAAATTGGAAAATAGTTTATCCGCTAAATTTTTTTCATTTTTTTGAAATTTTCTTTTCAGTAGGTTGATTTCTGAAACTCAAACACCATTTTATGAAATGTATTATTTCATATTTGTTGAATAAAAGCTTTTAACTAATTTTTGTCTTTCTTTATTAGAAAAATGTTTTTAATGCTATAAATATCCTCTTTTGAATTGAGACATTGGTTAGATTATAAAAATAATGGCTGTAACCCATTATAAATTTTATCATATTTAGATCATGTTATTTCACAAGGAAATATGAGGGAAAAAATTGCATATAAAAGCCATAACTCCTCACTCCAATTGGGTTACTGTAATTTATAAATCATAATGTTATAAATTAGCATTCTGACCCCCCCTTAAGTATCCATTCATTTTGTGAATGTTAATTATCTCCAGCTTTGAGTTACAGTAAGTTATGTATTGCTATATATTACTGACACAGGATAGTATTGGGACCTGCAAATCAAATCTCATGGTCAATTGAAAGGACATAACATTTTAAAACTATATAATGATTATTTTTAAATATGAATATTAAGATACATAACATTTTGACATGTGTCACCTGTGTGTCTTTCTGAATGACTCAATCAAGGAATTTACAGGGACAAATGGTGTTTATTGTTAGTTCTCAAATGTTTTTCTGAATGTATTCATTAGTCATAAACTTTTGTCTTGTATATTTCAATCATAATAAAATGATCTTAATTATGAAAATTCACACTTTTAAAAATATGTAGACTAGATTGTCATTCTTTCCACTGTTTTGTGGTGAACATTTACACTTTTGATTAATTTAAAGAGTATATTAATTGAAATGCATTTTCTGCTGATTGACATACACTGCCTATCCAGTGAATTAGAAACTCAAGATCGATATTTTATTGAACTGCCTTTTACATGGATAACTGCTGTAAATCCTTTGGAGATCGAGTCTAAATGCTTCAGGAGACTTGCTACATGGGCCGTGTAGCTTTTCAGATCTTGTAAATTAGAAAGAAAAGGAGACTGCTGTCAATCGTCTGTCCACCATGTCCTGCACATTTTCTATGGGGGTTTAGATATGGGCTTTGCAGGAGCCAGAAAAGGTGTTGGAAGTCGGACTGATGTTCACCGAACTAATTTTGAACACTTCTGGTACAGTGTTTAGTTGTGTTATTGTCCGTGAAGTATCTGTTGCTTTCAGGGTAAAAATGCAACGTTGCAAAGTGCATTTGATCTGTGAGTATATCTAGGTATCTCATGGCTGTTTTTTTATTTTTGAGGAACACTAGGGAACCACTTCTATGCCAGCAGAATGTGCCTTATATCATGATACCCATGAGACCCTTTCAAAAAGGCAATAAGGCTAGATGACTTCATGGGGTTCTCGACAAATTCAATGTCTCTTCCATCAGTGCAAAATAAGGTATACCGTGAATCATCTGATAACATTACCTATTTCTAATCCTCAGAAGTCCAGTGTCCTCTTTCCTGACACCACTGTAAATGAATTTTTGCATTTCATGCAGAAATGAGTGGTTTTCTTACAGGCACCCAAATATGCATTCCCATCCTCTGCATTTCTCTAAATGGTTCAAGCTGAATTCTGTTGGGAAGAGTCTTGTTTCACGAAATATGTCAATTGAAACACAGAGTCCCAGTTTTGATGTACAATTCATCAGAGATTGTGTCGGTCACAGATGGCGTCACACTCTTGGAAAACTGCTCAAACCCTAGTTATGTCTTCTAGAGAAGTACTGTGGGCTCTGATTCTAACTTTTTAAAACCTTGGATGTGGCTGCTTTTGAGAACCCAATGAGATTTTCTGTCTCTGAAATTGAGGCCACTACTAAATGGACATCACCAATAAGTCCTTTCTCAAAGGGTTTCATTTTTCCTATTTTACTTCATTCATCGAGAAAAGCATTCTTACACCTTACTAGCTTTCTAACCCTGTGTAACCCACGTTGTGAAAAAAAAATTGCTTACTTCATCCCTAGCATTTATTCAAATGCAAATCTCAGTTTTTTTTATTTCATTGGCTAGTGTGTGTATCTTGTATAACTAGAAGATCTTTAAATTGAATTTCCTCACTAAAAGTTCATTCCCTGCACTTTAACTGTTAATTTACTTTTTTTATTAGTAATTATTACCACTTTTATAAAAAATTTATTTTCTTTAAATTAATTTTATTGTTTTTCCAATAAAGCTCAAGAATTTCTGAATTTCTATATTGTCAATATTAGTCTTTTGTTTCGAAAGGAAATAAATTTTCAAATAAAAAAAAGAAATATAATTGAAAAAAGATTTAAAGTGAAGATTCCTCTTGATGTAATAAAAAACATTGATTATTTTAATACTTTTTCATTTTTCTTATGCTTACTTATATTATTTGCATTGGATATAAATTAGACAATATCTATTAAAGTTAAAAAAAAAAGGGAGACACACTGAAAAATATTGCTGCATAGTTACATTTCCTTGTAAAAGAATATTGATCTATTTTATTTTCACATTTTTATGCATCTCAAAAATAATTTTGTAGGAGTAATTTTGCAGAGAAGAGATAAATTTTGGAAGTTCTATATTAAAAACCTCTTTTCCCTTTGTGCTACTTGTATATTCTTTAAAAAATGTTAATGTTTTTGCAAAGTTACTTGTTCCACATTTTGAGAACCACTAGTCATATTCCTTATGTTTTAATTTTGATACCTTCTAAATGTCTTTTATTAGATGTTTAAAATGTAAAACACATTTTAACTATTTAAGCATAAGAATGTTTAGAGTTGTAAATTATGATGCATGTTTCATATTTTCTGGTCCTACTCATACTATAATTGCTGTTTGTCATAAATATTTTATTAGTTTAGCAATGTTCGTGATAAAAATAAAGTTGTTGAACTAGTTTTTCATATTTAATTACTTTTTGTGCAGCTTTTTCGTAAGGATTTAATAAGTGCCATGAAATTGCCTGATAACGAACAACTTGATGAATCTGAATTTTGGGATGTGAGTGATTCCTGGAAACAAGAATGGGAGAGGGGAGTGCAAGTCCCTGTCAATTCCAAGAATGTACCTAATCCTAATGTTAGGTAAGTGATATATTAGATTGAAAAACTTTATATTACCGTAAAATCGGGCGTATGCAAACTTTTAACACAAAATAAGATTGAAACTTAAGGGTGCACATTATACGGCAGGTGTAAAAGTGATAACTTTAAAATTGACAAAAGAGATTAGCCTAAAATTTTTTTTACTTCTCCATGTATCAAAATATTGTTTATTTAAAAGAAATGACTTGCTTAATGAAGTAAAAGAGTTGTAGTTCTGGAAGAAAATATTTTGTCAAAAGTGGGATAATACCTTGAATAAATGACTTCAAAACATAAGATCAATGCATACTAATATTTCAGATTTCTTCATAAAAAGGGGGCTGTGTGTGTGTTATACGGCGAATATACCTAAAAATTTAAAAAACAAGCTTGAAAGTATAGGTGTGCGTTATACACAGGTGCACATTATATGCCGGATTTTACGGTAAATATATACTTTTTATAATCCATTTTAGTTACATATGTGAAATGAGAACTATTTGTAAGCAATCTTTATGATTTCGTCCTAGTAGGGAGTAGGTACCTGTTATTGACATTTGACTGATTCTCTTGTATGACTTTATTGAATAATTAAATTCTTTATTGCTTAATTATTCTTAAGAAAACAAAGAAAAGAGGGTGCAGGGGATTTGTGTGTATTTTTATTGGAAGCTACATAAGAAAAAGGGCTGTATTGATGAACCTACCAAGAAATTTTTCGAAGGATTTAAAAAGACTGTGATTTAATCCGATGTGAATTCTTAATATGGACTAAGATGATTTTTAGTTATTTGATTTTCATTTTTTAAAACTGTATATGCTTTAAAGTTTTCAGGGCATGTTTACAATGTAAACAAACACTTTTTATAATTTTTTTTTCGTTTAGTGACAAAGAAAATATGTTTTTTTTTTTACATTAATATACTAAGAACATAAAAGTAATGAAATTAATAGCAATAAGATAAAACTGCTAAGGAGCAGTCTCTGTGCTTTGTATATGGGGTTTAGAATGGTCATGTTTAGTGAAAATATTTAAGAATTTTAACCTATTGTGTAAATTTTTGAGTAATTGTAAAATAACTTAGTAAATTATTAAATTTCTTTAATTGATTTTGTGTTTTGTAAATGTAAAAGTTCTACCTGTTTCATGAGGATAACAAAAATGCAAAGAATATAATATTATATACTATATAATATAAGATTTTATGTGCATAGTTGCCAATTCAATTTATATATCCCCTATCATATTTATCATAGAAAGGGATTCCATGTCAAAAGTTTAAAATTTTAAGGAGGAATTATTATTAACACATCATTAAAGAATTTCTTGCCTAATAAGTTGATCAATGCATGAAGCAGCAAGGTGTTATGTAGTAGATATCAAGTTAGGAGATTTAGGAAGGTTGAATAAAAACCCATTATTTTTTGACAAGCGATGATGGCAGCTTGGCATCATCATGTTAGAAGAGAATACGTTACCTGTAGATTGCCACTGGCTTTTTCTTTTTGAGTGCAGATTACAGTTTGTCTTAACTGATGGCAGTAGAAAGTGTCATTAAGGATTTAATAAGGCAGCTGGACTTCTGAGTGAATTATTTATTTGCTTGTCCCTCCACTAATGCAGCAAATTTCCTTCAGTGGTGTTCTAAGGTTGATGCTGATGTTTCAGAAGGAGACGGTTCGATCCTAAGAGAGCCCACACCCTTGGCGCGAATTATTTTGGTTGGCGATAATTCCACCCTCTTGGTAACCCTACTTGGATACACTAGATATGGTAAACCTAATTATTTCTGGGATTTTTATATTTTGTCGGCAGGCTTTTCGAATTTCATTTTGTTGGGCACCGAGCTGGAAGTATGACTGTGTGTGTGAGTAAATATACCTTAGAATTTTTTATTTTTTTGAATGCGAAAGGCAAGAAAGAATTGATTGAATGGTGTATGAAGGAAAGATAGATTCCTTCGAGTTATGAATGTCCTAAATGGGATGAGTGAATGGGATTAGATAAAAGCGCAAAAGAGTTTTCTTCGAAATCGTACCAGCCACGCCGAAGGTATGCTCGACCATTACCTCTCAGAAAATATATGACGGCGCTCATATGATTCTTCACTTAGCGATGAGATCTTCAAGGCTTTTTTTTAAATCTGTTGTTACGCTGTACCCTCCACTCGGAAAAGATCAGCAGTAAGAAAGTGAGGTTTTTATATTTTTTTATCTGAAATGTTTAATTTCTGTATTGTTTATATATATTTCCATTACGCATCCACCTTATCCCACTATATTCACTTGCCACCATTGTCGGTTTTGCTTGGCACCATCTCGTTCTGGCTGGGTGCTTTTTACGGTTTGTTGCCAAAGGTGTGGGCTCTCCTAGGATTTTACCAAGGAGACACACTGTCTGTTTACACTTTTTGTTTCAGTACATAATACACTTCTCACTTCCTGTCACAATGTATTTTTAAAAAAAGGCTTATTTCTGTATTAGGAAAGAAAGGAAACATGGCTAGCAGTTTGCCAATCTTGTAGATCTGTAATAAGCTAAAGTGATATAGCAGTGATCCCACTTTCTGGAGAAATCTTGTTTTCATCTGCCTTTGACTGTTGAACATTAAAAGTTTGTCTAAGTCTAGCGTGATTGGATTCAGGTTGTATTTTCTGGCCTGATCCAGAACCTCTTCTGTAGCAAATGGAAGACCTCTATGCCTTCACTTCTTTTGATTGCTTTTGTTCCCTTTTCCTAAATTTCCAAAACCATCAATGACATGTTCATCATCAATGCCATCCTTTCCATGAACTTTGCATATACTATGGCATGCTAAAGTTGCAATACTGCCTTTCTTAAACTGATACAACGAACAATATCTCATACATTGTATCATTTGCCATGTCACATTATCTTTGATGTTTTTACCTAAATGCTGTCCTATCAGAAACATCATGCACTTCTATGTTGGATATCTTCATGTTGCATTGGCTAGTGATTCTACTTATCACTGCATTATGTGTGACACCAGTTCCAACAAAGAAATTTAAATCTCCCAAAATGGGTAGAACTTTCACTCCTACCTGATAAAAGAAAATATTTAAACTTACATCTTATGATATGCATTATTTGAAACATAATTCTAGAAAATTCAGTACTTTTGTACTTAGATGGCAGTTATGTGCCGATCATTTTTTTTTTCTTTATCATTTCTTAAATCAGTATTTTCCAACTTTTTTTAGCCATGTCCACCTAAGCCTTTTTAAAATTCATACACCCCTTCTCTGACATTTAAATAATTTTTAATGTCCACTGTTAGGTTTAAGAAAAAAATCATTAGAAATTATGGAGCAAACACAGTAAAGTTGGTTTTTAAAACTCAATGGAGAACTGAAATTCATGTACAAAATAATTAAATAAACAATTTTTCTATATTGTTTTAATTAGTGATAATTTATGATTTAAATATGGTGTGAGATTCTTGTATTTAGTACTTGCTACTAAGAAATTTTATTCAAGTTCCAATGTAGCTCAGTCTCAAGTCTGCCCATTTTATATCTAGCGATTTCTTTTTAGCATCAAATTGTTTATGGTACTAAGTTTGTATTCAGCTAAATATTAAGATGTAAATTTACTCATTTGGTTGCATTTTGTATGTTTGATTTTGGTTTTCTTACAAATGTATGTTATTTATTTTTTTTTAATATTAAGTAAAGTTTTAATTGACTCATTTTGCATCTCTGCAAATTCTTGATACTGCATTTTTGAAGAATCAGAAAAATCAATTAACTTTAGCAACAGCATCAGAGTTGGGAAATCAGTTTTTCTATCAAATGTGATGATCTTTTTTTTTTAATCTGCTGATAAAATTTTCGATTGATTGACAATGTGTATTGTGGTATTCACATTTTTGGAGTCGATGAAACTTTTCAAAATTTGTGTTGTAAATATATATCTGAAATAACTAAATCATTTATATTTATACAATATATATATATAAATTTTATGACTTTCAACAATTTAATGGGTGATTATTTCAAATTAGCACAAATGCTGTATTATTGAAAAACATAGAAAACAGATCCAGGCACTAAACTGCTCTTTACAGAACAAAGTAGAACCAGTGGTTCAATTCTTGTGTCTAACAGTGAAATCATGGCTACTGATAAGACAAACAGTAGTTACTTATACTGGAGATTTACTTGTCTTGATTGAGAGAGTTGCCTTAAGGTTAATTTAAAGTCTGACCATGTGTTGGCTTTCAAATTGTCCTCCCTCTCTCCTGTAGGGTGTGGGCCCCATATTGGGAACACTGTTTAAAATTATTTTATGTGCATATTTCATGCAAATTTATTTGCATTTGAGTTACTTTGAAATCATGTCATGTGAAATTTAAAATTGAAGCCTAATTCAATATGTTTAAGGATTTTTAATTTATTATCAAAAAGGATTTGCTAAATATGATAGCAGAATTTTATTCTTGTATTGATATGTTATGAGTGATAATTTTTTTTCCCTTTTAGAATCATTCGAGAGAAATCTAAAGCAATTTCATTTAAGTTGTAAGTATGGATAAAATTTTTTATTTTTAAAGTTTTTTTTCGTTTAATCTGTAAATTTGTAAAATAAAGTAGAAATTGACAGCTATTTATGTCATTTTTTTCTGATTATTCTTTAAGTTTCTTTCTTATCATTAAAATAGTAAAATTAACATTTTTCCAAACATTAAAATATTTCTTTTATTTCAATGAATAGAGTAATAAGTATGATATATTGTATGTATAGTAATTATAAGTATAATTATATATATATATATATATATATATATACTTAATAATAATAATAAGTATAAGTAATATTTAAGTATGATATATTGATAATAGCAAAAATTATTATATACTTTTAAAATATCATAGGGTACTTTAGAGAATTTCAGCTAAATGAACAAAACAACTAAAACAAGAACATTAGTTGTACAATGAAAGTTATATGTGACTAAACACAAAGGCTGATGAAAATAGTATTAATAGTAATTTTGAACAATCAGTTTGTTGGAAGGAAATTTTAATCGGTCATTGCACTTCAATTTTTGAAAATGCACAAGTCATAAGTTGGGGAAAAAACTGAAGATCCAATTGTAACATATAGTACTTGTGGATCCACCACAGTACTCCCCCTCTAAGCACTGTGTCAAGAGTGTGTTACCCATCAAGCCAAACTATTTTCACTGTAGATCAAGGTACAGAAAAATGTGTGTATGCATTTAAAGTTCTAATTAATGCATTAATAGCTCAAAACATACTCACTTGAATGGACTAATATAATGACTGGAGAGAGCTTTTCTATGGTACTTTACAGATGTTCTGAAAAGATAGACCCAGAATAGGGTTTTGAGGAAAGACTGAAAAATTATCCAGAAATATGGCATGATGTTACATATATCATTTTATGTCTTAGAACACAGTTTTGCTACCCAACAAGACAATAGAAAGTGTATTGGTCCAACTTATGTTGTTACCGTACATTAGAGCTTGTTTCAATGTTCTTCTGTGTCATTTGCCACAGCATTATAAGACAGAGTATGGATTTTTGTGAGACCAAAAATGGAAGGTAAAAACAGTGAATAATCCAGAAAGGGATTATTAACCCAAATTACTAGTAATGACTTAGGGAACACCAATCCATGGTACAAGATTACTTAGCTCAAATATTTTTCATTAACAGTTCATGATTTTTGATATTGCATGTTAAATAACAATTATAAATTAATATTCAAGTCATAAATATTCTACAGTCAGATTCAAACTTCAAAGTTGAATATTTCTCAAATTATTGGACGGTTGCGGTAGCTGAGTGGTATGGGTGTCGGGTTGCGGCTTGCCTTGTCACAAGTTCGAGCCCAGTACCACTAAAGACCCGCCGTGTAGGGCAGCGATGCACGTTAAAACTGCTTAGAGCTGAAACGTCCTCCTGTTGGTGTGGTAGTTAGGAGAGGGGGTGCCAGCTCAGATGTCGTCCACCTCACTTGATCATGGTTCAAAATTACGTGGTCCGTCGCCAAAAGCCCTCGTGTAGCTGAACAGTGTGACGTTAATATTCAATCAATCAACTCAAATTATTGGAGGAAATTTCATTTAAAAAATTAGAAAATAATAATCTTGTGTTTGCTGTGAAAAGCTTCAAAACTTGTTGAATAAAAAAGTTTATCTTCAATACAAAAAAAATGCTTGGAACCCATTTTTTTCGCCTTAAAAATTGGAAACTTTCAAGTAAAATTGTACAAAATTTGAAATGTAGGCATTTTTAATGAGAAGAATTTAGAATATAGGCAAAAAAACTAGGTATCAATAATAATTTTTTTAGTTAGAATTATGTAATTTTTAAAACAAAACTTAGTTATTTAAATACATTGACATCGTTATTTAGTTCTCTTCAAGCCTGGAACATTGAAAATAGTTTTGTCCTACTGTTTAAATTGCAAATTGTAGATGGTATTTTTTTCTAATTATGTCAATGAAACAATTGCAATGAAAAATAATTAATGAATATTTTTATACATAACAAACACATGTACAGGATGCGGCAAAAAAAAACCTCCCCTGTTTCAAAAGGCAGTTACAAACAAACAAAATAAGATACAGAGGAAGTCTTTTATTGGTGAACAAAAAAACTTTTTAATTAAATTAAAAAGTTATCTCCGTTAAATGGCGTCCTCCAATGGTGACACATTGACCAAGTCTTTCCTGTAAGTTGTCTGTAGTTAAGTTTATCTCCTTCGAAAAAATAAGGACCCCACACATCAAATTCAGCAACAATGCACCAAACTGTCACATGAGGATTGAAGTGGTTGGTGGTGAAGCAGCTGAGGATTTTCTGCTGTCCAGTAGTGAACATTTTGTTTATTCACAGTGCCTGACAAGTGGAAGTAGGCCTCGTCAGACAAAATGAAAACAGCTTCAGGAGGAATGTGTTCTGGAAAAAGTTCGGGAAAGACTTCGTCAATGTATCACCTTTGGAAGACGCCATGTAGCGGACGTAATTTTTAAAACAAATTGATGTAAAATGGCATCGTATTTGTTGTTCACAAATAAAAGGCTTTTCTCTGTATCTTGTTTTGTTTGTTTACAACTTCCTTTTGAAACAGGGGAGGTTTTTTTGCCGCACAAGTTCAGTAAATACTGGAAAATCGTTAAGAAGACATTTTAAATGTATACCATATTTTATTTATGTACTAATTTTGTAAAACCATCAATCTTTAAATGGAAGAATCACAAAACTATGTGTGGGGTATATACATATAATTCTTTATGTCCAATCCTCTCCTAATATATTTAAGTACATTGATATAAATTTTTTTCCCCAACTGTGATTCAACGATAAAATATCATGATCCAAATAAGTATTTTGTGCATGTTATTCTTTGCATTACCCCTTACATGCATATGTAAGTTCTGTTCTAAATAAATTTATCTGTATTTTAAGTTTTTCACATGAAACTGTTTTTAAGATTAACTGAAAATGTGATAATTCATGTGAGGTTTGAGAGATTATTTCTTGAATATGTATGTGCAAAATGAGTTAATTTTTTTCCTAATGGAGCTGCACATTGGTATTTCAACCTTTTCAGTCCCCAGGAGCTGGTATCACTTTTTAGTGAGGCACCATTTAGGCGATGCCAATTACCACAAGTAATTTTGATGTCCAGTTTCCTCCCCATCGGGAGGCACCTGAATTCTGATTATGTGAACCCATACAGGATTTAATTTTGCTGAGAGCTCCCAAGCCAAACAGATACTCTAAAGATCTTTTACATGCCATATAATCATACGACATGGCTACTCTCAATTTTCTGCATCATGAAAATCCACCGTCTTGGGCCAGGGTCGAATCTGCAACCTTGGGTGCAGATGACCAGCGACAAACCAAGTCACATGAATGATTGACATGTTTTGTATTGTTACTAAATAAATGTTTCAAAATATATTTGTCATATTGAATTTTATTAGTGTTGGGATGTTGATTCATTAAATGTAGTAAACTGAGTAAATTCTTATCAATTAAGTTGCCTTTCAGACCTAAAAAACTTATGCGAACAACTGAGGATGCTTTTTTCTCTAATGAACATCATGTTTTAACGGATACTGCGGCTAAAGCGGAAAATGTCTGCAAATATGATATGGATGATTTAGATTTCCAGTGGTTAAAACTCCTTAATGAAAAAAGAGAAGAACAAGGTTTGTGTATGCTTATTTATTTATTTATTCTTCTGGTATGAGTTATATTAATATCACAGTATTGCTGGTAAGAGTCAGATTAATTTCCAATCTAGTCTATTATTTGTAAAAACTATAAAATTCAAACATCTATATTTAGGATTTCTGTTAAAATGTGTTAAGCTTAGTTATCTTTTGTGTGTTACATTATTTAAATTTTATATTATTTTTGTTATTAAATCTTTATTAGCCTATTAGTGTTTGATAACCGATATTATGATTTTAAATTCAATGAAATTTTGTTTTTTTATCTTTGTGTATTTTTTAAAATTTGTAATGCTCTGTTTGTAATAAAAATAAATTGAATTAAAATTTAAAAGTTCATTTTTTTTTCAGGTCTTTCAGAAGTTGATGAAGCAACAATGGAACGAATAATAGAAGATTTTGAAACACAAGTAATAGATACAAACTGATTTTTCTTACTTAAATTTTAAGTTCTATAATTCCTGATTCTGTAATTATGTATCTGTGAAAAAATACAGTTTTCCTAAAATAAATAAATAGGGTACATAAAATTTAGCAAATGCTTTGTGTTGAATTTATAGTACCAAGTTTTTTTTTTAAGTGGTTAAAATCCTTTTTAATAAAAATGTAAAATATCTTGTTGAAATGAAAACAAGAAAAGTAATGCTCTTGAAATTTATTTGGGGAAAGTGATCTTTAAAATAAAAGTATAATTTTTTGTTAAGATTTGTAATTATAATATAATTTAGTATTTAATTAACTGAAGTAAGGGTGATTTATTTTAGTAATATTTAAAAAAATAACAGTTGAATATCAAATTTTCTTTGGGGTTTTCTGATTTTGATTCAGAAATTTTCATGATTATTTTAATGAATGCAAAGCTTAAAGGTTAAGTGTTAATTTTCTTTTAGTGCTCAAAACGCTTTCAAGATGCTTTGAAAACAGAAAAAGGTCTTGGTATTGAATATGATGAAGATGTCATTTGCGATGTGTGCAGATCGGTATGTGTTATTTTTCATGAAATAAAATCTTGTTTCTCCAATTGCATTTTAGGCTTTAATGTTTGAAGGGGATTTCCCGTTAATTTTAATATCCTCTTATTTGTTAGTTTATCATTTAATTTAATTTGTTCCCTTCTTTTAAGTAACACTGTTTGGATATTAACATCATGCTCATCCCTTTTTTATTGAAAAAATAATTTCTGAGAAATGTTTATTTTGTAACTTTTAAATATTGATAAGTTTATAATTGGGGATTTTTTTTATATGTTTGTAATTATTTCTAATGCAAGCAGTTTTAAAACATTGAAATATAATAAATCAAAAATCAGCCATATTTTGGAATTATATATATATGTATAAATAAATTTTGAATTATTATAGCCTGACTGTGAGGAAGGCAATGAAATGGTATTCTGTGATTCTTGTAATATCTGTGTCCATCAAGCTTGTTATGGTATAATGGCTATTCCTGAAGGTAGTTGGATTTGTAAACCGTGTTCCTTAAATATCAAACCTCCTTGTATACTTTGCCCAAATACAGGAGGGGCTATGAAATCAACTAGGTAAGTGATGAATAATTCTTTTGACGGAATCAATATTTTGTATTTTGTAATTCATAGTTTTCTTAAGATGGGGAATTAATTAACTATATTAAAATTCAGTAATTTGTGAAAAAAACCTGACCGTAATATTGAGACATATTTCTTATTGCATTAAATATTAATACATATTCTATGTTAAGGGGGATCACCCATGTGACTGCCTGTTTTTCTAGCATTTTTAGGGAATTTTTTGTGACGACCAGTAAAAAGATAGAATATCATTTATTTATATGTATTTAAAGAGTATGTATATAAATTTTTAGCAAAAAATATCCAATAGAATGTGAGTTATAGGGCTCTGAATACATCTACCTCGAAAAATGGACACTCGCCTCCTCCACAATTCCAGCTGATTGGCTTATCTGAATTGAAAAAAATTAATGGTGTAAACTGTAAGCTTAAGTGCACGGAATGGAGGATATTCAATTCAAAATACCAAAAATTGGATTTTTGGTAGATCTCTGAAGAAAAAGTTTTGAATTTCATGTTTTTTTTATGTTTTTGTTATAAAAAATATAAATATTGTGAATTTTGGAATAATTGTAGTCCATTTTGTGCGTCTATGTGTGCTGGGTCTACCCTATAAATTTGAAGTCATCTGGTCTAACAGTTCTTGATATATGACAGGGGAAAGTTTGAAAAACACAGTTTTGAGAAAATGACACTTAAAGTTTCAAGTCTGGTTAAAACTATGAAAATGTTGACTTATCCTCAATCGCCGATGCCTGGTCCATTGAGTACTCCTTTCTCTTCCTCTTTTAGTTTTTTCAAGGCAGATTGTTTAGCTCTTGTATCTATTCTTTCTTGTTTAACAGCATCACTTGTGCTCTGCTCAGAGGGTGAGATGCACATTTCTGTATATAAGTATGCGCTTTGCGGCCAATGGGGCATCCTATAGTCATTATTACTTTTAATACTCCTACAAAACCTTCGTTAAATATAATGACAGATAAGTAGGTTGCAATTTGAACGACCTTGGGGCCAAAGTGTAGATTCTTTGAAACAAAAATCCAAATCAACGAATTTATTAATTCGTTATTGTTTTGCGTCTCTGCAAGAAAGACAAATTACTTTTACAAGTCTTGCATATTACAGTTTCAGCAAAATAGCAGCAAATACTGAAACAAACTCCAGAATGCAATACACGAAACTTGGAGCGATGGGAATCTCCATGTTCATATTGTTTTTTTAGTTTTCTCGCAGAAGCTGATGTAAATTCTGTATCATTTTGGGTGATAAAACGGTTTGCACTAAACTTTTGCTTCTTATTATTTCCATTGCCAGGATGAAGGTTTCCAGTCGTACTTCTTTTTCGACCACATTGCGAATATAAATAATTTGTAGCTGTTGTGCTCTTTGAAGCTAAACCAAGATTAAAACAAGTTTGACAAAATATTCAATAACTATAGATATTTCCTTTTAAACCTGTACAAACTTGTCTAGACTTGTATGGACATATATATGTGTAGAAGGCTATGTCAGGTATTAAGCCGACTGTGTATACAATAGGCCCAGCCTTCGACTGCCGACTCAATGCTCTGATCAGCTGCATCTTCTAACTGCTGTATCTTTATAACGACCTTCAATTAAAAAAATCACTTTACCACCGTATTCTACATATGTTAAGAAAGCAATTTATGAAAGGGAAAAAATTCGATTTTTTGAACGTGGATGAACTAAATGCAGTTTAAGAAGAAAAAATTAGCTAGTTGCTGAAAGCTACCAATACAGTTTATAAATTGATATTTCATATATCAATGCTTCTGGGTTTTTGAAAATTTTCCTTTAAGTTATATGTTGGAACAGGTACATGTTGTCAAGTTAAAATAGTTTTGTACGGTTTAAAATTTTGGTAATGTACATTGCATTAAGATACTTTAAAAAAACAATAAGCCTTTTAATACAAGAAAAGAATTACCAAAATATTGACACATTTACTGTTTATTAATTTTTTTTTCTGTATTAAGTTGGATTTGATGTAATTTTTAAGGTACAGAGAATAATAAAACAACATATAATTTTGTTGTCATTGTGGTTGAACAAATATATGTATAAGGCCTAATACTACATATATTCAGTCAATATCTTAAACTTCTGAATTTATAAACAGTATAACTTTATAATATGAAGTTGGATAAAAAATAAACCTGAATTTTCAAGCTACAAGTGCTGGCAATATGTAATGTGTTGAAAAAAGGATGTTGGCATTGTGAAAGTTGCTATTTCCATTCACAAACTACTTTTTCAAGTTAGTAGTTTGAATGTTTGATAATTTTTAAAACAAATACATCCTGCTGTAGAGTAATTAATAATTATAAAATATGTGATATATGAACTTAAAAAGAAGAAAAAATTTATAACGAAAGTCAGAACTGTTTGAGAATAATACATTATCATGGACTCAAGCATGTTATTTTGCTAAATCATTTATTGCAATATGAGAACAAGTGGAAAAAAGGAATTTCATGACCTTAACTTAGACTAAAGCTTGATAATAATTGGGATCTTGTATGGAAGTGCCTAAACATTCATCAAAGCAAATCACAGGATCAACAAATGTCTGCAAAGTTGGTGCAATGTTTGTTAATTGCCTAACAGAAGGTATATCGTATGGATGTTTCTGATCGATTTTGGGAATCCACTTTTGAAAGAATCTTGAATAAGGGCAAATCAAAGCAAAGGCAAAACTATCAATAAGAAAGGTTATTGTAAACATTTATAAATGAGATTTTGCTGCTTGACAGTTCCAGACCCCATGTAGGCCACTTTAACAACATAAAAAATTAATCAAATTCACTGGAAATGGAGCATTTTCCTTATTGTTCTGATTTGCCTCAGTGTGATTTTTAATCTTTTTGCACTAATGAAAGAGGCTTTAAGGGGGCAGGGATTTTATTATGTGTGAGTAGAAGCATGTGTGCTCCAAAGGCTACAAGATCAATCACCATTTTTTAATTTCAGTGACATGAAAAAGTCACATACATTTGGAAAAATGAATCATAATAAATCAAATTATACAGATAATTAATATAATAACAGACTGTACATTTTAATTTTTTAAAAATTTTAAATAATTATTCTGTTTTATTTTAGATTTATCCTTGTTATAATGTCTAATGTTTTAAATATCTTTATCTTATTGTTCTACTTCATTTTTATTTTCATGCAACTGAGCAGTAGTGGAGAAAAATGGGCTCATGTTAGCTGTGCTTTGTGGATACCTGAAGTTAGTATTGGTTGTCCTGAAAAAATGGAGCCAATATTGAGGATTTCACATATTCCAGTAAGTTGTACTCTGTTTATTGACATTTATCATTATTATTTTGAAAAAAAAAAAAAAAAACCATCGCTTTTATATAACGTAGTTGCCATTATAATTAATTTTTTTCATAAGTGGATCATTATGTGTATATTCTGATATTGATTTTTAAAAATATGTATACAAACAAATTTTGTTGTATATTTATTTATTCCTTTTTTTATCTAAAAAGTTTTGTAATTGTGTTGTGTTCATTCTTGGTTCTTTCTCCCCCATCCCGCCCTTAACAAATTTTAGAATATTTATTTATATATCAATGCAGATTTGTACTTAATCAGAATGTTCTAGATTGTTATTCCTCAAATTTTGGATGGGAAAATGCCTTGTAAGAATCAATTTAATAATTTTTAGGAGAGGAAACATCCTGTTAGATCCCTTGTATAAATCATTGATCATGAATTATAGGTGGTGACTCATATTTTTTCAAGAATAAAAATTAAATTGTTAAAAAAAATTTATATTTCTGATTTTTGTAACTTATTAAATTGATTTTTGTAATTTAAAGGTTTTGCCTATTTTACAAGCTGAGTGCATATGGCAGAATTTGATATATGTCATGTTTACTAAAGAAAGGCAACTTTATTGGAATTACCATGAATCAATTGTGCTTAGAATCTAGATCAGGGATGGCCAACCCAAATGATCTTGTGGGCTACTTTGGAAAAATATTATAATCCTACAGGGAGCATATAAAGATATATATCTGTAAATTTAGATTTGAACCCATTAGATTTATTGGAGTGAAAATTCAAAACAGATTGATGTATTATTATTGTTGTCATTGCTTTTCATTTATGCAAACTTAGATAATATAATAACAATATTATGATCAAACAATATTTTATTTATTTTATTGTGAGATATTTTTTTCACTTAGTTTTTGCAAGTTGATCTCAATGCATGTATTTGCACATGGTAATTCATGTTGCAGGTTCTCGACTGTTAAGTTTTAAGTGCAATTTATGTTTGACAAATTTCATTTTTGAAAGAAAAAAAAATTCATAATAACAAAAACAACATGTTAAAACAGAAGGGATTTATTTATTAAAAAACCCCTCTAAAAACAAAAATATTGCATGAAATAGTCTTACTTTGTAAAGTTGTAATGAATCTTGTAGGAGGGGGCCGCAAAATTATTCAAGGTGAGCCGCAGGTTAGCAATCCCTGTTCTCGATATTACATACTCTTTAAATTGCGAATTCCAAAATCTTTTTAATAAATATGTTGATTTCCAAAGCTATTAATAGTATATTTTAGCTTTTTTTATTCTCATACTTTTAACACCCTTGGTATCACTAGGTATTATGCACCTTTTTTACAGCCTTACTAGTAGGTTTTATCTTAGCTAACTTGGCGACAAAGAAATGACTTGTCTATAAAATTAAATATTTATATATATTTATTTTTATTATAAGAAAAAAACTCTTATAATCCACTTGTAGATTTTCCTCTTGTGTCAGATGTTAACCTATTAATCTGATCTCCATTTGCTTAGTTGTGGTAGCCTAGTGGTCAAAGTTATAAACTCATAGCTAGCATGTTATGAGTTTATTCTTGTACCACTAAAGACCTGCTATGCAGAGGGGGTTGATGCATATTAAATATGTCAAGGCTCAAACGTCCTCCTGCTGGTGTGGTGTGGAAGTTAAGATTGGGGGTTAGGATCCTCGTCACTTGTCCTTGGTTCAGAATTATGAGGTCTGTCACCAAAAGCCCTTGTGCAGCTGAACAGTGTGTTGCTAATATTCACTCACTTGCTGATCTCCATTTGTTTATGGCAACCTGTCATTTTGGTCTTTTAACAGTAACTATATTTATAGAATTCAGTATTGTCAACAACAGTTGGATTTAATTCTATTTAATAAGAGTTTGGCTTGATGAAAATTTGCTGGGCAGCTGTGACGTAAAAGTATTAAACTTAAATAATTATATGTTTTTATTATGCACAATTTTTATTGTTTAAAGTTTTCGATGAGTGGGTGGGGGATATATGGATCTTATCCTTTTTGATGTGAATACTTCTTTTGCTTAAACAAAATGTGTATGCCTGTGAATGAAAATGAAGATGCACTATAAACATAAGTAGTTAAAATAATTTGTGTTCGAAGTTTTTATGTGGAAATGGTTTGCATTTTTATATGAATTAAATTTTTTGAAGTCTTTATGTCTATTCCCTATTTGACTCTGAAAAATTTCTTTAGGCTAGTAGATGGGCTCTTATTTGTTCCTTATGCCGTGAAAGGGTCGGTGCCTGTATACAGTGTTCTGTAAGTATACATTGAAGCATTTATAAGTTATTCTGTATGTAATAGGTTGTTAATTAATTTTCAATCCATTTGAATATATGTTAGAAAATAAAATATTTGAAGCTAATTAATAATGAAAGAATTAAAATATAACCTGAAACAATAAATTTGTGAAATATTTTGAGATAAGTTTACTCTATTAACATAAAAGAACATCTATGTATTTTTAAATGAATTTGAGTAATAAAGTATAAAATAAATAATAAACTTTATTTTTTCAAAAAATTATTAATTTGATTTGAAAAATTTGCGATGCATTTTTTTCCTTCCAGGTCAAACAGTGTAAAGTTGCATATCATGTTACATGCGCATTTGAAAATGGTTTGGAAATGGAAATGAAAACAACAGCTATTGATTCCTCAGAAGAAGGTGTAAAAATGCAGGTGAGGAAGAAGATAAAATAAAATTACATATGGAGACAGTGAAATTTTATATAAAATTAAATACTTGAATGATGTAGATCCTCCCTCTTTCCCTTTTGTTTTTTGATCTTATTTAAATTCTTTTAACATTTAATGTAATAGTTAATAACATTTTCATTTTTATTAAATGAAGCAGTATTATACAGTATCAGTAGGCAAACCTTATACTTGAAATATTTTCTTTTTGTTAGGAGTTTTTTTGCATGTAATTGGGGAATGCTTTGCTAGTTTTTATTTAATGTTACAATTATGAAGGTAATAGAAAATGCAAGTAAAAATGTGAATAAAAGGCAGTTTGGCAAACTAAGTTTAATTGATACCTTAAAGATAGGAATAATATATCAAGATATTTTACATATCTGGCTTGGCAAGAAAACAGAAAATTTACTGATTTTAATTGAATGTCTGTGAGGAATTGCTTATGCAGGAATAAGGTTTGAATATTTAAAATGTACAGAAAACGTTCTAGGTAGAGAATTGGTTTTTATTTATAGCCATCCATTTAATGAATTAATTTTAAAAGAACTATGTGTGTGCATTTGGATTTATTATTTATCAATTTAATTCTAAGATATAATTTATTTTAGTTTCCCTACTGTATCATAAGAAATAAAACCTTTATCAATTATTTGTTTTGGTTCTGTATTTTTTAATATAAGAAGTTAATGTTTGTGACATTTGTGTTTGGTAGTCTTACTGTCCCAAACATAGTAAGTCTGAAAATTCTGGTGAAAGAAGCCCACCTGTTCCTAAATCCCCCAAAAAGACTACAAGGAAAAAGAAGGAATTGAAAAACAAAGATGCAGGAAATGAAGTTGATGAACATAATGCCCGTTTGCAAAAGTGAGTTAAGTTGATATTGCTTTTGGTATTTTCTGGGTATATTCATATTCTTATTTTATTTGTATCCTGGTTTCCAAAGTTAAGCATGGTAAGTGAAATTTCAAATTTCTAAAATGCTTTTGAATTTCAGATGGTTTGAAATTACTGCCTATTCACTGATACTTAGCTAATCACAGTTAACTGTGCAGAAATATGCAAATTAGACAATTATGAAGACCTACATTCTGAGGAGTTTAAAGCGGTGTATATGAATGCATATTAGTTTTGAAGAAATTAATTATGATGATATTCGTATTTCTATGACTGTAAAGAGGTCAGGTAACAGATTGTGAATGCTGATATGCCATCAGACACATTGAAGAGGTACAATCAATCAAAAGTGCTGCTC
Organism: Trichonephila clavipes; assembly: GCA_019973935.1. Lineage (NCBI taxonomy): Eukaryota > Metazoa > Arthropoda > Arachnida > Araneae > Nephilidae > Trichonephila > Trichonephila clavipes. The sequence goes on along the minus strand of BMAU01011399.1, from coordinate 1,383,121 downwards.
CATTCTTTTGCTTGATCATTCAATAATTCTTATGCTATGACTCTTTGTATTTTTGTGTTCCAAACTATCCAATCCAAAAGGGACAAGATAAAAGTAGTGTCATGATCATGTTATTTAGATTGTCTCAGATTCTCATACTTCACCCTGTTCAGACAAGTTCAGTTTTGACCTGAAATCACATGATAAGCATGTATATGATTCTGAATAAACTAAGGAGACCAAACACATTATTAAATTTTTGCATTCAAAGCCATTATGGTGTGAACTGGAATTTTAAGAGATATCACAACACACAAGGTGCACATCTTTACAGGCAGTTCTGCAATATTGAATCATTGACACTGTTGCAGTCTGTTCCAATTTTCTTCTTGTGGGTGAAAGTACCTCTTTAATTTAACTAACATCATTGATGTGTACTTGATGAGAATATTTCTCATATAGTTGGGTGTTTGTCTTCCCCTTGATTTAATCCTTTATCCCATTGAAAATCTTTGGGATCTGGACTGATGACAGAAAGGAACAGTCATTCTTTCATACTGTGTTAGCATTTTTGCACAATAATATTCCAATTTTTACAAAAAAAAATCCTTTTAAATGTGCATAGAGTATGAATGTTAAATGATTTTTGATTTGATATAGTTTTGAAATATGTTCTAAATTTCCGTCAGGTTAGTTGTTTCAAATATAGTTTATAATTTAATGGAAATCTGATCAGAGATTCTGGACAGTAAAGTCTGTATCATTGGAAACAACGACAATTTGATTTAGCTTATTTATTTGAATAAAGGATATCTTATTTGGTATTTATAATACTTAGTGAATTTACAATTAATACTGTTAAAAATTATTAGACTTAAGACTTAAACAAAATGCTGGTAGGTTTTTTTTTTAAATTAAAAAAAATGGTTAATTCAAACTTTCTGGATTTATATAAATCTTAATTGAAATAGTCGAGATTTAAAAACAAACTTGCAGGTATTTAATATGTCTTCCTATGTTTGTATAAATGTAGAAAAGAATTGTAAAGTTATAAATTCTCTGTTGAAAAATCTCTGCCTTTAAAAGTTACTCTGAGAAATTAAAAAAAATATGCTATTAATACTTTTTTAAAATTATTCTATTTTGGTATATACTATTAACCTATTGGATATTTTTTTTTAAAGGATTCGTTCACTTGAAGCTCAATTCCATAAGTTTGTGAATATTAAGGATACTGCAAATTTCCATAATGTTGAACGTCATATAGTTAATTTGGTATATTATTACTGGGTTCTGAAGAGAAGAGTAAGTTTTTGTTTTATTTTAGTTATTTAAGTTTATTTTTATACTCTCAATTGGCATAAAAGATTGTATCGAATGCAGTTATAAGTATCTTCCGTAATGAATCTGTAATCCAATAACAATTAATAACTTTGTAATTATAAACCATGTTTATATAATGATGTTTTTTTTTTATTTTCCCAGTTAAATAATTTTCTAGTAATAAAATTATGTATGATAAAATGCATTTGCATTTCTTTTTATAAATTAAAACTTGGAAAACATTCACTCCTAGAAATTCCCCCAAGTACATCCTGGTATAATTCATTCAAAACTTGCCTTAAATGTAATTTTTAAGAATGAACGAGTTACTGGAAAAACTCAATTTCATATTTACCAGGAATACTACTAATTATTAATAAAAATAAAATGTTCAAAGGTAAATGAGTGAGGGGATAAGTAATCTGATCACTTGGAATCAATTAAAATGATGTACTTTCCCAGATGATGCATAAAGGGAACACTTGATTTAAATGTTGAGGATGTGGATCACATTTTGAATGAATGACGACTTTAAAAAAATTTTCTGTTGAGACACATGAATCTGAATTTTTTATCTTTCAGAAAATATAGGCTAATGAAAATGATCAGTTAAACCTAACAACATGGCAACAATGCAAAAATTGAAACAGTGTAAAAGTGAATGAATTAAGTTGATTTCTTGTAACTCATAATAGTACTTCATAGGGGTGGAGTTGAAAACCTTTTTTTAAAGGAATTTATTATGAAAATAATTTTTTTTGTAATTAATAAGGGAAAGTAAATACACTTGCAAAATTAGTAACCTATAATTTTACTTAATTAAATTTTACGTACTATATATTTAGAATTATAATCAATTGGAAAAAAATCGAGGGCTTTGGGGGGGGTCCGGACCCCCCTTGTGAGCGCCACTGATATAACGGTATTTTCTTAATATTAGTAATACATGGAGAGAGAAAGTTTTTAAAAAATCTTGGAGCTGTCTTTTGAGAATGTAGATAACTAAAATGAAAATACATTTGAAAAAGCTACTGTTGATTAAGAAAGGGATTTTTGATTATATTTCTAAAATTATGAGTTTTCATATAATAAACACTAATTTAATAAAGCTTTGGATTATTTTCACCAAATGTCAGAGTTTCTCCTGTTGCATCATTGATTGTTCTTAAATGTTAATCATTTGCATGTCCCAGTTTGCAGTCTTCCTTTTATGCAAATTTTACGTTTGTATTATCCCTCCTTCATGTTATTACAATTTTAATGCCTAGCCTATTTTTAATCTAGGATAGTAGTATTTTGAATAATTTTTGTTGTAAAAAAGACTTTCAAATTGGTGCAATCAATAAGCATTTTATTATTTTAAGAAAAAGTTATTAGCTGAACTCTTATGTATGCAATTTGTTTTGTAGACTTTTCAAATAATTGTGGAAGTTTAATATGTTGCATGTTTTACAGATACAAGGAATGAATTGCCGTGTTTACAAAATGAATTTAAATTATTATTGTTGTGTGTATTTTGTATAACATCTATTTGTTGATTATATTTAATGAATCACAGTATATTACAGATTACCTCCATTAGTATAAATCTCCTCTGTTACTTTAACAACTTCATTTTTATATTACAGGCAAAATTCAACAAGCCATTGTTAATTACTAAGTGTGATGAAGCTAATCTGCTTATTAAACAACATGAAAATCTTCTATATTCACGTTTGAAAATGTTTGTTCATTTGCGTCAAGATCTAGAAAGGGTATACAATATTATTTTTAAATTATGTTAATTTAAAAATGCTAATTTTTTATTAATGTGTGATAATGTAGAAACATTGAATGAACTAAATTTGTATTTTAATAGAATTTTATATCCACTAACTGTTACTATTTACTTTTACATGTGAATGTTGGAAATATCTGTTTTTCCATTTTATGTGTTTCATGATTTCTTATAAGATAAGCATAAGGTGTAAGAATGATTTTGTTGCCATTATTCTGGAAACTGACAAAGTCAGACAAGATCAATAAGATCGTATACTACTAAAAAGTTGAGCACAAGGGGATCAGAATTAAAATCTTCTCTAGAGAGGCCATAAAACCTAAGATGTTCTCAGCTTAAGCCTGGTGAAGATCTTCATCTCTTCCGAGAATAAGATGTTCTTGATGTGATTATTGTAGCAAGCTGTTTCAGTGCAGTCAGGGAGCTTCTGTCTCTTTTGAGAGCTATGTCCAAACCTGGTTTATTACTTAAATACCAATTATGGAAGGGAGGCAGCTTCAACTCTACCATATTTATTAATATTTTTTTCTGGAAGTATAATTCTAGAAAGATAAGGGCAGAAGAGGTGGTAGTAGAAGATTCTAACACTCCTCGGTTACTCTGTTCACATTTTATTGCTTTGAAGGAAAATGGATATCATTGTAGAGTGAAATAAGTTTTGGCTTATGTAGGATAGGGAAACTGGGCAATCAGAACTGACAATGATTATAATACACAGTAAATAAAATGCATCCAGCATTCTCTGTAATTGACCAGTAAATTATTTCTTCAATTATTGAAGTTTCTCACATTCAAATTGTTTGCATTATACGTTTTCCCTGCTATTTAGCTGTTAGTTCATTATTATATTCAGTCATATTGGAAGTGGTGCTTTTTTTTCTTGTAACATTATTATTATGTCAATGTATGTTTTAATTGGTCTCTGTAATTTTTTGGGAGGAAAAAATGATATAATCATACAGCAAATATTAAATATTTAAAAATGTTGAATTTATAAATCTTAAACATAAGAGTCGCAGTAAAAGAAAATTTGCTTCTTAGTAGTTTTTTAATCTTTATTTTCTCTCCTTTTCTTAAAATTTTTTTTTTATTAGTCTATATAATATTTTCTACAATTTAATTTATAGTAAGTATATTTTCTTATTATCTACTAATTATTCATAAATATATAAAAATTACGTTGATTTAGATTTGTATATAAGTTGCACTTTTATTTTGTTGTTGGATTCTTTATTTTTGTATATTTTACAGGTACGAAACCTTTGTTACATGGTCAGTCGAAGAGAAAAGATTTTCCGATCCTATATAAGGATTAGGAGAGATGTATTTGAAAAACAAAATGAAATTCTTTCTAACAAACTTTTTAAATTGAATCCTAAAGAAAAAGAAGAAGTTTTAAATGCTAGAATTGGAGAGTGCCTTTTTGATAAAATTTATTGTGGTGATCCAGAAGATATTAAAGAGGAAAAGGATAACAAAAATGTAGTTACCAAACCTCCCAATCCCTATGCTAAAAGTTATGTAAATAGCATGCATACCCGTTCCAGAAGACGAACAACTTCCCAAAACTTAACTGAAGGTGGTAATGAAAATTGTGATTCAGAAAGTAATGAAATGCCTACATTAATTAAGTGTAAATCAGAAGAAAATCTTAATTCTACAAATAGTTTTAATAAACATGAAGCACCTTCTTTTACACATTCACCTTTTGTTATTAAAATTGAAAAGGAACAAAACACTCCATTAAAACAAGATGGTGAGTCTCAAAGAGATGATAAAACAATTGAAAAAGTAAAAGATTTACCAAAAGAAATGGACCAAAACAAGAAGTTAGAATCTGTTGATATAGAAATGCCTAAAATAAATTCAGAGAATATCAGTTCAAAAACGAAAAAACACCTTTGTGAAATTGAAACTTCAAATGATAAGAACTCTCTTTGTCTTAGTGATAAAGAGAATATTAATGCTCTTAATCCAATCAAAAATAAAAAGACGCGTTGTCAATCTGATATCAGGCATCCAGAATTTAAGAATGCTATTCAGGACCTTTCAGGTCCAAAGCTGGAGATATTTGATGATGAAAGCTCTCTTAGCATACCCAATGAGATTATTGGTCCTGAAATTAGGCGAAATTTTCGTTTGGATAGACGTAACACTCGTTATCAAATGAGAAATCAGCGTTTTAGCAATGATGTAGAACAAGACGATATATCTATGAAATCAATTGATTCAGTTGATGCACAAACTCCATTATCATCTCCTATTGTTGATCCTTTAAGTTCACCATCTAATTGTATTGAAAAATTAACATTTCCTTCTGAAAGTGATACGAGAACAGATGAATCAATACCTAGTGATAATTCACAGCCACAAACACCGAGAAGAAGACGAGGTCGACCGCGAAAAATAGCGCAACCGGAAGTGTCTCCCGATGCTAGTTTTTCTGTGATTAAAGGTGAAATTATTGATAGTGATAAAAACAATTTGTTGGATGGTATTCTTGACTTGTCTGATTCAGGTGAGAGTCCTGGTTTCCGAATGTCTTTGAGGCATAATAGGGAATGTACTCCAAAAAGATCTAATGAACAAAAAGGGAAAAAAAGATCTGTCATTATTAAACTTGAACATCCAGATTCTAGCCCTCTCAAGGAGGCCAATAAAGACATTATGACAGATAATGGGGATGACAGAAATGAACATGGTCAAAACTCTCCTGATTGGGATCATGAAGATGCACAACCTCCAAGACTCAATTCTTCAGAGCAGCCAACTTCGACTCGCATTATTATTCGGTTACGAAAAGATCCGAACAGGGAATCGTGGAAAAATGATTCATCTTCATCTTCTGATGTCCCTGTTGCATTTAGAATAGTTCGCAATGACCTGGATGTAAACGGTGAAAGTTCAGTGTCTGAATTTCCTTCCATTATTAGTGACGGTAATTCTCCATCAAACCAAATTTATTCAAGTAGGGATGATTGTGAGAGCAAGCATCGTTATTCAATGCGAGAAAGATCCGTTGTACCAAGAAATGTAAAATGTTCTATAGAAAAAAGCTAGTAGTACAATATTCATTTAAGGAATTTGGTGTATATATTTTGAGAGTGTATTAAAAATGATGAAGCCTTGTTGAAATGTTTGTATAAAAGAGAGATTAAATTTCAGTAAGTGCTTATCATCATTTTGAATAAAATTTTAAAATTGTATATTTTCTTTGCACTTGCTGCTTTTTCAACACTTCAGTATTAGTGGATATATGTTGCCACACTAAGAAAGCAAAGCAAAATTTATGAAAGAATTATAGAATTTATATTTAGAATTTAATCTATTTGACTGTTGTGGAAATATTTTAACTTGGCTTCAGTCAATTTTATAAAGTTCTAGTCTGGTGTAAGAATGGTCTTCATTATTAATACTTTAGTACCTGTTTATTATTTTTTTAATGAAATTTTTGCTTTTAAGCTATAATTTCTGTATATTTTATTACATTAATGCTACATTTATTTCATTTTCGATATATTCATCTTTTTTTTTAAAAAAAATGTGAAAATGACATCTTTAGCAAAGAAAATATTACAGAGTGCCAAAAGTATTATTTTTAAAAACATAAATGCTGGTTCATGAAGACATTGATTCTCATACAAAGCAAAAACTATTGTATAAAATTTTAAATTGGAACTAATTTTAAATGCTATTGTTTCTAGAGAGATATAAAATAAATATTTCTGTCTGATTTATAATTCCCCAGTAAGATCTACTGTTTAAGCAAAAATGGTTTTTTTTATGTTAGATTTCTATATTACTTTGTTAAAGTATATTTTACTTATATGTTAATAATTTTTAAATGCCATTTCTTCATTTACATTAGTTTTTAAATCAATTAATAGTGATATATTTTAGAATATTGCAGCATAATGTAACATATTTAATTTTTCATAAAAGGGGTTTTTTTATTGGGTATTTTAGAAATATCAGTTGATTTTTTTATTATAAAACATTAAGAAATAAATTTCTTTGATAGATATTATATCTCTTTTATTTTAAACAATATAATAATTTTCTCGCAATTGAGTAATGTGTATATCGCTAGTATAAATTGTAGGAAATTGCATGCAATTTTTTTATGATACTGTTTTAATTTTAGCTTATTTGTAAAACATCAATAGCATTTTAATATTTTATCATTTTTATTGTTTCAGAATCTAAGTAAATATCTTGGCATGCAGAAGGTACACAGGAAGGAATTTATATTCTGATAAAAATATAAAATATGAAATCTATATATGACAATAAGTTGCTATTTTAAATAATGAAGTATTATTTAGCTTTATATAAAATGTTGGTTAACTTATATATTGTTGTTTTGATTATAAAATTCTTTAATTGCTAACTTATTTGAAAAAAATTTAATTTAAAGAATTTTTTTTGTGTGAAAAGTTAACATGAATACATTTTTTAATTTCAATGTTTTTTTTTCACACTAACAGATACACAAATAACCGTTAAAAACACATCACTATTTTTTTTTATGTGTTTTCAATTATTTTTTTTATGGTAACATGGTTTTTTTTTAAAATTTATTTATTTGGCATTCTGATTGTTTCCATTTTTTTCACAATTTTTGTAAACATGCCTTTCAGTTTTCACTTTGTTTTCCATGCAGCACCGTAATGTATGTTAATGTTAATGAGCCTAGAAATTTGGAATTTATTTGTTAGTGATTTTTTAGTGAAATAAAAAACCTAATTTGTGTTTATATTCTGTAAAAGAAAATTCAGATGTGATTATTAATCATTTATTAAATTGTTTCATGATCTTTGAAAAATACATTGCGAGTAATATGAATTCCCAAGTATTCATTATCAAAATTTTAATACTTTGTTTGTTATTGTCTGTTTACTTAAATAAGCTTAATTCCTTGGTAAGATCTTGTATCATTGTTTCATTTTGTTCTTGGTTTGTAATTTAAGTTGGAACTACAGTTTTAAGATGTTTTTTAAAAGATCGATTAGTATTGTATAACATGTTTTTATTTGACATTTACAAAATAACTTAATGGATAGTGTTCTTTAAAAGTTTGCTTCTTTTTATGATCGAGAGTTAAAATTCAAAGTTTTGCATGTTTGTTTACTATATACATAATAAAACAGATAAAAGCTCGAAAGTGCTTGTTAAAAACATTAATCAAAATTGGATTTCAGTTGTGCAGATATTGTAAGTAGAACACATTACTTCATTTGTTATCTAGCATTGTGAATAACTGTTTGTCTCAATTATATGCAATAGTTTCTGATTGCTTTTTATTTAAACAAACAAAAGTATGGATTCTTTGTTGAAGGAAGTCTTGGCTTTTAACTGTAAGAGTTCAGGTTTTTAAAATGGAGTGCATTAGCTGTCTGAATTTTAAGGACATGGTCTTTAAACTAACCAATTATCTTATCAGTGCCTAGGGAATATAAGCCCTCCTTTAAGTCATATAAATAAAATAATTCACTTTGAAATGCTACCTAACTGTCAATATGCAAAACTTTTGTGATAATAGTCTAGTGTTTACCTGTTATTGCATTTAATTAAATATTATCTCAGCTATTTTTATTCATTTAGTTTAAAGCTCGTACGTCATCATGCCTTATATTCAGGAATTTCAGTTATCCGTTTTGTAGGAAGTTGGGCCACTTTTTCTATTTTATATACTAATAGATTAAAATCTGCAGATTTTTACCTTGCAAACAATACATAAATAGTCTTGTATTAAATCGTTTTCATATAGTTCTGAATAAATGCTTCAAAGTAGCTTTAAAAGATTACCAATACAAATAGAATTTTGAGAATGTTGCGGATTTGTGAGATATTTATGAAATGATAAAATTCACACGGTAAAGAACGAACTGGTTGATAGTCTGAGGATTTTTAATGACAAAGCAAAAAATAATAAAATATTGGATGTGCCATAATTTCATTTATGTATTTTACATGTTAATAAAATATAATCTGCAGATTTGTGTTATGTAAAATGGTAATTGAAAGTAAAATACAGTAGAATCTTGATTATCTGAAGTGATGTTACTGATATGCAAAGTGTAAATATAAAACATACTGCCAAATCACATGCGTATCATTACTTTTAAATTTGTTAAATTCATTTGATTTAAATATCGTAAAAGCAAAGTAAAAAATGTCTCAAGACTTGATTTTTCTTAAGACCAATTAGTGGAAAGGGGGCTGCTGCATGTTACGTAAATTGATCTACAAATCTTTTAAATAATGTGGTGGTGAAGCTAAGAGAGCAAAGTATCAGCATATTTATTGCATTTTCGTTACAAAATTTTAAAAATGTGGTTCTAAGGCAAATGTTTTCAATATATGTAAACTACATTCAGATTTCAATGATATATTCAATTATAATTTTTCAGATATGTATGTGCGTGTGTGTAATTTTAAAAAGAAATTGTAAGCCGAAATACAAAAAAATAATCCATTTAAGTTTAAAATTGGATGTATCCATTGATTATTGAAGCGAATTTATCCTATAAATTTTACAAGATCCAGTTTTAAAATTGATGAATGAATTATTTTTTATGCCTTTGATCTGTACAATATCTACAGTTTGGTCTGCACCGAATGCTACATACTACTTTCTTTTAAAACAAGCCGATATTTATCATAAAAATTATATGTTCATTTGAAAGAAGTTTTGATTAGTTTAAGTATGCTTCAAACTTGTTTTTGAAGTAATATTTATGAATTTGAATATTCTTTTTGTGTCACATTTATATAAATTCTCTCATGGTATTGTTGAAAATCTTTGCTTTAGTGCTGCATTTGTTAAATCATGTTTAATAATTACTGATTGCCTGCTTATAATAAATAGCAATTAATTTAGTATTACTGCAGTCTGCAATTACATACGTATTCTTGTTTTAGATACTTGTTTTTTTAGACCGATTTTATTCTTATGTTGAAAATTAAAACCAACCTTTGTGTAACATTAAATTGTTTGAACTTTATGGCAACAAGGATAACTTTTATTTAATTTTTTCCGTGGAGTGAGAACCGGTTTTCAGATGATTCAAGTGCACTATATATGCAGCACAACTTATTACTTTAGTCTTTTTTATATACAGTGAAGTACATAAAAATTCACCATAACTTAATTTCACAATACATCTCTGATTTATATAGATCTGTGCTCAGTTGTTTGAAATGATACTATATGTGATCTTTCTTACTGAACTGTATTTAATCAAAAATCCATTGTGAACATTTCAAAGTGCCCAAGCATAAAATCTTTTATTGTTTCTTTCTTTTAATAGTTTTTTATTGAATGTGATGTTCGTAACTTCACATCGACATCTAAGTGTTGGTTGGTGTAGTGTACTTCATTCCATGTAGACAAGTGCCTTTTGATAGCATCCAGTATATATATCTATGCAAAAGTACATTGCCTTAATTCTCATGATCATCATCATCATCATAATCATTTTTCTACATTAACTGACAATGTCATCAAAACTTAATTTCTGTTACCACGAAATTTTTTTCCTTCTCTCACTCACATACTTGACATTTGATTAAGGTCAAAAGAAATTCTTAATAATTATTTTGTTTGCATTATAGGTAATCTTACTTTTTTTTCCTTCATGAAAAATGTTTAAATTTCTAACATGATTTATTTATTTGCAAATAATGTTTTGTTTTGACCTGAATATCTGTATTTTAAGCTTTCTTTTTATTACTGATTTTCATTAATACGGTTCTGTTATTTTAGTCCATTGAAATTCATCTTGGATAATACTTGGTTCTACTGTATCTTTATTACTTGGTATTAGTCATGAAAATTTTTTTAAATATGTAGTTTATATAACCACATTACCTTTTTACTCCTGAATGTGAGATTATTTCTTAAGAAAAGGAAGGGTTTTCATATAGATACGTATAATACTAACAATTTATAATTTCTCAGAATTTATATATTTTGAGTGAATCGTGACTGAAAATTGTTATTTATTTAAAAAATATATATTTTGATGTTATTTCTTTAAGAACATTAAAAAACTTTCCTTAATTGGAAATTACCTAGTTTTTATTATGTTAATTACAACATAGCAATATTTTGCATGACTATCATTATATTTTTGGGTGTTCATGGTGTGATATCATGATTTCATTGTTTTATGTATTTCAGTTACTGTTGGGAACTAAAGTTGAATTACATTTTAGTTAGAATTTTATGAGTGATTTAATATTTAACTGTTACACATATTTAATATTGATATTTATTTATATCTAAATGAATATATATATTTCTGTACATAATGTTATAAACATGAAAATTTATAATATTAAAGAAGTTATTTACAGTAAAATATGCGCGCATTTCATAAATCGTATTTATTGCATTAAATATTTTAATAAATGATCTTTTGGCTCCATCAGAATGTTTGAATTCTGTAAGTTGTATATTTTCTCTTTACATTCATTAAGTTTTATTTAACATTATTCAAATCATTATCATTTTGTACTTATTGGGAATACATTGAATAATGTAACATTTGGCATTTTATTATAAAATTATTGATCATGTTTCCTCTATTTGCATTAATTCTTACGTCTTTTACTTTGTTTTACTTTCACTTTAAAGGGGTTTTACATTTTATTTGTTTTATTATTATTAAATCTATTTGAGTGGAACTTTAAATTTTGAAAGTTGTTTATAGTTTATTTTACCTAAAGGTATATGATAAATGTATTGCATTAACAGTTTCTGTTTGTCTCACAGAGGTATAAAACCTGAAGCATCTGTAAATTTTCCATAATAAAATAAATAATTTTGTTATTATTTAACTGTTTCATTTTTTTTCATCTTTAGATTCTGTAGATACAAAATTATTTTATTTTCAAATCAATTATCCAAAATTTTTATTTAATGCCAGTATTGTATATATTATTTGAACCTAAAGTTTTTTCTAAAAAGACCTATAATTAAAATAAGAAAAAATGAACAAAAATAATAAAACACAAAATATTTTGTTGTGATAAATAATTTTTTATTCTAGTAACATTTACATTATTACTTATTTTAATTTTTATTAAAAGAAGGAACTGAATAAATGTTAAATTTTATACATCTCTTGTACATCTCTTTACTATTTATAATTATTTTCATTTAATCATTAATTAAAAATTTTGGTTTGAAGGTAATTAGTTTTTTCTTAAAGTTATGTAACTTGAATTTTTTATTTAAATATTATTTATAGATATTTGTATCAAGAACTAAATGTTAATGAACAAGAAAATAGAGCTTTATTATTTACCAATATTAACTTTTAGTTACTTTTTCATTTGAGAAATGATTTTTGTCTGTTCTGCAAACATTCATAAAGCAACAAATACATCGTTTCACAATATAATGAAGCTTATTTTTCACCACACATCAATATACAACTTACTTTCAGCCCTATTACTTTTTATGGAATGATTAAAATTTTTTTAAAAGACTGCTGAAAGTAATCATTTAGGAAGAATGTATTTTTAAATTAAAAATTTTTATGCATACTTCTGTGTGTATAATTCCTTATTTTTTATGTATATCACAAGAAATTAAATGGCTTATATAAGGAGCCTATTTTAAATATTTCTGTTCGATAATTACTTAAAAATTTTTATTCGCTTTGTAAAGCCTTGTATACCATGTGACTAGAAAGTAAAACAGGCAACGAACAATAAGGAATGTTTTTTTTTTTGAAGTGATACTCGTAACACGGAGAGGAAATAACGTCATCTGAGTAAAGGCCGTATCACTCGTAGACGTATCGAGCAATTTTTACTCAGTTGCCATAGCAACGGCTTTCGAACAACTTTTTGCTAGTGAGCTCAAAAAGTTCTTGAAATTCCAGCCAATGGGGTTCTTCGGCGCCCTACGTCATAAACAAGATGGCGGTTACAATTTCGTCAAACGCATTAGATATGGCGTATACTATTTTAATGGTGTATAATATTTTAACGGCGTATAATATTTTAAATAGAATGGTGTTCCATTTCTGCTTACGCCCATCAACAAAAGCGCGAGCGAAATAGAAGAAATAATTTTGGATGTTCGTTTGCCGAAGCAGAAAAATCGACGAGTAATTTATCAATGTGGAGATAGAGCGCGGCTGACGTCAGAGCATGTTTTGTTTACGGCAACCCTTCACCCTCAGATAGGACGAAAAATTGCACCAAAAATGTACGTGTGGTACGGCCTTAAGTTGTAAGATACCCATGGATGATGGTACAAAATGAAACACATCTTGGTGAGTCAATAAGAGTATGTATGGTGGCTTGAGGAAGGGGTGTAGTTCTCCATTCTCTCGGTTTGGGGTTGTGGTAGCTTAGTGGTTATGGTCACAAGCTCTTGGCCAGAGCTTGGTGTGGTAGTTAGAATGGGTGACATTTCATGTCATTTTTGTCAGTTGACTGGTTCAAAACTACAAGGGCCAGGTCCGTTGCCAGTAGCACTCGTTACTTTATAGAGGACGTTAATAAAACTCACGCTCAATTCGATATCGCATCCCAGATCTTATCTATTGGTGAGATATCAGGAGAGAATTGTGGCCTGGGAAGCTTATGTACATTTTTTTCAGAGTCATGCTGTGTCGGTCGGGCATCATCCTGTTGATGGAGGGCATATGGCGTTCCTCGAAGGAAGAGGAGTGTCACTAGCCACAGTACATCATCCATGTATCGTTGGATTGTTATAATTCCCTGAATACGAACCATAAGTAACCTGTTATCATATGCGATGTAGCCTCGAACCATGCCACATTGTCGCGCGGTGGGGTGTTCCACAGATGCGGCTGGATTGGACCTGTCAACATGTCAGCGCTACACCCGTGCTCGGCGAGTATCATTGGACAGATGGAAGCATGATTTTTTCATCTGAGAACTCAACCCTGTGCCATTTCGTAGCACACTGTAGCCTGACAACATTGCAAGTGGAATCTGTGGTGACAACAGTCTTTAACGGATGCATTAAGTGCATATCAATATAAATCAATAAACGAGAAATGGTTCTGGTTGGTATGGGAACATGAAAGGTGTCTTGAACACGCTACAAAAAGGCAGCACAATTGGTTTATAGGGTTTTCACCACTTTTCGGTGGATAGGTCAATCTGCGGGCTGATATCGCACTGGCTGTACCGGTATGTCTCACACTTGCAACATTTCCTTGTTACAACCACTGCATTGTAGACGTGAGCTAAAATTTGTCTTAAAATTATAGGTGCCTGTAAATTTTCGCATAAAATTATAGGTGCCTGTAAATTTTATTCTCAGATCTTCAACATTTTCTTATATATCTGTGTATATATAATGCATTCCCAAAATTATTTTGTAAATTTTGATTGTTTATAGTACATATATTTTGTGTGTGCTCTAGTTTATATTTCTAATTATTTAATATTATATATTACATTTCTCAGGAGTGTTTTTTTGTGCTTCATTCTACGTATTTGCTTTTGATGCGTTTTTTTTTTTGATGATTGGGGAAAACACATTCTAATCATAAGCGCTTCTAATTAACTATCACTGTGATAAACCAGATGTTATAAGAACTATAAACAGTCTTATCTCTACCAAGACTTTTGTACTCAAGAGGTAAATTTCATACGCTTAATTTATCTCATTCACAAAACTCAAATTTGAAATGAAAGTTCTGATAAGGATTCCAGAAAAAAAAGGGGGGTGTTCAAGTATTAAGATTCTTCTCACAAAAAGCTTTACAAGATTAAAAAAAATTCATATAAATCAAGGCCATTTTGTTTACCTATGTCCATATTATTATTGTTGGCAAATACGAACTATTTAAAAGAAAGTTTTTGTGAACAACAATAGTTGGCAACAACGAAACACATGAATTGATTGGCTTGAAAGATTAATTGCATTTACCATGTGACTGTGGTGGCCACAGTAGCCTAGTAGTCAAGGTAACGGACTCATGGCTGTGGGAGGGGGCATGTCATGAGTTCGAGCAGTGCCGAATTAAGCTCATTTCGGGCCCTAGGCGCAAAAGATCTACGAGCCCCCGTGGCACTGGAGAATCGAAATTTATAACCAGAAAATCCTTTGGGTGCCCAATGGATAAACCGGCTCTGAGTTCGAGCCTAGTACTTCTGAACAGGGACGTCTTAAGACTTTTTGAAGCCTTGGACCCCCAGAAGATTTTTTGAGGCCCTGGGCCACAATGCAAAAGTAGGACCTACCTGTGATCTATAAAAGTAGACAGTATATATCATGCATTGTCAAATATTCGTTCAAACGTTAATTTGAAACAAATAAATGTGCACGACTCAAAATCGTAGGCACAACCCAGATCGATCGATAGCTGCATTTCGACTAAAAGAGTCGAAGGATTGCTTATGGTATTAAGCCTATGCCTAGACATGGAAAACGATCATCGCATAATAATTGACATGCATTTTGAAATTCTCTGTTTTTTGGAGAATATGTGCGGAAATAATATTTGACCATTAAAATTACCCGGATCATGATCTTAATAAGAGTGAGTCGGGAACGGAATGAACGAGGCCCGGGCCCAGTTGGCTCATACCTTAAGACGTCCCTGCCGTTGAAGACCCGCCGTGCAGAGGAGGCCGATGCACGTTAAATATGTAGAGGCTTAAATGTTCTCCCGTTGATGTGGTGGGGAAGTTAGGAGAGGGGGCGGGAAGTTCAGGTGTCGTCCTAGTCACGAGCACGGTTAAAAATTACGAGGTCCGTCGCCCAAACCCCTCGTGTATC
Source organism: Trichonephila clavipes (assembly GCA_019973935.1). Taxonomy (NCBI): domain Eukaryota; kingdom Metazoa; phylum Arthropoda; class Arachnida; order Araneae; family Nephilidae; genus Trichonephila; species Trichonephila clavipes. The sequence continues at coordinate 1,367,264 of BMAU01011399.1, read as the reverse complement.
TGATTAGTGTGATGCAAAAATTTATTCATCTCGTGCCTGTGATGCTTCATGAGTTGAGCGTATTAGCTGGTACTCCTCGCAGTAGATGTTTGACTTTTTACAGGAACTTTCTCTCAAAGGATATATATTTGTGTAGAGACAATCAAAATGCACTCGATTTAAAAGTACTCGTATAAGAAATTTAAAAAAATTATACCCAAAACCTTTTTGAAGAATTTTGATGCTCTGGCATCTTTACCTTAAGATAGCTATTTCGATAAGGTCATATTTGGAGAAGCTTGGAAGATAATCCCATTTAGATATCGTGACATTTAAAGAACCCGAGCTAAAGGAAGACCACCAACTAGATGATTGGATGACATTTAGAAAGATTTAAATACTTTAAAACTCGGAGAGGAGTTGCTACAAATAGAAGACGCTGGAAGGAGCGCATGGTTGAGGCAGCAAGGGGCTCTGTTGAGCTTTTAATGAAGAAGACATCTTTGCCCATTTATGCAATTTAAAACGATATGCGCAGTTTGTTACAAGCACAAGTCCGATGTCAGCGTTGAATTCATGAGAAAAAACATGATTACATTTATTATATGACTACTAAGAATTTAGCCCATTGTGATGCTAAGCTCACTCATGACTAGTGCAATCACATAGAGACCCAAGAGGAACTCATTCATGTGATACGCAATCATACACTCGCAAGTAATTATGAACAGATTTCTCTTATGTATTCCTCAAGTATCACTTTACGTACCTCCTGAGGTACGCGTGCACTACTGTTCCTAAGAGTGTAGGTCAGGGATGGTGAACCAGTGGCACGTGTGTCATTGATGGCACGCAACACAATACTTTGGACACGCCACCGATCAAAACAGTTTGCATTTTAGTTCAAAATAACAATTTTCACTTTGAAGTATTACGAACAAACCCGAGTGATCGCGATCGCGTGGCGCATACTCGCTTGTTATCGTCTTACCTTAGTTTTACGTGGACTTCAACTGTTTATGACCCAAAGTTTGTCTACGCATAACATAGTCAATTTCCTTGACTCAACTGTTTTTTAAAGTTTATTTGTGTTTTATTTACGATTTTTAACTGTCATTATATAACCGAGAAATATGGCATAATTAGTAAATGCAATAGAATGATGTGTGTGTGTTATGTTCTGGAATTATGGTATGTAGGATATTGTCTGTAAAACGGCATTTTGAAAAAAATCCTTTGGTCAAAAAAGTGAACCATAGCAAAAAGACTTAATTGCTTTGAAACCGTTTGGCAGATGACTGCAATTCGGCATGCATTCTGCTAAATGTTACCAACATCTTACTAGGGGCGTAGCTACCACCGTATCAATGATACGGGGCCCCAACAAGTGTAAGTAAAATAATCGTTAATTATTACGGGGCACCGAAAAAGAGCTCCTAGCGAATTTTGATACAGGCCCCACAAAAGACTAGAACAACGCCAGAACCTTTTACAATTCTAAGTTGTTTTTCACTTAATGTGTAACAACATAAGTCACACTAATGTTACTTAAATTTGAATTACACGTTTAACTAAAAGATTTACTACGCATTCATACAGTGCAAAAATGTATTTTTTCATAGTCATAAAGAGTTTTAAGTTGTTAATACGTATTTAGTTTTTTGTTATTTTCCCAACAATCCCAAGTCAAATTATCTGACGGCACGTCTCTCTCTCTACTCTCTACCTTATTAAACATTTCTTTACAAAAAATGGTACGTTGATCCTTAAAGGTTCACCCCCGGTGTAGGTCGTTCTCTTAAATATGCAAGGGCAGATGAAAACTTTGCAATTGACGTCTACAAATGTTTTTTTTTGTACAGGGCAAATACGTGTACATATTTCGAAAAAGGAAGATATACCCTCATTATGATATTCGAATGTGACACATTACTCTGTTCTTTTAGAATTTGTTCTAAATATTCAGCAGATGAGAAATAGATCATATAAGTATTAGTAACAAAAACAATTCAATAGTTTAAATTTATATTTTTAATCATTAGATACAATACTGGAAGCTAAGTGGTAGCGTGTCGCGCTTCCACACCACAGGTCAGGGTTCTATCCTCGGGCTCCGAGTTTCAAACTCCGGGGTGGGCAAGGTAGACTCAGCCTTTCATCCCTTCGGTGGGTCGATACATGAGTACTTGATAAATTTTTGGAGACTAAACACTGGGGGGTCTCGCTTCAGACCAATCACCTGATCGGGACATCCGCTCATGCACCTCAGCGCCCAATGGTCACTTATACTGAGATGGGCAGAGTAGACCTTGGCTCTCATGGGCTGTTGTTCCCAAAAGTTTAGTTTAGATACAATGCTATCAAAATAAATACTTCTCAGTAAAAATTTATCCGGTATAGAAATAAAATATTTTAATCTGCCTATGTTTTTCACTGCCATCTCTCTCTCATTATTAGATTATTAATAATCAAATATTAATAACATAAATTCAAAACAAGACACATTCTACTATTTTATGAACAAGTGTTTTAATTTTGTATTTATACAGGAATATTTTGATTCTTTCTTCGGTTAAAAATAATCCTCATATATATACAACGCTTGCAAAATTCATAAACCCAGATTATTTTGGAAGTGGAACTACAGTCATCTTGCGCATTCTGCATGTCGAAAGTAAATAAGATTCGGTAGAATTGAGAAATGACTAACAATTGTTATGAAACGATGAAATTATCACATAATGTGGTCAATAAGTTAAGTAATTTTTCAAATTCCAATGAGTTTTGAGTCGACTTGGATACTTCGAGGAATTCGAATCTTCTTCATCTTCATTTCGTACCTCTTCCTCTGTAAAGTGTCGAAATGCGGTTTCCCCCTTTTTCTCCACAGCTGCGTGATTGCAGCATTTGTGAAACACCATTCCTCTAGTTGCCACACATTGCTCAAATGTCCTCATGAGTTTGGTACCGTAATTTGGAACGCTATATCGGCCATGGAATCCTAATTTTCTATTATGGGCTCTGTTCTGGTTTCGCAACACGATGCGTGCGGCGTAAAATTTAGCAACACAGTGATAGCCTTTGTCCCCCGCCAAGTGGCCTAAAGAGCAGCATGTGACGTCTTTGCTTCTTGTTAAACCTATTAAAAAACAAAAATGATTTAAAGATTTAGAAATATTAAGGTATCCGACTACGTTCGGAACCGTGATTTTGCAAAAGCGTATAAATGGATAATATTTATGATATTTAGTGTCACTCAGATTAGAAGACATATATAAAATTGTTTTAAGAATATTATTACAATAAAAAATTATTTAAGTATAATATTTTTACAAAAAATGAACATAGAATGACCAATTTTTAAAACATTCTCCTTTTATGAAAAATGCTTCTATTATAATAATATTTTGTGTGTGCCTGTATATATCTCACACCTCTGTACAGAGGCTTAACAAGAATTTTTGAATATAACTTAGAAGTGGATTTATCCATATTTTACTACAGCAGAGGAGAGAAATTTTAAGAAAAAAACGCCGATAGTTATTTCAATTGGTGTTAACTTTGAAAATAATGTGAATTTTTCAAAAATCCTAGTTCAGACTCTTTAGAGAAGTCTTTACTTTATATAAGCAAAATATTATTATTATAGAAGCATTTTTTATAAAAGGAGAACGTTTTGAGAAAAAAGGTTATTTTAAGTTAATTTTTTGCCGAAATATATTGTATTTAAATAATTTTTTTTTTCAAAATGTCCTTAAAACAATTTTATACATGTATTCTTATCTAAGTGACACTAAATATCATAAAAATTATCCGTTTATGCGCTTTTTAAAAATCACAGTTCCGAATGTAGTCGGATACCTTAAAAATTGATTAAAACAAATACTTGCCGAATAGTTAAAAAAAATTGAATGAAAAATTTTGTTTTTAAGTGTGTAAAAATTTGTGAAATCCCAATTAATGATTTGCTTAAAGGATGATAATAATCGAGTAGAGGGTAAGTTAGTGTGAGTTGAATTATGAATTAGAATTTTAAATTTCACTTAAGGCCATCATATGAAATACTCTATGCTGTTGTAAGTTAAACAGAATTGACTAAAAAAAAATTCCTTCTGTGATATGGTATGAAAGTTAGGGAAAATAAAGAAAGTTACGTCCTTGCTAACTGTGTGACCAGGGCTCCTAACCACAAATTTTGTCAGTAATAATCCTCTAGTATTTTCAGTGACATACACATTTTAAATAAAGCACAATGTATTTATTATAGTGGAAACTCAAACTGTGTGTTAAATGAATGAAGAAGGATTAGCACAATTATGTATCATTGACACACAATATACAAAGAAAGAGAAAGGATGTTTTAAAACCGTACCTCTTTAAATACCGTACCATTTCAGAAATATATTTAAAAATAACTTTAATGAATTGATAGGAACTAATCTAGATTCTACGCAAGTAGTTTTTTTTGTCTCATTTTTTTTATAAAATTTTAGCTTAGAAGCCAACTCTTAGAATCAATACAAATAAAGTTGTCAATTGATACTAAAAAGTCTATGCTTAAATCGAAGAAGAGTTTAAAGCTTACATTAAAAATAGACAGAAAGATTATAAAAATTTAAGAACGAGATTACAGATTTTAAGAAGATAAGACTGAAGATATATAGATATTAAGATAAATAGGAAGAGCAAACTTTCAAAAAATATTTTTATTATAGATTTATGTCAGGATCTTCAAGGATTAGTCCACTATAACTACGTCTTTCCTTACTAGTTTAAAAACAAATGCTGAGGCAAAATCTAGAAATATTTGGATCCATTTTTAGACAGAGAGAATAGTATTGGTGATGTTTCTTTCGAGGACGATAACATTCGAAAAAAAAAACCCAAATTTAAAATTGGGTTATTTTTATCATGATTGATTTAAAATGTCTTATTGAGTTCTAATAATTTATTAGAAATACAATTAAGAAATTAAGAGATTATAAGAGAAATTATAAGAATTACATTATAAGAAATACATTTATGTTTAATTAAGGAATAATATTTTGCTGTCTTCGAAGTCAATAAACTAGCTATCAGCTTCGAAATTATTTAAATGAAAGACTAAGAATAGTTCAACTTAATTATCTCCAAGGAAATAATGTACTGGCTACTGATCATATACACACAAAAACTCAGTAACTACTACAACTTTATACGTACCATTTGTTTTAATCCATACTCTATACATATCTTGCTAATTTTCTATATACATATATTTATAAATATAACGTAAATAATAGTTTATCATACATAATTATTACATTCTTCACTTTAAATTTTACAATTTTCTCTTTTTTTTCTTCAAATTCTATTAGTATCAAACACGTTTTGCAGATGTTGCCATAGTTATAGTTTGTATATTTAATTTGTTATTTCAATACTAGACTTGTAATTTAACTTCATTATTTTAACAAAGCTAACCATGAGGGGGCCCTGTATCAAAATTCCTTTGGGGCCCTCTTTTTAAAATAGGTGCTCTATTAATGGGACTATTGATAACATTTTACAATTTTTTGCTTACATATGTTGGGGCCCTGTAATTTGATGCCCGTATCATTGATACGATGATAGCTACGCCCCTGTGTAATGTGAACATTACGACATCCAGTTGCAGACCTTTGAGAACGAGCCCAACATTCGACGATACCCAGAAAAAGACAATTAGATGTGTGCGAAAGATATATCTTATAGATACAATAGAACGTGTGTAAATTCGGCGTTAACTGTGTGTAAATAAAAAGTAGTTTTTTACTAAAGCTGTGAGATCCCTTTCGACATCCAGCAATTAAGTAGACTTGGGATCGCAACGTTACAGCAGTATTCATTTTTCTTCTTTGGTTTATCTCCTCGCGTACCATGTTTCGATTTTACGTTTTCAAATGTATATATCTTGTACAAATATTTTCGATCGTTAATAAAATACTTTTTGTTCATCCTCTGAAGTTCAAATGCATTTCTTAGAACTTGTAGTGGATGACACTTGATATTAATGCAGTTTTTTCAAATATTAATTCATTAATTAATTTTTATTTTTAAATTTATTCTATGTTATTTCTGGCGAAATTAGATTTATCTGCAACGGATGGTGCCACTAAGTTTTTCCAACGAAGTAGGAATTGATTAAAATTTTTCTTTTTTATGTTACTTGTTTTTCTAATAACATACTGTTTGAATACAAGTGCAAATTTTAAGTCCGAGGGATTTTTAACTTTTGTTTACATTCTTCATTATTTTCTTACATTATTGCGTATAGATTTTGTCCTTAATTCTAAGGTTAGGATCCAATAAACCAAATTTAACCCTACTTCACTGTCCTAAGTCAGTGACATGTACAGAAAACATAGCAGTTTTCCCTTTTGATCCACTGACCTTTTCTTGTTAGAGTAGGTCTCATGTTCTTGGTTCTCTATTTCAGAATTAAAATTCTTTTTGATTTATAGGGTGCATGCACGCGCACACACACACACACACACACACACACACACACACACACACACACACACACACACACACACACACACACACACACACACACACACACACACACACACACACACACACACACACACACACACACACACACACACACACACACACACACACACACACACACACACACACACACACACACACACACACACACACACACACACACACACACAAATATGCATATACACTGGCCTCAAAAAGTTAAGGTACATGTTTTTCGAAGCTCACCATAAAAAAAATGGCAGTAACAATAAAATGCATAGTTTACATGAATGATAATAACGAACTTTAAAAACATTAATGCAAAAACGATTGCTACAACTTTTATTTTATAGAAAAGAACGTATATTTATGAGTGAGAGAAAAATATGCAAATATCAAGCTTTCGTACTTTTGTGTGTAAGTTGTGTTGATTTTCAACAGTTGTTGGCAGTTTCGGTGACAATAGTCAATAGAGTTTAGAAAATGTCTCAGAGACGTCGTTTACCCAATTCGTTAAGGTGGCGGGCAGTTGGATGGATGGAAATGGGATTGTCGCAGGCTGATGTTGCTAGACGTCTCAATGTGTCTCGTAGTGTTGTTCAGCGACTTTGGGATCAATATCAATCCGAAGATTCTGTGTCCAGAAGACTTGTTCCAGGCCGACCACGAGCTACAACATCTGCAGAAGACCGTTTTCTAGCTCTTTCGGCACGAAGAAGAACCACTACTGTGCCGCAGCTCGTTGCAGACCACTTTCAAGCATCAGGAAGAAGAATCTCCGCTACTACGGTGCGAAATCGTCTTCACAATGCAGGTCTGTATGCAAGAAGACCAGTTGTGTGCGTTCCCCTCAACGGACGACAGCGAAGCAACCGCTTATACTGGACAAGAGAACATGTTTCTTGGACGCAGCAACAATGGGCTTCTGTGCTGTTCACAGACGAGTCCAGATTTACAATGGAGAGTGATTCAGGGCGTCTACTGATCTGGAGGGAACAGCGCACTAGATACCATCAATCCAACACTGTTGAAAGACACAGTTATAGAGGTGGTGGAATCCTGGTTTGGGCAGGGATCTCGCTCGGTGGCCACACTGACCTGCATGTGTTCCATGGAGGAACCGTAACTGGTCTTAGATATCGGGATGAGATCCTTGATCCATATGTCCGCCCATATGCTGCTGCTATTGGTAACGACTTCATTCTGATGGATGATAATGCACGACCTCACCGAGCTGGGATTGTTGAGGAGTATCTGGAGGATCACGGTTTGGAACGAATGGAATGGCCAGCTAGATCTCAGACCTGAATCCTATAGAACATCTTTGGGACTATCTTGGCAGAGAGGTTGCTGCTTTAAATCCTCCTCCAAGGTCGTTACATGAGCTGAAACAAGGCTTACTCTGTGTCAGGTCTTCGCTTCCTATTCCGGTGTCCGACAACTTAATAAACAGCATGGGAAATCGATGCCGCCAATGCATTCAAGTTAGGGGTGGACACATTCCTTATTAGAACCCATTTTTGTATTGTTTTTATGCCATTTTACCACATAACACTGTGATGTGCTGTTTTCTCCAAGAATGGACTTTTCCGCAGAGATTGCTTTTTTTGTTATAAATCGTTTTTGCAATACACTTATACAAATTTCTATGACGCATTCAATAAAAAACTATTTAATGCACATATCCTCCAAATTTTTTGTTTCTACATTCATTCATTTGCAAATTAGACACAAAAACCCGGTTGTACCTTAACTTTTTGAGGCCAGTGTATATAAAGATATTGACATACAGTCGGACCTCTATATAACGAAGTCGCTAAATCCCGAAAAAAAGTTCGTTGTATGGAAAATTCGTTATATGGAGGTTCATCTTTCAACTTACTTCATAAACCACATAAAACAAATTTTAAGTTCGTAAAGGCTATGTATTAAAAAAAAGTAATTATTTATACCTTTTTGTAAATTAATATGTGTGTGTATTTATTTTATATATCTTTACTATCAAAAAAAGAAAAAAAAAAAAGAAAGAAAAAAAATTGCGACGAAAGTTTCTTGACGCCAGAATCCGCTTCCTGAAGAATTAAATGTTTTTCTATGATGCTTCAGCACTAACGTTTTAAAATTTTCGAGCTACAAAAAACAAATTTACCAGTACAAATGATCAACACTGCAAATGAACGGATACTAGTTCAAGCACACGAGACAACTCCACTGAGGGTGTGAAAGGAGACATCGAATATGTTTACAGTGAACTGGACAATGAGGGTCAAAGGTTGCATTTCTTAGATGAAACGCCTAGAATTATATAGCTCTCGGCGAATTAGGTATCTAATAAAAACCAGTTCAAAATTTATGACCACCGTAAAATGTGTTAGAAGAGAGAATAACTGGAAATGTCGAAAAATACTTTAAAAATAGGGAGAAGAAAACTAAATCACAAGCAAAAAAGTTCGTTACATAGAAAGTGCACTTCGTTATAGAGAGGTTATTTTTTGAAGAAAATCGTGAAATGTTCAAGGTTCCAGGAAAAAGTTCGCTATATAGAAAAATTCGCAATATAGAGGTTCAACTATATTTATTTTAGTAAGTCTCAAAACCTTTTCATATTAGAATAATAGTTTTTTTAATTAGAAATTTGAACATAGAATATCACCTGTTCGCAATGGTAAATTGAAGCTCTGCATAACTTGCTGCGAATCTGGCTCAGCTCCACTTCCTTCTATATCTTGTGCTTCTCCTGTTATTTTTGATTGTTGTTCTTCACCAAGGCTGTTTAGGTAGTCTTACAGAAAAATATACATAAAAAAATCAATATTCTGGTTAAAAATATTTTCTATTAGTTTTTTCAATAGCGATTTGTTGAATGTGTGCGGATTTTTCAATTCTTTATATCTATATTCTTAAAGTTAGCAGTCAAGACCCATTTAGCTTAAATGGCTAGCCACTTTTTTATGAACGTAAAAAGTTTTACTTCCAAATGTGTCAACAGTAACAACACCAAAGAACTTTTATCCAATATTTAGATGAAGTACGTTTATTAAATAGTGGTTTTCAGATGGGTAATCCTGCTCTTCATGAGGCGTACGGGAACTTTGTATTCAAATTTTATTTCCCTATCATCTACTCAAAACCATTATCACTACCATTCTTAAGTGGCCGTGGTAACCTAGTGGTTATGGTCACGTGGTTGGAGTGTCACGGGTTCGTGACCTGTTGCTGCTGAAGATCCGTCGTGGGGAAGGGTCAATGCACATTACTTCTGTCGAGGCTCAGTGTCCTCCCTGTGGAGAGGGTGGAGCCAGCTCAGGTGTCGTTCTCGTCATTTGACCGAGGCTCAAAATTACAAGGTCTGTCGTAGGGATGGCGATCAGAGATCGATTAATCGAAAAATAAATTTCTCGGGCCAAAAAAAAATAGATTTTTTAAATCGATAAGTAGCACTGAATCGATTCAGTGAATCGATATTTCATCCTAGAAAATCGACATTCGATTTTTTTCCGTTTTGGTAAAAACCATAAAGTTGGTGAAAACCATAAGACACGGAGGATTTAAACACTATTTATCGCAGGCAGTTGTGCCCCTGAAGTATGATCCTATATTTTACTGGTAAGAAAAAAACCCTCTATCATCATGTTCACTCAATAGCCATGATCTATATGAGAGTCGTGGGATCATCTGTTCCTTGTGAGCGCTTTTTTTCGATTACCGGCAACATCGCAAGTGATGAGCTGAACCCACTTGGATTCCAGTAGACTTGACAGGCCGTTGTTTTTAAAAAGTTTAGATATTAAGCATTGGAAACTATAAGCTACATTATATATTTTCTAAACTTTTTAATGTAACAAATACATTTAGAAAATAAACGTCTTCTTTTATACCTAATACTTTGATATGGTAATAAAAATAATTGTAATTGTTGAATTCCCTGAACTAAAAAATCCCCTGATTTTACTGATAAAAGATCGTTTATTATGGTATTTTTCTTGTTTTTCATAAAATGGATTTATATTCACATTGTAAATGCAGACTTGAAAAAGAAATCGATCTTTTAGACCTCGATTTTTTTCTGAATCGATTCATCTGGTCACGATTAGAATCGATTTAAAAATAGATTTTTTTCGGAAAGAATCGCCATCCCTAGTCTGTCACTAATAGTCCTCGTGTTGTTTTATAGTGAGACGTTGTTGTTGTTGTTTCTTATCCCAGATAGTGTAGCTCTCCATAAAACCATAAATCGCCAAAAAATTCAAAAATAAAATAGAATTTCCTAAAACCTCGTCAATAGTAAAATTCAAGCAATTAAGAATATGACTGGGGTTGGCGTGATCAGAGTCTCTCACCATTGACATTCTGGAAACACTTTCCGGCCCTGTTGAAAAGAAAGAGATTTGATGTGGCCGCTAAAAATAATAGCCGTAATAGAGCTTCCCTAGGAATATTAAGTTGGTATAGTGAGACGCAAGTAAAAAATTCACTCAAGGAGATTTAGTTAGAGTTGAAATAGAAAAGAGTTAAGTTCTCCTTTCAAAAATTTTGCTTAATGTTAATGCTTGGCTAGCATTTATGTTTGGCATATAATTAATCGAATACTCCTGCTAAAACGTATGTTCACAGATTTGAATAAATTAAATAAGCTCAAAGACACTAAATCCAATATAAAACTTTAGAATATATTCCATACACAAAGATTTTTTCCTCTGCCAAATGCATAAGAAATAACTTAAATTTTTTAAATAATATTTAGGAATGAGAAACTTAAAAGACAATATATTATATGAAATATTTTGAAAAAGAAAGGTTCTAACAAAATTTGGGATAGTCTTACATTTGAAAGAGTTTTTACGTGTATTTAGAAGACTTTTTAAAAAAAATGTTTAATAAGATAACGCTTGTGGCATGAATTTTTTTTCCTTTCAATTTTCTTTCCCATGCTACATCGAATCACTGCGGTCAAACCTCTTATTTAGAGAAAAAAGATTTATTTCGTTGTTTGTCATGTTCGTTGTTTAATAGTACATGTTTTATAATTTTTAGGTTTATTATTTGTGTGTGTGTGTGTTTTTTTGTAATTTATAAACCATACAACATAATAAATAAAACAATGTTCTAAAATTTTTTTTGTTAAAATGTGGGAAAAAAAGTTTTTTTTTTAATCCTGAAGAAAAATCTATTTAGTGAAGTTACAGTGAAATACGTTTAACGCGAAAACGCTTAAGATGAAATATCGGTTAACGCGAAATAATACAACAGTCTGACAAACTACGATGTCTTTTCATGCAATTTTTTTCTCTTAATGCGAAAAAATTTCTCTTTTGAAAATCAACAAAAGATGGAAAACACTAGATTTAAGAGAAATGTGAAATGAAAGAAAAGTGGTCGCCTTATTTTTCTGTATTATTGAACTCTGTTTTACTGTATCATCGGAAGAATTCGTTGCAGTAGATGATAATGTGTGTACAGTCCCAATTATGGCAAACAAAGACATTTTGGAGTTTGCTCAAAACTAAAAAAATATCGCTGATGCAAATGCCGACGACGAAAATGAAATGAATAAGGCAGCTTCTGTTCCCACGTCTTCCGAAATAAGGAACATCACGAAAAGTATGCGCAGTTATTTAGACGCACATTGCAACGGGGAAATGAATAACAAAATGGACGATATTGAACAATTTGTTGACAATTCGATGCAATTCAAAGAAAATATCAGATTATTTGCCATAAATGTTTTGTTTTTCAAAACCTTCAAAATTTTGCATTAAATTTCATGGGAATATTTTGTTTCATTGATTTTTTTTATCAAATAAATGCATTCATACGTATCCGTGTGAATATAATGTACTCTAATAAACTTAATTTTGCTGAGAATACATGACTTTTCTTTACAATATCCTTTAACACGAAATTCTTTTAATGCGAAAAAATATTTCAATCCCCTCAGTTCCGTGTTAAGCGATTTTCACTGTGTCTGTGTAAAAGCATGTAATTCCTAATGTTACTGACCAAAACCAACCATTCCGAATATTTCTTCAAAGCATTTCTGTCCACAAATTTGTATCGCACAGCTGCCCAAATTTCACTGACCTTAGCAAGTGTTTGTTTTAGTGACAGCGCCATAGGATTGCGATTATACTTCTTGACCTTTAACTTCAAAACAGATTATTTGGTTATCGGAGAGATATCGGAGAAAAAGAGATATCCGTGACCATCAGGTTGAGTTGACCTTCGAAATGTTGGTTTGCAAAAATACTAATAAAAGTTTTTCAAAGTGTTTTGCTGAACGACAGAAGAATGAGGATTTTTTTGTTGTTGAAATGTTGTGTTGAAATAGTGACGTGCGTAAAACGTCTTACAATTTCGAAAAACGCATTTTCTAAAATTGAAACGAAGTTTAAATGATTTTTAGTGTTTCGTTACTGTCCAGTTTTGGGCAATTCATCTTCGAATCATTTTTCAGAAAAAAGTAGTTGAAATATCCCACGGAAGATTAATTTATATTTTCTTAATATTAATTAATTTTACATTTTAAAAATCATGTATAATTAATACAGGTTCTCACACACATTTTCCTTAACAAACCTCTGGGGTTGCTTTACTACGATGTATGGTATGAGAATCATGCCTGGTGAAAGAACAGTAATGTCTGAAAATGAACGAAACAATTATAATAGAAATGTAGCGAATGGGATAGAGAAGGGATAAGAAGAGAGAGAGAAGAAGAAAAGAGAATTAGATGGGATTGTAGAAGCATAGGGGGTGGTAGGTTCTGACCACCCCTAGGCTGGTCCTCAAAATTGGGGTGGAATCGTTCCAAATCACTCTGTCATCTGTATGGTACGCTAACGACAGGCGTATATGTAGCTCTTTGCCATGATGAATTTCGCGAGCCTTGATCTGATGTCACTGTCGATCAGGTGATATAAGTAACAACAAAGATGAGAAAGTGTTGGGGGAAACAAAAAAGCTTAAATTATAAAATTCTCTAAATTGGAAAAATATTTGACAAGTTAGATGATAGTGTAATCTATGTTAAAAGAGGAAATTAATAGACGAAAAGATGCAAAAATTTCTTTTCGTAAGAAAAACTTATCAAATCCATTAAGGTATCCGACTACGTTCGGCACCGTAATTTTGAAAAGCTTATAAATGAATAATATTTATGATATTTAGTGTCACTTCGATTAGAAAACGTATATAAAATTGTTTTAAGAATAGTATTACAATAAAAAATTATTTAAGTACAATATTTTGACAAAAAATGAACATAGAATGACCCATTTTCAAAATATTATCTTTTTGTGAAAAATGCTTCTTTTGTAATAATATTTTGCCTGTATATAGCTCAGACCTCTCTACAGAGGCTCAACTAGAATTTTCGAAATATATATCTTAGAAGTGGATTTATCCATATTTTACTACAACAGAGAGAAGAAATTTTAAGAAAAAAAAACGCCGATAGTTATTTCAATTGGTGTTAACTCTGAAAATAATGTGAATTTTTCAAAAATCACAGTTCAGACTCTATGGAGAAGTCTTCACTTTATATAAGCAAACTATAATTATTTTAGAAGCATTTTATATACAAGGAGAACATTTTCAAAAAAGGCTATTCTAAGTTAACTTTTTGCCAAAATATTGTACTGAAATAATAATTTTTTGTCAAAATGTCCTTAAAACAATTTTATTCATGTATTCTAATCTAAATGACACTAAATATCATGAAAATTGTCCATTTATGCGCTTTTTAAAATCACGGTTCTGAACGTAGTTGGATACCTTAAGAAATGCAGTTTGTCCATTGAATTAAAATTTTTCTCATCTGAGATTTAAATGTCCTAAAAGCAATTTTTTACATGTATTCTAATCTAAGTGACACTAAATATCATGAAAATTATCCATTTATGCACTTTTTTAAAATCACGGTTCCGAACGTAGTCGGATACCTGAAGTTCACCGACGAGATAATGATGCCGCAGTTTTTATTTTCAGAAAATCCAGAGGAGATAATACACAACTTAAATTATAAAAATATTGAGTTAATGTGCACTGAATTCCCTATAGTAATATCCGAGTGGATAAAAATCCCATCTTTGAAAGTGCTGTGAATATTTGGAGCTTAGATTCTAAATTGCAGTTGCATATGATGGAAACGCAAATATCTTGCATCCGTTCAATGCATTTCCTGTTTACAGTCGCAACGCCCAGGCTAACGGGTTGTAAAGTTTCTATTGGGGGTAGAATTGCTGTTATGTTTGGTGAAAGGTGTAGGAAAAAGAAAATACATATATCCCCTCATGGCCAAAATTGTTTTTTGAAAAATGTTGCATATAATAACTCTAATTTTATTTGATTTAGTTCATTAATAAATACTGTTCTTTATTTTTTCAATAGCAATTATTGGTTATATACCATTGAACGTAAACTCAGTTCTTGTTGCTTATGTATATTAAATTTGGAGCATTTTGCATGGAAGTGACATATTATACTATTTAAAAATAAGCGATATTTTCTATAGGTCGTGAATTTTCAATTCAATGCGCCTACGTTGAATAATTCTATTTACCGTAAAATTCGGCGTATGCAATTTCTAATTTTGAAGTATATTCACCATATAATGCGCCTCCCCTCTTTACGAAGAAATCTGAAACATTAGTATACATTGTCCTTATGTTTTAAACTCAATTATTCGATTAATTATTCAAAGTTTTAGAAAAAATAGTATACTTCTAGAACTACAACCCTTTAAGTTCGTAAGGAATGTCACTTCTTTTAAATAAATAGTATTTCTGCATAAATAGACGTCTAATTTTTTTATGCTCATTGTTTTTTATTTTTAAAGCTCTCGTTTTTAGACCCGGCGTATTAAGCGCACCCCAAATTTCGGTGTTATTTTTTGTGTAAAAGTGCGCATTATATTTACGGTAATATTAATTTTAAGCAAAATACAGGGGGTTTCATAAAGAAGTATACTTTTCTGATTCCGTAAAACCGCAACAGTGCGTGTCTAACAGTCAAAGACACGCACCATCTCAGTAAATGGTGAGGAAGATGTAATCTTAAAAGTTTGTGTCTCGACCTTAATGGAAGTGGCGCAGGCAATAGTCACAGTGCAACATGTGCGAGATTCCCAAAGCTAAATGTATTCTGTGCTGCGTCTAGAAAGAAAGTGTTCGGCTCCTTTTTTCACGAGCAAACTGTCACGGGAGCCACTTTTTTGGAATATTAACTGGTTAACGCCAACTATTGCAGGACAACATTTACAACTTCGTTGATGTACCGCCTCACTGGTCGGCCTTCGTGCGAGATTACCTCACTGAACACATCTCCTGATGGATTGGACGAGCCATGGACGACAACATGCCTCACCCAATGGACACTAACAAATCATACTAAAACTACTAAAATTAGATTCACCGTGGGTGACAGCGCCTCAAGCGCTCTTACCCTGTAGGTTGGGTGAAAAGGAGAGATCATGAAGGAGAAAAATAAGCAAATCAGGACGCGCCCGCACAAGTGGAGAGGGATGGTGTACCCCAAAGCCAGGCTGTCCAACGAAGCAGACGCGCCAGCGGGTTAGAATAGAGGAAGCGGCAAGAAGGCGGAACGGGATTACCGATGCACTCAATCAGTACAGGGGACACACGGTCGGGGACAATTCACCCCTTCTAATCCAGTCTAAGATGCGATACAGAAGCTGAATGTGTTGTTTGTGTGTTTGAAAGAGTGTTTTTGTTGTGGTATGGAGGGAATTTCTCCATTTCGTCGATGAGTATGCATAGTTAATTTTAGGGTGTGGATAAGTAAGCAGTGTTCATGCTCTAATAATTGGATTTTCATGAGTTTCAATAGATTTAAAAACATTTCTAGATAGCTTAGTGATGTAATTAGAAATCGGCTCCATGTGTAGATCGTTATGTATCACATCATTCCTAACGTACCAAGGTGCGTTTGTTATGACGCGAAGAAGTTTGTTTTGAACAATGTGAATTCTCTTCATGGGGGTGGCTGCAGCCCCTAAGATGGGAGCAGCATAGGTTATTACTGGGCGCAAAATTTGCTTGTAAAGAATAACTTTATTTTCCAGAGATAGAGGTGACCTTCTCCCAATAAGGGAGATGGCTAAAAATGAACTCTACCCCACAATTTGTCTGCAAGATAATCGATGTGTCTCTTGTAAGTTAAGCGGCTATCGATGCGTAGACCCAGGTTGAGAGCACCGCCGAGACCCACTGAATGTTGTCATCAAAAAGTGTGAGTTTGAATGGAGGGTCGATGACACACCAAGAAATCCTGACAACACATTGTGATTTCTTCTTGTGAGGTTACGTAAGAAGAAAGGTATTCACCCTTCCCCTTTCTGTTGATTTATTGGAGCTGAAATAACTTATCAAGTCGCTATCGACGGACATGATTCAGATACCTTAATACGCATTTGGGCGGAAATGGGTTACCGGCTCGATGTGTTTCGTGTGACTAAGAGTTCGCACATAGAACATCTATGACTGTCGCTAACAAAACGTTAAATAATCCCATACAATTCTATCCCATAGAATTCTTGATTTACAGCGCATTGAAACTGCCTATTTCTTTATGAATCATCCTGTATAACGGTGAAATGTAATTTTTTTTAAGTTAGTTGTTTTTCTAATTTTTTTAACAAAGAAAATCATGTCAAACAGATGGAAAAATTACTTTTATTCAATCATTAATTAAGCTAGAAATATAAAATATTATTTTTTTTGTGAATATCTTTGATATGATGTCTATCGCGGTTTTTCTTTGATGATAATTTCTGCGAAAAATTTGTAAAAGGTCGAAGAAAGAGGGGTTAGCAATATATTGAAAATAAATTAAAATGAACTGATTGCGCGCATTGTTTTAACTCAATATATTGAAATAATTAGTTCATCATTCAACTGTTTCTGCTCATAACTGTTTGTACATAAAAATGATATATTTTGTTTTAAGTAAATATATGCTATTGAATATGTGTACTGATATTTTCTAGATAGTGAGTCGTCTCTTATATTGGAATAAAACTTCTCAACAAAAAAAATTCCTCTTTATATCTCTTTTAAATTATCTCTTTTTCTCATTTAGTTTTTCTGCTAATTTATAATTGTTTCTAGAACAATTATTGATAATTAAGAATTGTTTTCTTTAAAAAGAAAGTACTAAGAAAATTAGCATGCTTTAAAAATAAATTCAATTTATTTATAGTTTCTTAAATAGTTTGCAATATATAGAATTCATAATGTGCGAAAAAACAAACAAACAACGAAGACTTTAGTTAAAATCTATCATTATTCCAAAAGTTTTTATTACAATTAAAATTCTTTTTTATTAAACATCTTCAAGCATATAAACTATATTCATAGCAGCATATTACATAAAAATTCATGCATTAATTTTTAAGCACCTGAAAAATATATATTAATATATATATAACTAAATTTATATTAAACCAGTTCTTAAAGAAAGCCTTATGCATTTCACATTGAGTTATTAGTGCATTTTACTATTTTCATCATCATGAATATCGATTATAATTAATAGCAATTGCATAAAAATTTGAGGATATTATATGCATTAAATAAGTAGATTAAAAGATGACTACATTTGAAATCATGATTTTGAAAAAGAATGTAAATGGATAATATTTTTTGATATTTAGTGACAGTTGAGTTTGAATGCACATATAAAATTATTTTACGAATAATATTACAAGAAAAAATTGTTTAAATGCAAGTTTTACGTAAAAAATGAAGAAAAAATTATGTCTAGGATTTCTATATCGGAGTTGAACTAAAATTTTTGAAATGTATAATTTATAAGGGGACTCCTTTATATTTAACTGCATCAGAGTAGAGAAATTTTAAAAATAAATAATAATAATAATAATAATAATAAAACCCGCCCATTATTACTTCCATTGATCGTAAATCTAAAAACAAGTATAATAAGAAAAAAAACATTTTTAAGTAAATTCCTACTTAGGTCAACATAAAAACATTTTATTTTAGTTACTTTCTATTAAATAGTTACTATTAATATAAATATGTATATACATAGGACACAATATTAAGTGACAAAATAGAAAGCGATTTTCGTTGCAATTTTGCTTTCTCTATATGTTGTTAGACTATTTTGTGTGTGTTTTTGTTACTATTTATTCATTCATTAAAATTTAATTATTCTAATAAAACAGTGTAGCAAAAAAAAATCACATTCTCAGAAGTTGGGCCATTTTATGAGGGATTCGAACCCACCCTTTTTGGATTAGAAATCCAAACTGCTATCCATTGCGCTACAGGAACACAATGACCAATTTTCCTTTCTATATATGCTATTGGACTATTATTTTTGTTTGTTATTATTTGTTCATTTTTTATTTAATTGATGAATTAATATTTGAAAAAACTATGTTAACATCACAAGTGTCATCCACTACAAGTTTAAGAAAATGTATTTGGACTACTTGGATGGATGAATAGAAAGTACTTTATTAAAGATTGAAAATATGAACAATATATATATATATATATATATACAGAGAGAGAGAGACATTGTGTGAACTAATAGTAGGAATTAAACGAATAATGTGAATTTTTCAAAAATTTTAGTTCATCCTCTGTATAGTAGCTATATATAGACGAAATCGTATTATTATAGAAACATTTTTCATAAAAGAAGAATTTTTTGAAAATGTGTCATTCTTTCTTCATTTTTTGCAAAGAAAGTGCATTTAACTAATTTTCCTTGTAATAATAATTAAAAAATTTTATAGGTATATTCTAATTCAACTGACACTAAAAATGAAAAAGTTGTTCATTTATTCGCTACATTAAAATCACGGTTCCGAAAGTAGTCAGTTATCTTAATATGCCTCACTTTATGTGATATACATATATATAGAGAGAAAATAAATACTTCTGTAAAATATTTTCAAAATATACCCTTACCGTCAAAGTAACTGTACGTCTTGTAGGAGCCATTTATACCACGAATTAGAACAAAAGAAATACATAAGAGGGGAAGGAATTGAATGAAGTTCATGTTTATTTGGAGGGAGGATTAGTTTCCGTGGTGGTCCTAAGAGTCGATAGAAATTGGAAAGGGGGATGCATTGGCATTCCTCACATTTATAAGAGGTCGCAGATCCGATAAATGTGACAGATCTGTAAACACTTGACGCTTTATCTTTGATTGCCCATCTCACAATTGTTTACGGTGATGGAGTTGGTCCTTCGTCATTAATGAAAGCAATGAGGATGCAATGAATATATTTACACTTGATTTAAAACGATTCTGAAGCCTTCATTGGAATTCTTTATATATAGCCATGAAAATGGAATATTTTGTATAATATTTTTAATTTTAAAAAACTCCTAGGCTTTGTAAATAATAAACTTCAATTATACATCTAAATGTTTTCAATTTTTTCTTTCTTTAATCACATAAATTAAAACTGGTTTTTTGTATTATAAAAAATTAATTCACTAAAGCAGTGTTTCGCAAACTTTCAACATTTGCGACCCAATTTTCCATCATAATTTTCATCGCGCCCCCTTCATAGAATAATAATGTATTGAGTGCAATGATAATGTACTTTGAGAGGCTAAAGCTACAATGCGACTTTAATTGTAAACCGCACAAATTAGCAAGATAAGTATTAAATTTTGTATATAGCAAGCCCATGGAAGTCACTCGTAATTATTAAACTTTCATAACATAGTATTGATAAATTAAATATTAAATACATTGAGCAATACTGATACATTTATATAATATACATTTATAAATATATTATATCAGTATAAATATGCGTAATTTATTTTTTTATTATGTCAGAATGTATTTTGTTTTGCTTCATATCAGTAAATTATTAATTTCTTAAAATAATCTTTAATTTTCGACATTTCGATATGCTCGCCCCCCAACGTAGGGTTATCATGCCCCCTAGGGAGGCTTGCCCCTCAGTTTGAGAAACACTGAACTAAAGTGATAGATATTTTCTTATCTTCGGTTTCTTTTTCGACATTGTGAACTAAAATAAACAATGAAGCCAAGGGGAAAAAAATGTTTAGAATTTTTATTTTCAACAAAAAATACCTATATAAATTACTCTGTACAGCTTATGATGAACTCAAAGATGCAGTAGTTGGAAAATTTAAATAAAAATAGAAATAAAAACCCAAAATATTTTTTTTAAAAAAATTTAGTTGCAACATGTGGTTTGAATAAAACATCACGGGACACGAATGAATTCGCAATGATAACTACTCAACTATCATTCGCCGGAAGGAGTTAGGATATTATTTTTTGTCTATACTTTTGCATTGAAAATATTCTTTTGACCGTATTCATTGCCACCTCTAAAATATAACCCTGGGATTCACGAATCCAATTTCATACCATTGCTGAATACCTGAAGAAAATCGCTTCATTTCAAGATTTATATTGGATGTAAGAGAAAGTTCGGTTGTTTTTTTTCTAAAGAAAGAAAAAAACCCATTTTTTCACTTTTTATTAAAAATATAATCAATATATATAATGTCCTTTGTTAGTTATAACTGTTTCCCAGAGTTTTGGCAGCTTATGTAATCCCCTGGAAAAGAAGTTTTCTGTTTTAGATACGAAGTATTCATCCACTGCCATTTGGGCACCCTCATAATTTATCTATTCATTTCCATCAAGAAAGCTTTACAGTGACTTGGAACAGATAAGAGTCAGACGGGGTAATATCAGGAGTATATGCTGGCTGAGGTAAAGTTTCCTAAGCCAAATCTGAATTTTTTTGTGTGGTGTTCCTTACCACGTGTAGTCTAGCGTTGCCGTGAAGAAGAATCACACCCTTTCTGTTGCCATAGATAGACGTTTATAATGAATTCTTTATTCGAAACATCAAATTGGGAACAGAAAAGACCGTTTAATTTTTTTTCAGCAACTCCATAGTGCTCTATACCCTTCCCTCTCACCAGCAACACAACATAACCTTCTTCTGATGCACGCCAACTTTGGATGTGGGTGGTAGTGTCTCCTCTTTGTAAACATATGCTTTTTTTTCCTAACCTCGTGTTCATACACTATTCACTTTTCCTCTCCAGTCCCCAAGTGGTCGAAAAACGGTTTCTTTTTGTGACAAGCAAGATTTGAAGAACATATGGAAATTCTGTTCATTAAATTTTTTTTCGCTTAATTCGTGTGGCCCTCAAGCAGAGAGTTTGGACACGAAACCAAGCCTTTTAATGTAACTCAAAGCAGTAGTCGAACGAGTTCCAAGCTTGAAACTTATTTCTGTGAAAGTTTACGTGGTATTTGTCCTGATCCTTTTGCGTAGCACTTCGTCACTGACATCTGATGGTCATCCTAAATCTGGATTCCTCTTTCGAAGAAAAATAATCGAAGCGAAATTTCACAAGCCATCATCTTTGGCGTGTTTGAGCTGTTACTGCTTCCTCTCCACAAACACGTCACACAAGTTTCTTCTTCCCTCTATAGTTATTCCCTTTTTGGAACTTAAACAACATACAATGTCCTAAGTGTACTTTTTCTTCACTCTTGTTGATAGTTTTACAAGTTAAAAAAACTAACTAAAATGTAAACAATTGTGAATAAATCATCAATAGTATACTTATCTACTTGTTTATAAACCAGTTTCAGGTGGATCAACATTCTTGCTTAGGATCGACAACATATAAAAGTGCATGTGTTCAAAAACGACAGAACTTTTCCTTATACCCAATAAGTTCTTGATTTAAGTGTTATACAGACAGTTGAAAGAGATACCTGCACTCGCGCGCGTGTATTTTTTTAAATCCTCAGTGTTAATGAAAGCTCTCTGTGTGTGGTATGGTAAATAACTTAGGAGGTGAAAACGCTGATAGGCTGATTAAGGCCAGATTTGATTTGATTACTTAGTAATACTGTCCTCAAAAGATACATTAAGACTATTGGCAATGGATCTCGTACTTTGAACCTCTGTCAGGGAAGAGTAGGATGACACCTGAGCCGGTACCTCACTCTCCAAACTTCCACACCAAGCCAACGTAAGAATTTCGAGTATTGTCAGATTTGATGTGCATCAGTCCCACGAAATGGCGAGTCTTCAGTGGCACCAGAGCTCAAATCCACGGCTTGATGACGCCGACCACAAGTTCGAGACCATGACCCCTCCACTACCACGCCTGAGATTTTCGGTAAGTGGTAAATGCTATCTTTTGAAAGAAAGTTAGATCAAGTGAAAATCTAAAGTTTAAAAATATCTTACGTAATAAGATGCAGACTAACTCCCAAGAATTTGCGGATTATATTATCCCACACATTCAAGTTTCTTTCGATCACTGTATAGCAACATTTAAGGGGTATCTTATAAAACAATTTGTAAAGAATTTTTGCAAGGATTACCAATTGACCACGTTACTGTCTTTTAACACAATGTTAAGCGAATCGGAGGAACTTAGTCTCCAAGAATATTTGAATTCTAAATTATGCTTGAATATTATCCAATAGCTGTGTCGTATTCGTGAAAGGTGAATTCTCATATATATGTAATAATTGATTAAAATTACCAAGAATTGTGTTTCCTTTTTTGGAAGTATTCCATTTTGAAAATGTTTTATCCACGAGATTACTACAGTGAAATCTGTTTAACGCGAAAACGCTTAAGACGATGTATCGGTTATCACGAAATATTTCAATGGTTCCGATAAACTTTTATGTATTATCATGCATTTTTTCTCTCTTAACGCGAAACAAAATTTCTTTGACGAATAGATTTCTCTTCTGAGAATGAACAAAATACAGAAAATACCAGACACTTAACTAAATGTTTGAGGAAGTTTCTGTATTATTGGACTACCCTATTGTGTATCATTGGAAGAATTCATTGTAGTAGATGATGATAATATTTATGAGTACAGCCCCAATTACGGCAGACAAAGACGTTTTGGAGTTTGTTCAAAAAATATCATTGATGTAGATTCCGAAGACGAAAATTAAATGAACAATGCAGCTCCGCTTCACGCGTCATCCGAAATGAGTAACAACACTAAAAGTAAGCGAATGTTATTTAGATGCACATGCACATTCCAATGGTGAAATGAATAACAAAATGGACGACATTGAAAAATGTGTTGAAAATTTGATGCTAAGAAAGACAATGGAAAGAAAAATATCAGATTATTTTTCCCAAACTTACATTAAATGTTTTTTTTTCAAAAAAAAAATAAAAAAAAAATTCGGGAAATTTTGTATTTAATTTCATTGTTATTGTGAGTATTTTTGTCTCATTGATTTTGATTAAATGCATGCATGTATTCACATATATGTAAATATAATGTACTCTAATAAACTTAATTTTGTGGAATATACGCTTTTTTTGCAATATCCTTTGCATGAAATTTTTGTAACATGAAAAAATATTCCAGTCCTCTCAGTTTCGTGTTAAACTATTTTCATCATACTTCCTTTTTCAGCTAAGATCACAATGCGATGGTTGATAGCTGTAGACTCATATATTTCTCAGATTGAAGATGTACCGAAAGGTTTTCAGCCATGAGGGATTTTAGATTCCCCGAGAACTGCCAGACATTGGAACTCGAAGATACATATCCTTTGGGGAATTGATCCCCTATTTTGTCGGTTCACAAACCCCAGTGCCATTAAATTACTCAGGAGTTTGACAGAAATTCGGATGTATTCGGAGTTATATTTCAGCAAAGCATTAAAGTAAAAATGAGCACTACAGTGGGAATGAATATTTTCTTACTTATCAGTAAATTTAATCTAACTCTGATAGTTCTCTTGAAAATATATTAACGCAAATTTAAATCCATTAAAGAAACACTTCTGTGAGTTTCAATGTAAATGCATTTAATAATCAGCAACAAAATTTTCAGGAATTATTTTATTTGATAAGATATTTATTGTATGTATTTCTTTTTTATTACTAAAATGAATTTCCTTTACAAAGAGCATATTAGTGAATATATTTAATTTACATTAATTAAAATTCCAAAATGTATTTCTTCTATTTACTCTTTCTTATGCAAAACAGATAATATTTATTGATAAAAAATATTAATTTGTGAAGAAATATATATTTATTGTACTTATTATTATCTAATGCATCGTACATGTATTTAGACTTCAAGACTTCCTAATAAAAAATTACATTGATATTTAAATGAAAAATAGCTATGATGAATCAAATAAGTTAGTCATTAAAATAATTCATAGTTTGATAATCCAACTTTGATTTTGTTTATAGATGAATTAACATCAATAAAAAAAAAGATGGTATTAGTTAAAAAATAACGAAACAAAACTATAGCTTATATATAAAGGTTTTCAATGCTTATCCAATTGGCACACGAAGAAAGGGCAGGCCAAATCTCAGATAGATTGATGGCCTAGAAAAAGATCTCCTAGTTTTAAGAACTAGGAATTAGAGAACACTGGCAGGAAAAAGGCTGGCCTGGAAAAGGCTTCTTGAGAAGGCCAAGGCCCACCCTGGGCTGTCGTGCCACTGAGAAAGGATGGATATATATATATATATATATATATATATATATATATATATATAATATTCTTAGTTTTGAATTTAATTATGAGAATACATAATACATTAAAAATTTCTAATAGTATTGCTATATGGATTTTAATTAATTACTAGCTGCATGGCCTGGCGTTGCATGGGCTTTCTCTACTTTTATAAATTTTCCCTTCCCTTCATAAAATCAGCACTGCTAATACTCTTTTTCAAAATGACTTTCACCCCCCCTCCTCCGCTTAGCCCGGCGTTGCTCGGCCTTTTTCCGAGTGTATAACTTAAAATTCCCTGTTTCGAAATTTTTTCGCTTCTTTTCTGTCAGACAGGTTTATTCCCGCTCGGCGTTGCACGAACATTTTTAAATGCATAACATATTGTCATGGAAATTCCCCTTCCCCTCTCGCTATCATATCTCTCGAGTAAGTGAACAGTGGGACTTAAATATTCACTCACTCACTTTGCAACTTTTTAGGCCCTGAAACGAAAATATACCTTTTTAAAAATAGTTGTATGTTGAGAAAAGTAGAAATTTTTATAATTACAAAATTTCACAACTGTATTATAAATGTTGAATAAAAATTGTAAGCATTTTTTGAAATGTTCGATACATGGAAAAAAAATTTCATACAATTATTTTTATAAATGTAGAAGTTATAAAAACTTTGAATTTGATAAATAGTTATTAAATATCTAAAATTTGAGTATATTTTAAAAATTTGTAATAAAAAGGTTTCGGCATTTCATTTTTAAATCACTAACTCTAAAAGATCAAAGTATGATTTTTTTAAAAATCATTTTCATATAAACGTATCAATTTAGTTTAATTTTAGAAAAAATATTAAAATGATATATTTAGAAAAAAATATTAAAATATTTTTTTCTAAAATTAAACAATATTAAAATATGTAAAGTATCGGTGTTTCGTAAAAAAATAAAAAAAAATACTGTATCGTGACGAAATACATTATCTTCCCAATTACAAAATTGCTGGCGAAGTTATTAAATGCGCGAATAAAAATTTGAGTATTTTTTAAAAAATCATAAAAATTAAACGATGATGTTGTTTCGAACTCGGGTACAACTCTAACCGAAAAATAGAACGGCTCTCTTATCGACCACTTAAGGAAATCTTCGGAGGAAAAGAAATAAAAGACCTTTAAAATAAAAGGAAGATATATTCAATTTCGCCTTGTGATATTTGTTAAAGTTTTAATTTTTTTTCGGGCTTCATTTTTAAGTTAATGCCTTCAAACTTCATTTATAGATTGCAAACAACGACAATTTTTAAACAAAAAAATGTAACAAAAATACTGCTTAAATATTTCTCGCAAAAAGAGAAAAAAACGAAAAACAATTTTTTTAAACCCGTAATTTTTAAGCAATTTTTTCAATCTTTGTACAGATTACGGATAATATCGTTCTACACATGGAAAAAAAGGTTCGTGAAATTATTTTTATAAATGAAATTATTAAGTATTAAGATAAAATTTTGAATATTTTTTGAAAAATCATAAAAAACAGTTTTTGACATTTTTTTAAACGACTGATTTTAAAAGAGAAAAGCAGGAATTTTTTTTAGAGTTGAATATCATTTCATTAACTTGAAAGAAAATGCAGTCGGAATGATTTAGAAATCATCTTCATATAAACGTATCGATTTTGACTCATTTTAGAAAAAATCGTAAAAAATAGAAAATATCATTATTTTGTAAAATAAATTATACCGTATCGTGACGAAGTAAATGATCTTTCTGATACTGTAATTATTTTTTGTCTGAGTCTCATATAAATAATTAGACCGTGTTTTAAAACCGACTGGGATTAAAAAAAAAAAAGGTCGGAAAAATGGATCCTTGCCCCTGGCGGGAAAAAATGGCAATAATTATGCGTTTTAATCTTTTTTATTAATATCTTTTTAACTAGTTGCAATTGTCGGAATATAAATGGTCAAAACAGATTACTCGGATCATTCCTGATCTTTTGGTATCTTCGGCGATTTCTGCGTCGTGCGGTTCACGAGAAGATACACCTAGTCACAAAGTCGCATAGATACGTTTGTTTACCTACGAATTTTAATAGTGTAGATTTAAAAACCTATTTTTCAAAATATTGTCTTTAATACTTATAGGGCCATAAGGTTCATAGAAAGAAATATTAGCATGTGATTGTTTATTTTAGTTTGTTTAGATGTAAAACAAATGGAAATTACAAGAAAAATACATAACAATGTGTAGTTTTTTAGATCAATACGTCAATTCAATTTGAATCGATGTGTAGTTCTAGTTTTATCAGGCATTTTTTTTTCAAATATACTTTATTATTGCAAAAAATCATATTTACCGAATAACATAAAACGCACGAATAAGAAGTAATTTCAGCAATAAGAATACCATCCACGAATGTTTTACCACTGACACCAATTGATTTGACATTTTCCCCCTTTTTCTAATCCTTCTCGTTTGAGTTATTGAGTTCGTCGTGTGTTCCATATTGACATCCTGCGTAAAAAATGCAGATAAGGTTATAATTATAAATACGACAATCACCAATTTTAAAATGAGGAAAATATTTCCCTTCGGGGTCTTAATTTTGTCGTGAGAGCTGAAATTATAACCAAAATTTTCACATTAATATAATTTTTTGAAATTTAAATTAAATAATTCGATTCTTTTACACATTATTTATAAGCGAATGAGGTTTTTTTTAAAAACAACAAAATGCTTAAAATATAAACATAGCTTTGAAAATTATAAACATATTTGAAAATAAGAAACATTTCTATAATAAATATTAAGTAAATTTTACGTTGCGCATGCTATTTTCTAAAATAGTAACCTATGATGTATAAAATTCTATACAAAACTCAGTGGCGCAACAGTCCATGAGGGCCAAGACCTACTGTGCCCATCCTAGAATACGTGACCATTGGGCGCTGAGGTGCATGAGCAGATGTCCGGATCAGTCGGTCAGGCTGAAGTGAGACCCCCAGTGTTTGAGTACCCAAGCGCAAGCTTGGGTACTCAAACCATTTATCGACCCACTTCAGTAGGGATGAAATCCTGAGTCGACCTTGCTCAGCCTGGGAATAGAACTCCGACCTGTGGTGTGGAAGCGCGATATGCTACCACTTGACCACTGGGCCTATAAAACTTTGTAGAATTATAAAATGTATCATACCTTTTAAACCCTACTTAATTTTAGTAGCTACAGTGTAATAAGGATATATTTAACTTTATAAATCAACTTATTGCTACTAATTAGAATTACTATTTTAGGGAATATTATGCGCAACGTAAAATTTAATTAATGTTTCTTACAAAATTGTTTCTTATTTTCATATGCTTATAATTTTTAAAATTATGATTATACTCTAAAAATTTTGCACTTTTTTTGAAACCTCATTCCTTTAAAAACAACGTGTAAAATAATCGAATTATTTAATTTTAACCTCAAAGAATTGCTTTTAATTGAAAATTGTTTATATTTTCAGCTCTCGACACAAAATTAACACCCCCGAGACTTCTTAGTAGTGAAAAAGTTTTTTAAAAAAATAAACTGCTGCTTGATTTATTTCAAGAAGTTCTAATTTTATTTAACTTTTTGAATTATCCAGAATAATAAAAATAATCGATTTCGTATAATTTCTCGAAAAATTTTCATTGAGAGGGGAAAAAAACACATTTTATCTTCCCATTCTCCTTCATTTTTTTACCATCATCACTTTCAGTTTCGAAAATACCCTTATCTTCGGTGGAATTTCTAGTATTATGGTCAACAGAAGTCATCACAACCTCGCTATATCTCTTTTAATTTCATTCTGTATTAAGGAAGTTGTAAGGAGTCCTCATCTTAGGTATGACTTTTGAGATTTCCTCAGATAATGCCCTTTTGACTGAAATGTAACTTCCGCGGAAGTATTCGAAAGATAGAGACAAATTCTTTCAATGCAAGATATGGTATTAAACAGAAAATAGTCATTTTTTTATTATAAACACACACATCTATACATATAAATAAAAATGAAGTGTCTGTTTGTAATTTGAAATTAACAGCTTTTTACTAAATGCATTAAAAAGTATATACGGTATTTACATGAAAAAATCAATTTTTAAAATTTTTGTCTGTCTGTCCGTCTGTTTGTTCTGGCTAATCTCTGAAACGGCTGAACCAATTTTGACGAAACTTTCACTGGCAGATAGCTAATGTTATAAGGAATAACTTAGGCTACTTTTATTTTAGAAAAAAAAATTAGGATTCCGGGAAAAAATATATAAAATTAAAACCAATGAAATAGTGATCAATATCCGACTCAAATAGGGATCATTTATTTCAATAGGGACTATTTTTATTCAATAGGGATTATTTTTATTTAATAGGAATTATTTTATTTCGTGAGCCTTCTATCTCAACGATTGCTAGCAGTTATATCAAACTTTTTTCTTTGATTAGTTGCTGCCATTCGCCACATTTCCCATTCATGTCTTGATCCTAATGATTTTGCAGTCGTTAACTGCATTGTCAAAGGCCATGCGTCCCTTTCACCCCCTTCCTTGCGGCTTCGTTTGTGTTCGCGTTTCACCCTACTTGCTACTTAGACCCATTTTGATCCTAAAGATTTTAGTCCTCACCCCATCGACAGTGTCAAAGGTCATGCGTCCCTTTCACCCCTTGCTCAACAAAAAGCAAAGGAAAAAAAAGAAACAAATTCACAAAGTGGAAGAAAAGTTTTCATAAACTCTGCGAAGTGAATAAACACTTTTTTGTTAAATTCCACGTGGACGAAGTCGCGGGTAACAGCTATTTAACATAAAATAAATGCATCAGAAAGTAATATTAACGTATTACACATCCAGATAAAAATTATTTACACTATTTTTAGCGTTTATTACACAAAATTTGTAACAATGTGTTACTTTTGCTGAGCAGGTAGGTGTTTTCAAAAATCGACCCACAAGAAAGTTACGGGGCGTCATAAATATTAATAACAATCATAAAAAATTCAGCAATTATATCTAAAGACTTAAAATTTAGCAAACATGGTTTTTTCGTTCAGCTGAGTTATGTAAAAAGCTTTTTTTTTGTTTAATTTATACAATTCACGTAAAATTAACTCATTCAAAACTTCTTTATCCTTCAGTCTGTATTTTTTAATTTTTAAATTCACCCGTGCGAATAACGGGTATACCAGCTAGTTTTTAAATATAAGTATAGTGAAAGGCGTTTAACGCTAAAACGCTTAAGACGAAATATAATACAGCGGCTTCAACTAACTACTATGTATTTCCATGCAATTTTTACTTTAACATGTAATGTAAATCGCTTACCACGGAGAGATTACACCTCTGGGAATGAGCAAAATATGGAAAACATTAGCCGCGCAGGCTAGATTTAAGAGGGGACGTGAAATGAAAGAGAGAGGTGGTTTCACATGTTTTGTAGAAAGGAGGTTAACTTGGCATTGAAATATCTTCGCAAAAGTCTGTGACACGAGCCAATTTTGTTTACCTTACCTACTTTTCCCCTCACTGACATTCGTGTGTCTATTCAGCACCTTTCTCATTGGACAACTGTTGGGGATATGACAAGCCTGAATATTCTGGATGTTGTGGTTCGACTTTCTTCTAGACACTCTATATATTTTCAATGGATCCCCTCCCATATTGGATTGAATAGTAACGAGATAGCTGAAAGTGTTTATCCAAGTCTGCCACTACTGATACCTTGCGAGGTGACGCATGTCTAACTTTTGCTGAACTCTATTGTTGTTGTTCTCGTGTCCATGAATAAATGCAGTAGATATCATTAAATTCCGTCGAAAGTCTTGATCACAGCCTCTGCTATTCGGGGAGCATCAGGGCTGTACAGGATTTCCTGCAAAGAGTCCTTTAGAGGAACCATTCCCATTTTTAGTAACTTTGCTGCGATGGTTGGGCATTCCAAGATCTGACTGGGCCTGAGTTAAAGATCTGGGCAGTGTTTGCATTGAACCAGTGGCGCACACAAGGGGGTCCTGGGGTCCGGACCCCCTCCCCCAAAGCCCTTGATTTTTCCCCGATTGATTATAATTCTAAGTACATAGTACGTAAAATTTAATTATTTGTTATTAATGATTAATTTTATTAATAAATGCTAATTATTTATTCAATAATTAGTTTTTAATTGTGTTTTATTCCCGAAAAATCGACAAAATCAAAAGGAGCACGATACAAGAATGGTGAACTTCCGACCCCCCACCCCTTGAAAAATTCCTGTGTGCGCCACTGCATTGAACATATGATCTTGTCTTGTCTGGGTGAATCTTCATGCCCTTAAGGTGTTCAGTTCTCAATCTGGCAATTGTGGATGTTATAATTCGGGGACAGTCAAATTCCGTAACTAGGGTTTTTTTTTAAAAGTGTGATTCATAATTCTACGTTTGGCTACTGCGTTAGCATCGTCAAGTGTGATAGTGGTGCACTTATGTTCGATGTCTCTAGCTTCTTTGGCGAGAGGCTATATATATATATATATATATATATATATATATATATATATATATATATATATATATATATATATATATATATATCTGCACATTCATTACCCTCAATGTTGACATGTGCGGGTATCCATTGCAGGATACAGGATTTTCGTTTGCTGTGCAGCTGTTCTAGCAGGGTAATAATGTCACAGGAGATGGCTGAACTCTATTAAAAGTATGGAATTGAATGCACTTTGGAGAGTGCCCCCTGCTCACCCCCTTGGTATTTTGGGAGAAAACCTCGATGGTGTGTCACCAAATTAATATTCCTAGGGATCGGCAGACGGCTATATCGCTCTTTTTTACTGGCATTATTAAGGTTTTTACTTTTGAACAGGGCCGGAAAGTCTTTCCAGAGTGTTATAAATGCGAGGCTGATCAGGCCTCCCCGAGTCATATTCTTAATTGTTTGAGTTTTACTTTTGACGAGGTTTTAAGAAATCCCATTTTATTTCTGAATTTCTTGGAGATTTTTGGTTTTATGGAGATGATATGGCTGAGCTACACCATTTGGAATAAGAAACAACAACAACAACTTTTACCCTCTCTAGCTACAAACGCCACACAAACACATCTCATCTCTCATCAGTTGGCTTTGAAACTCGTCGACGAGTAAGTACATCGCAGTGTGAGTAAAAAATCAGTGAGTTTGGTTGGAATTATTTTTTCTGTTTTCGAAGAATTTTTTTCCATAGCACAATGGCGAAGAAATCAGGGGAAAAGTAAACTTTTATTTAGCTTAAAATGAAGATGGAGCTTCTTAAGGCTATTGATCAAAAACAGCACGAAAACGGAAATATTGCTCTAACTCTGCTTTATTAACAATAATTAAAACAAGTGTAATATAAATTTTTTTTTAAAAAATCAATTCCTACTTAGATCAACAAAGAAATATTTTATTTTAGCTACTTTTTTATTAAATAGTTACAATTAATATAAATATGTATATACATATGACAGAATCACATCATTAAGTGGTAATTAATTTTTATTAATTATCATTAAAGTATCGTATTGTTATCCAAAACAATCGTGTATATAAAACTTCAGTTCAACTGAATGCTTTAAAAGGTGAGAAAAAAACCTTTTCAAGTTTTGACACAAGTCGCCAAAAATGATGCCAGGGTGGCTGTATTTGCAATTCTTTAAATAATTAGTTTTAATCAATTAGTTTTTATTAATCATAATTAAATTATTGTATTGTCATCCAAAATAATCATGTATATAAAATTTCAGCTCAATTGAGCGCCTTAAAATTATTAAAATATTAACGATTGAAAATTCTACCAAGATAAATAAATAAATATATATAGAGAGAGTGTGAGGTAATAGTAGGAATTGAAAAAGAGAGCAAATTACGTAAATGATTGAACGGTTTCTAATAAATGTGATAATATCTATGTAAATAAAATGTACATTAATAAATTTATTTTGTTGAATATATATATAGATATATATATATATATATATATTTGCAATATTCTTTAAAACGAAATTCTTTTAACACGAAAAAATATTTCAGTTCCCTCAGTTTCGTGTTAAACGATTTTCACTGTATTTAGATAATTATGAAATGCAGGTAGAAAACTTCGCATCGTTGTGGAGTTATTTTCTTTAGAACTTGTGATTTTGTTAGTTATTTGGATAATAGTAAATATATTAGTTATTTGGATAATAATAGTCAATGTATTGGTTATTTGGATAATAATAGTCAATGTATTGGTTATTTGGATAATAATAGTCAATGTATTAGTTATTTGGATAGTAATAGTCAATGTATTGGTTATTTGGATAATAATAGTCAATGTATTAGTTATTTGGATAATAATAGCCAATGTATTAGTTATTTGGATAATAATAGTCAATGTATCAGTTATTTGGATAATAATAGTCAATGTGTATCAGTTATTTGGATAATAACAGTCAATGTATCAGTTATTTGGATAATAATAGTCCATGTGTATCAGTTTTGGATAATAATAGTCAATTTATCAGTTATTTGGATAATATTAGTCGATGTATCAGTTATTTGGATAATAATAGTCAATGTATCAGTTATTTGGAATAATAGTCAATGTGTGTGTGTATCAGCTATTTGGATAATAATAGTCAATGTATCAGTTATTTGGATAATAATAGTCAATATATCAGTTATTTGGATAATAATAGTCAATATCAGTTATTTGGATAATAATAGTAAATATATCAGTTATTTGGATAATAATAGTCAATATATCAGTTATTTGGATAATAATAGTCAATATATCAGTTATTTGGATAATAATAGTCAATATATCAGTTATTTGGATAATAATAGTCAATATATCAGTTATTTGGATAATAATAGTCAATATATCAGTTATTTGGATAATAATAGTCAATGTATTGGTTATTTGGATAATAATAGTCAATGTATTGGTTATTTAGATAATAATAGTCAATATATCAGTTATTTGGATAATAATAGTCAATATATCAGTTATTTGGATAATAATAGTCAATAAATTAGTTATAATGGATAATACATAGCCTTGAGAAATACTTATCTTCTAAATAAATCGTATTTATTCCCCAGATTTAATTTTGGAATACGAAATGCATCAACATTATTGTAACAAAGATTAAAGAAATGGAAATTATTGTCATTATTGTGGCTGAATTAGTTGTCAGCCTCTTTATCTAGTTGTGGTTAAATTGCAAACAACTTTGTGCTAAATGGATTAAGAATCGATAGATGAATGGGTTTAACAAACATTAAAGTTTGACTTTCGAGAAATTAAAAGAAAGTGCGTATGACATTATATCGTGTTGCTAAAAGAGAAGTTGATACATCTTTTAATAATTCGCAACTGTAATAAAAACAAGCATTTTCTTTTTAATGTTTCATTGTTTTTAAATACCAAAGATTGAAACATACACAAAGTTGATGTAAGTATTATCCAATGAAAGGCTGAAATAACTTTTAAAACAGTAACGGACTCGTAACTCGTGGGTTCGAGCCTGGAAATTCCGCACAAAAAACCGACTTTTAGAGTTAAATCTCTCATTCTTATTTATCATGGCTAAAAGTCTTGATACGTATGTTAAGAGTAAAAGGCCATCTCATATCTATCTCGTGATTTAATTCGGATTCAAAATTATGTATGACGTATCGCATGTGGAAATTGGGTGTGACAGTGCAATTATATTTCGGCAAAAGATGACATAGGCAAGATTTTTTTTATCTGAACCACCAATTTATTAACCAGCAGCCGTATTATGCATGCGTTAAACGATTGGGATGAAAAGGAGTACCCTTTCAGCCTAGTCGTTAAGTGCTTTTATTCCTGTACTTTATTGGTTACGACTTACGGGAAACGGATCGCTACATACCCCCTTCCTAGATGAGAAAGTCGTTTTTTGTTTTTGACTAACTTTCTGAGCGATACGCAAAGGTTTTTTCCCAGCCATAACTGTAACTGGTTTACCTCTCTGAAAGGTTTGAACCTCGTTTGGAGCGTTTATATTTGTTGACGCTGGAACAAGTCTTTTTTAGATGGTGGATTTGGTTGACATTTGCATCACTAGTCGAGATTTATAGGGAATGTCTTAGAATCTCCACGAAGTGCATAATCAACCATTAGTGCTTGGGTTGAAAGCCTGAGTTACAAATTCGACGACAAGCTGTTGACCTGGACATGATTTTTTTTTACTTGAACCAACAATCTGCTAGTCCATGGCAAAGCTGTACCCATATTAAACGACTGGAAAGAAGGGAAATCCTTATTTGGGCCAATCGTTAAGGGCTTTTATTTTTGTTCTTTGTTGTATTTGACTTGCGGGAGAAGGGCTCGTTGCACAAAATCATAGACAGGGAAGAAAATATTGCTCCGATATTTTTGTGACATAGCACAAAAAAATCTTAATTTTTTAAAAACTTTATTTAAAAATGTGGTAGAATTATTTTTAATGTAAATTTTAATTTCTCTGAGATTTACATTAGATTAAAACTCAAAACACGAAACCTTACATGAAAAAAAAAACAATAAATTATCACCTGCCATTTAAGTTGCAGTGGTCTCCACCAAATGATCCATTTCCTGTTAGGGAACTAATGACGTCTCAACGGTCATGTAGCTTCGCGTGGGAAATTATCCGAGACTGGACACTCCGACGCTTATGTTCTAAAGCAAGTCAACCTTTGACATCCCTTTGACAACAGGCAGAGAGGTGACCGTCGCAGTTCTTACGTCAATCTACAGCTTCAAAGTCTACCACGTGAGGGGTGACTAGGACCAATAGCCGAATAGTAATCCCAGCTACGTCCAAGCAGAAGAGATTCTGAATCACGTGAAGTATGACTGGGCTTGACGTATTCGATCTATAAAGTCGTCTCGATACTCTTCAAAACTTTACAGACGCTAGAGAGACACTTCTACAGGCTTCAATTCTCTACAACACCAACGGACCTTCTCAGACCCATAGTAACCTATCAAGACTCCCACCAACGAGCACACCTACGAGGCTCCTAACGCAGCCTTTTACAGAAGTGATCCGGCCTTAACAGTGCTGCACCTTAGCAGTGCCATAGCAAAGCTAATGTTCGATTAATGATTGATAATTATATTAAGAGCATGTAGATAAAATAAATATATCATATAAACAAATCGGAGGTATAGCATTAAGGCAATCGGATATGAGGGTTTGCTTGTGTACTAAAATGGCAGGAATATTTTATTTCATAGTAAAATAACGGTCTCTAAGGATATTTCTTTACCCTTTTCTTTTTTCAGATTTACGATTTTTTGGCTTCCTACAAAAGAACGACCATTGATCTTTGATGAAAAGCTGCGGGAAATAAAGAAGTGGAAAGAATAAAAAACCTGAGAGATTGGCAGCCATTTATTTTTTAGGAAAGCTTATTTAATCTCTTCTTAAGATAAAAGACTGAGAGAGAGAGAGCTGGTGGTAGCTAATGCCCTCTTTTGTTTTAGTAATGAATCAAGGGAATTTCATCTCTTAGAAAACTGAGCTTACATCACAATGGTCAAATTAAAATCCTTTTGTAATAAACTTTCTAATCAGAGCCCCCCAATGAATATAAACAATATAAACTCTTCTAATCTTAATTTAATACGAACTTAGATTATTATAACAGAAAAAAGAATTTCAGTTTAGATATATCTGCACTATAAACCAAAAATTATACCGTTGAAGAGATAGGAACCCCCAAAAATTGTTTTAATAAAATGAAATGACGTTTAAGGGGAAAATTTTATTCTCTGTATATTACCTCTGAGTTATTCAAAAACTAATTATTTGAATTTGTATGGTATAAAAATTATAATATGAGCAATTTTCCCTCAATATTTTTAAAGGAACATTTTTATGAATAATGTAATGTGATTTTGATAATTCATTACGATATAGTGTTTGATATTATTAATATTTATTAATTATATATAATTATAAAATATATAATTAATAATATATAATTAATAATATATTAATAATATATTAATTATATATAATTATTAATTATATTAATTATAAAATATTTATTAATCTTTCCTACTTACCACAAATTACTATCTATTTAAGATGTATATATTTCGCAATTAAAGATGATTCTTGTAAAAACAACATTATGTATTGTTCTAAAATATTTTCTATTATTATATCTATGTTCAATAATTTTTCACGTCGCCCATCCGGTTTACTGGTTAGTGACATTGACTGCGGTGCCGCAGTGACTGGGTTCAAATCCCGGTGAAGACATGGATATTTGTAAATGTATAATGCCTCAGCGGCATGGGGGTACTCTAAATAGCTGTCGAGCCATAAGTTCTCTCGTGAGGTTGGTGGAAGGGGAAGAGAGGCGGGAGGCCCTGACCACCCCCAGGGTGTTCTTCCTCGAAATTGGAGCCGAACCGAGTAAAATCGTACTGTCATCTGTATGATGCTCAAAGCTAAGGCTAACGACAGGCGCAAAAATCTAGCCCTTAGACGCGATGAATTTCGTGGACCTTGATCTGATGTTACTGTCGATCAGTTGTCATAAGTAACAACAACAACATAATATTTCATGATAAACGATTGCTGTATTTTCAGTAAGCCATGTATCTTAATTTGCAAAAGAAAATATAAACCCAAAAGAAGTTTCAGAATAGCTTATAGAAGTTTGTAATAATTTCTGGTTCCCATATTAAACTTGACATTTCTCCTTCTATTTTGAAAGTATTTTTATATCAAATTTAATGATTTCATAAAAAAAAATTCTTTTGAATACTGGTTATGAAAACTACACATATTTACACTTATTATATATAAAATACTCTATTTTATTATATAAAATATTTTTCTGTGAATATTTCTCATTTTTTTTTCTCAAGGATAAATTGACCTCAAAATGGAACGAACA
This sequence comes from Trichonephila clavipes, assembly GCA_019973935.1. Lineage (NCBI taxonomy): Eukaryota > Metazoa > Arthropoda > Arachnida > Araneae > Nephilidae > Trichonephila > Trichonephila clavipes. The sequence continues at coordinate 1,329,302 of BMAU01011399.1, read as the reverse complement.
CGTGCGGTAAGCATTAGCTCATTCATACATTTAAAGTAAAATTATGAAATAAAATAAAATAAATAAATAAGTTCTTTTTAGAATCAGTTGTCTCTTTCTCTCTTCTCAAAACTGAATTTTTAAATAGAATAATATAGAACCCATCTAGACAATAATTTAATTCGCATTTTTTACAAAATATAGAATATAATACAATTGAAAAAGGGGGATACCCCCTCCCCCAGAGTGCAGCCCCACTGAAAAAAAAAATTTCTTTGCGCAGCCGTACGTTAAGGAAGACTCATCGTTATAACAAACTATCGGATGTGTAAAGCTTCATTGAATGTAAAAAAAAGTAACAAGTAATACCTCCTCAAAATTCTTCATTTCTATGCTGGATAATAAATTTATACATTTTTAAGGTATCCTACTACTTGCGACAACTTTTTTTTTAAATGGAGATATGGAGATTTTTTTTTTTGGGGGTTAGATTTATTTAGCACATCTTAAGAGAAAAAGCTAAAATTAAGAAGAGAAAAATAAATTAAAATGCAACTAAAATGGGAAAAAATGCGTAAAAATTGACAAAAAATTACATATACAGGGCTCACTCTTTACAAAATTTTATGAACAAATTCTCAATTTTTCCATTTTGATGTATTACTTTGCTATTTCTTTTTGAAATAACTTTCAGGATAAGAGATATTTTAATTTTTTACAAAAACTAGAGCACTTTATCTTAGTTATTATATGAAATTTCTTAAAAAAACAGGGGGTATATTCACATAAAGAACAGTAAATTTTGTAATAAAACAGTCATTGATAAATCTGCAGGTTTAAACATTTCTACTGTTATATAGAACATACACGAAAAATTTCAGCAAATTATTTTAAAAAACTTTTTGAGCAATCAATCACTGTCTCCGTTTGAGCTTTTCGGAAAAATAAGACACATTTCGAGTCAAACGCATTTTGAAGTTTGCCATCTTGTGTTAAGTTACGGCATCTGCTTTTACTAAAACACTTGTAAGGTTGATTCTAGGGCAGTGCTTCTCAAACTTTCAATACTTGCGACCCAATATTCAATCATAATTTTCATTGCGCCCCCCTCCATACAATGACATTTAATTCGATAGTACGATACTTTGAGGTTCTAGCTACAATGCGACTTTATATATATATGCCGGTGGCGTTTAAGAGGTTAAATGTCTCGCTCAACCAGTGCATAAATTGCGCTGACGTATATATACGTCTATCCAAAATACGATATTTTCTGTTCACTGTTATTTATAAAATTATTCCGAAGGCTTTGGAATTCAATAAAATAAGGATTAATTAAGCATAAAATAAAGGATTAATTATAAACCGTACAAATTGTCAAAATAAGTGTTATTTTTTGCATATAATGTTATATATGGCAAACCCCTCGCAACCCCCTCCCTTTTATAAAGTTATCACGCCCCTTGGAGGGCAAGCCCCACAGTTTGCGAAACGCTGTTCTAGTGAATGGAAAATAAATCTTAAATAAATCATTATCTTGCTAATAAGATGGTCTATAAAATACAATTGCAAGAAAAATTTGCCAATTTTAGAAAAATCGAGACTTTAGGTTAGTCGGATACCTTAAGTGTTGAACACCATAGAATTTAAAGAACTTTTTGTTGGGTCCACAGATGGCTCACTACAATGATATTCACCTGCATATTTATTTCGGACTCAACTGAAATTGGGACAAGAATAGGTAATCATGGCAACACAGGAACAGTAAAAATATACATTTTATTGATGCAAATAAAGAATACAATATGCTAATACATATAACGAGGAATTATCTAATTTTTCCATACTTTGAAGGTGTACGAAGTAAAATATACAAGACTGAATGGCAGGGCAAATATCAATCGCTACTTTCAGATGGTGAGGAAGATCTTCCGGATGAGAAGTCAGTTGAAGTCTGGTCTCCATCACTAGATTGGCAGTTACTGTTCATGAGGTTACTTACGACTTTCGCGTGCACTCGGTAAAATTCGTCTGTTTTCGGGTCCGTTCGTTTCGTGAAGTGTTGTCGTTGAAGATGCTCGATCCAAGCAGGTCGTTCATCCAACCTTCCAGCTTCCTCTTGCTGTCAGAAAGAATTTTAAAAGGAATCAGAGTGTTTACTCATTTATCTTTTGGTAAGTAATAAACAGTTGTCGAAAGGACATAAAACTGTATTTCAAACAAAGTTCTAGTGCTTGAACTCTTCGAAAATTCTGGGCGCGTGAGACAGCACATTTATCCATTAAAATTATTAATACATAAAAACTTAGCTATACCGAAAGTTTGTACCAATTTTTGATAGGTGGTATTAGCATATATCCTTAACCCTTAGTTGTATCATGTACACTCTAGTAAATAAAAGTTTGTATTTTTTTCACTCTACTGTAAATGCCTTAACAGATTCCATTCCCTCGCTTATTCATTCTACATAGTTTGAAAAATAGTATTAAAATGAATTCAATCATGATTGAAGAAATGGTGATATTTTTTTTTTTTTTTTTTTGGGGTCTGCATATATACGTCGGATGTAGACTTACCATTTAGAAGATGGCACAGTTTGCCCATTACGGCAATATCTGCCATAACGGAGTGGAGCATGTTCCTCGACAAACTGCAAATATAGTTCAAAGCGGCAAAACGGCGTTATGCTCCAGAATATCCACATACTATTGCAATCAATTTAGGATATATTAATGCATTGATGAAAAATCTGTTTCAATCGTTTTCCTTACCAAGATGGTTAAAAAGATATTCATCGATATGTTTATGCATACTATATATATTCATGCGATCTAGTGTAGAGAACAAATTGTAGCAACTATTGAAAACGAAGTTAAAATAAAATAAATTTATTTTATTATTTCTGATGTTATTTTAAATGAAAAAAATATTTTTGTTTAATTTTTCCAGATTATTCTTACGCAAAAAAAGGGTTAATACACGGAAATGATATAAAACGCTTAATATGTGAACATTCTAACTGATATTTTGGAACATGCTTTGAAAAGGTTTGGTTAAAATACGTATATTTTTGTCAGTTTTATACGCTTTTGAATATAAAAGGAAGCAAAATCCATTAAAAACATTTGTTTCTTTTTCCTGAAAGACAAAAATGCCACACAACCCACAAAATTAATATGCGCTCTTTATGGTGATGGTACGACAGTTGTGAAATAACTGTACGAAATTGCTTATTATTTTTAAAGTAGTTAGATGCCGATGAAGTATATACCATAGATATTTTAGGACTTTGGATTATAAGTTTTTAAGTGAACAACCTAATGAATCGGAAGGATATCATATTTGAACAATGTGTGCCCTCTCATGTGTTCGACCATTTTATAAAAGTTGATAGGGCTTGATTGGGATGATTTGATCCATTCGCTGTATTCACAAAACATTACATTCATAGAATTTCTCACTTATTCAAGTTATTTAAAAAGTTTTCCAAGCGGCAGAGAGTAGTAAATCCGATTCTTAAGGCTGTTTTCGCCACATGCACGAGAGCGTGAATTTAAAGCGGAGCACATTTTCAAACAGAAAAAATGCCGCAATTTTTATAAAATTTTGTGACCTTGTAACTCAAGTATTTTTTTTATAATATAGTGTTTTTAAAATTTGAAAATATTTCATAAATAGTTAGTTTTTCCTTTTAAAATGTAAAGCGATAGCTCATTTAACATTACGGTATAGGAGAAAAAATGCGAAACACATTTCATAAAAGAAAAAAAAATGTGTCAACTAGGACAAAAGTGAGTAGTATGATAAAAAAAGTGGTTCTCTACAGGATAGTGAAGCCAGAATATATAATATTAATGTGTGTTCGAGTACTTTTATATCTGAAAAAATATTCCGAATTTGGGTTCTATTCTTTAACATTAGCCGAAGACAGTCTTAAAGGGATGGACTCGCAGTCGATGAGTAGTAATTTAAAAAAACTTCGAAATTCCCCAAACAGAAATCCTCACGTTACAATAGTTGTAAAGCAGAGGTCGGAAACTTTTTAGTTGGGGCGATCCAAACTAATTTACCAATATGATTCCGAGTACCACACAATAGAGAGATTTTTTAAATAATTCTATTCTCACGATAATGCATGCAGAGTTAGAGAATAGGTGAATAATTTATATTTACAGTTTTATTAAACATTAATTTTGCATCATTTTGAAAGATTTTTCTTAACATAAAAATAAACAGCATAAAATATAGCTATTTCTTCAACAAAAATGAAAAAACAAGTAAATTGTACATATATTATGCATTTTTAAACGTATTTATTAAAACAAGAAAAAGGCAACATGAAATATATGCATTTCCCTTCATTATAGTTAAATAAAAATTTTAATGGGAAATTGGTGCTTGTGAACTGCGCTCTTTCATATCGAAATAATATTTGGGACTTTCAATTTAACACGATTTTGAGCAATCAGTTGTTAAACAATTTCTTTGCGGACTTGAAATATTTTTCATGTGAGGATAGAATTCTAACTTTTAGATATGTAGAAACAAGAATGGAAAGCAGAGTACATGCAATTTTCTCTCTTCAAACAAATAAATCTCTCCAACAATGACATTCAATAATTTACAAAATAGTAATAAATTTATCTTTAGAGTTATATTTCAGAATTCTTCATAATTCCTTAAATGTCTATAATTCCGAAGATGCTTGTCAAGAAGGTCCATTACAAATGTATCAACTTCCCTCCACTCAAAAATTGACAATTTTGTAGAGTAGTGGAGAGTGCCACTGAGAATTGTATCACGTGCCACATGTGGCACGCATGTCATAGGTTGTCGACCCCTGTTGTAGAGCATCACATTTGCCGAGATTTAAAATTCTCGCTTGTTGTGATGTAGATGTGAAGAGGTCTCTTGTTCTGGAGGCGATCTCGTCAGTTAAAGACGTTTCAAGATTACAAACATGTTAAGATCTACTATTCATTTTCAATTCTTGAATATTATTTCTCTAACTACTTACTGGAATCTTTCCCGGCTATCTCAAAGTATAGCTATATTAATTTGAATGCAATTACATGTATTCTAAAAATAAAAAAAAAGTATTTATTTTTTACTTAATTTTCGAAACTTCTAATGAATTTTAATAGTTTGCCGAAGGAATTTCAGGTCTTCTAATATATGTACAAATATGGAAGAAAATTTTAAGCTGATAAAAATGTTCGTTATTTCTTACTCTTTCAGATGTATTTTACTGCACCGAGATACCTAAAATAGTGTAAGTTTGAATATAATTATGAATTCCACATAAATTTATTATTGCACCCATGAATTCAAAATAACTGATATGGATTACTGAGTCGAGTAATGATGAAGAGAACAAAATATTCAATAAACAAAAGCAAGCAAATGTGTTTTACAAAAAGCACATGATTATTCGGTTGTCTAATGTATAAAATATGTCTTCTCTAATCATATTTGCTTAACTTATCTTCTGACAGCATTAATTCCATATTCTTAAAAATCCCGCTGTAGAATTTTGGAAACAAAAAACTTTACATTAAAGATTCATTTCAGTCGAAAATACTTTGTTACTCATTACACAAAGAATCTCTACTTGTAAAAGAAAGAAGGCGGCTTCATGAAAAGCATATATATCTTTGAAAAAGAAATATTTCTCATTTTTCTCTCAGCACGGTCTTTGAAAAATAGCTATCTTACCTTTTCGATTTTCCGTGCTTGTTGCTCTAGGATTTGTTCGAGTGAGGAACGTCTGGAGGCCAGGTCTTTTTTGATCTTGCCTTCTGTGTATTTTTCTAAGGCCACCTGAAGTTCCGTCCTTTTATTCCCGTTCTGTCTGCCGCTGCAAGAAATAAACAGTTTTCATGACGATGGTGAAGAATGGATGACTCTACAAATCTACTACGAAACACAAAAACTCATTCATATTCCTGACAGAAAAAAAGTAGATTTAAGAAAGCTTTTTATTGAAGCTACTGCATAATATGCTACTCTTGAATTGTAATTTTAAATGCTTGACTAAAGCTTCATTTTTCACTTTTCTAAATTATAGGTTGGTATAATGATTCAGTTTTGCAGAAAGTATAAAAAAATAACACGAACTTTGATTGGTAAAAACGCACATTAAATACAGTTTTGATGTGATAATTTAAACCATGATGTTGCAATCAATAAATTAAATCTTAATTTTTTTCCCTTTAAACTTTTCGGAACAGTTTCTGAAAGTGTTTTGAATTTATCTGGTTTACTCGGTATTTACAGAGATTTTCAAGGTTTAGAGAGCAGCAGTTTACAAGTAAAGACAATTAAAAAAACTATTTATATGCTTACTGCACACGCACACACACAGATGGTTATCAAAATCATTAAAATAATGGAAAATATATGATAGATTTATGAAGAATCCTTTTTATTAGTATGGTGTAGAACCACCTTTGACATGTAATACAGCTTGGATTTGAATTGGAATCGATTCATACAAGTGCCGAATAGTGTTTAAATGAATGTTGTACCATTCTTCATGGGGATATTGGGAACGTTTTGGGGAGATTCCGGTGGAGGATATCAATTCCGTACTGAACGCTCTAAAACAGACCATAAGGGTTCAATTATAATGTGTGAGGTCAAGTGACTGTATGAGCCAAGGTAGATGTTTAACTTCATCCTCGTGTTCACCAAACCATTATTGGACAAGTCCCGCCGCTTCATGAATAGGTGCATTATCATCTCGAAAACTTTCATATCCTGTAGGAAACAAAGTTTGCATCATAGGATGGACTGATGAACTAAAATTTCTCTATACTTCTCCCGGGTGATTCTTCCTTTCAGAGTTACGATTGCTCCAGCAGAAAAACACGACACGGTTGCCCATATCGTGATAGACCCCCTTCCATGCTTGACAGTTGGACGTTTTTTCAGGTGTTCTCCAAACGTGCACCCATCTGGTTGTAAAAAAAAGTGTGAAAGACGATTCATCAGAGCATATTACTTCTTCCAGTTTTGTTTGACACCACTATAGACGACGTTTGGCATCAACATCTGTGACAAGTAACTTGGAAATTGCTACTCTGCCATAAATGTCCTGTTTATGAAGGTGCCTTCTGACTATAATCAGTGACACAGAAAAATTCAGCTGCTGATTGAGTTCTGCTGTCACTTAAGCTGAAGTTGTTTGGTTTTTAAACATTACAATCCGCTTCAATATCCGTCGGTCTCTTTGACTGAGTTTCACTATCCATCCACTATTTTGCTTTGCTGAGCTTTTTTTGCCACGTTGTGTGTATGCTGTCATAACCTGATTACCGCACCTACAGAAACGCCTAAAAGTTAGGAGTGTTTTGGTTACACTTGCTCCAGCTAGATGATCTCCTACAATTTGGCATATTTGAAAACCTGAGATGTCCGTGATTTTACGCTTTTGAAAAAAAATCCAAGAGCTGTAGAACTTCAATAAAGCTACCACATACTATAAAAACATATACATTTCTATTTATAAAAAGAACCAGGTAGCTATTATTATATTTGAATGCCTACGAACCTCATTCAAAATATCACATTTATTTACAGGCGTTTACACTATTTTGATAATCACCTGTATATTTGACTAAATCTTAACCACAAAATAAAGTAACATTAATAAATTATTGAAAATTGATAAGCAGCAAGCTTTTAATATCAATTTCTTTAGATTCACTCTAATGTACCAATATTACATTTGAGTTCAGAACGATTGATTGATAGTTCCGCCAAATCATAGATGATAAATAAGACGTGAGCATAAATTCTCATAGTATTCAAAAATGTTTAGATACATTGGGGATTATCTAGAAATAATACGTTTTGAGACATGAAAGTTTACTTCTTTTATATCTCCATAAGAATGCCAGAAGTCACAGCAATCACAAGAAATAATATACCACTGTAATATACCACAAAAAATATACCACATAAAGCAAAATAGGGGTATCGAATGCAAAGTTTTTCTTTTCTTTACTCAGAAGTAAAGTACGTATACCTGCACTTATAATGCATAAAACTCATTAATAATTCACAATTTTAAGAATATACACTTCGCAACATTGAAACAAGAAGGAGTGGCTAAAAAGTGAAGAAACTCTGCAAAAAATAAGTGATGTTTATTTTGAAATGACACACAGAGTGTGTACTACAGCAACGTCAGCTAAATAGACTATAGGACAAACGCGTACTGTGATACACGAAATAAAATGTGTAGATACAGAGTCGATGAGAGTACGGATGGCGTCTTGAGTAATGGTTCGTGTTCCCTGTCAACCATTTGCTACAATTCGTCTTTTAAACGCTATGGTGGTAGACAGGGACGTCTTAAGAATTTTTGAGGCCGTGGATCCCTATACAAATGTAGGTCCTACCTGTGACCCTTAAAAGGAGACAGTACATAAAATACGTTGTCACACAAATACTCGTACAAACAATAAACCGAAACAAATAAATGCGCATGACTTACAATCATACAAACCGGCTCGACCAAGTGCCGCCTTTTGATTGAATGAGTAATGAAGGTGTATGGCGACAGGTCTAGGCCTATATATGGACGACGGTCATCATATGTAGCCAGTTGACGTATCGTTCGAAATTCCCAATTTTTTGAAGAATACAACCGGGAATAACATTTGACTGTTGAAATTATTCGAATTCGTCGTCTTATTAAGGCTGAGTTGAGAACGAGGCACCGAGGACCTGGGCCAAGGTCCAAGTTGGCCCATGCCTTAAGTCCCTGGTGGTAGGGCATGCAGTGACGCCTAGTCACATCCCAGACGCGTTCAATTGCTGAGAGATCAAGGAATGGCGGCTATACGTACAGAAAGATATTTGTATATCTTGCAGAGCACGTTGGCTGATATGTACAGTGAGTAGTGCTACCGTTGTCGCGCGGTGGCGTGTTTCACAAATACGGACATTAGACAATTATAAGAGATACTAGTCTGAGAACACCACCCGTCCAGTCAGTAAAGGTAATTTATGTACAAATAAGCTTTTCAGGTTGGGAAAAAGTTCTTTTAGGAATAAATAATAAGATACTAAGAATATATATATATATATATATATATATAATCGAACGTGTCGGAATAATTAAACTTAGGCAAGAACACAAATAGAAGATAAAAAAGAGTAATATGCGCTTAAGATGCAAAAATCATACCTTTCACCTTTTGGTTTACCTTAAACTCGAATTCCATAGATCAATTTATATAATCGCATACGTTGCAATTGCTATTACAACAAAACTTTGCACTGGTAAAAAAGTTAGAGGTTCTCATATATTTTGAAAAGGAGATTTATTTATTCCTTAGTATTTTATTATATATGTATATGCACACGATAGGTACTTATCTATTTGTCGTGTTTACTTTATCCTTATTTTTTGAAACAACTATTTAATTATGACATAACTGCCTAGAAAATGTTGTTAGTGATTAAATATTGCTTTAGTGTAAATTTCTTTTTAATAAAAAGTAGATATTCTTGCTTTATATATTGTTGTTACTGACTTTTTTTTTTAAAATAGCGTTTCCAGTATTGTGTTTAAATTTGTTCGCTACATATTCATAAAATACTGAGAGAGACATGATGTTAAAATAAAACAATTGTAATCTTACTATTTTTGATTGAATTTAAGCTCCTTGTGTAGTTTCTGTCTTTCGGTGGATTCCAGATACGGATTGGCCGGTTTCTTTGGTTTGATGAGTTCTTCATCTGATCCTTTTTTTGGACGAGAAGGGATGTCACCTCTCGTCTTGGGGTAGTATTCCCCTGCAAAAAATATTTTAGAAAGCTTACTTTCGAATTGATTATTCAAAATCAATTATTATTACAAAGGAAATACTCATTTTAAATCATAGCCTTCCACTCAATATTCTTTAGTTTTGTACGCAAAAATCAATATACACTGGATAAAAGAATGCAACATTGAAAATTATTTTGATTTAAATTAGTGTGTCACATTTGATTACATTGAATGTTACTGTGGTAAAATAAAATTTCAAACATAAGGTTTCAAGAATTTGGCTAGAAACTCGAAGTGTTATACAGTTCCGAAATACCGAGAAGCTCCTCAGCATTTATTTTACAATGAATGATCTTCTATTAACCCCATAACTGGTCTGCCCGTACGGGCTACCGAAAGCTGGCCACAACCTATTTGCCCGTACGCTGTACGGGCACTTATAATTTCTTCTTTCTATCTTTGATCTGTACATATTTTTGATTCTTATTGTAAAATTATCAGTGCAAGAGCTTTTAAGGTATCCGACTACGTTCGGAACTGTGATTTTTCAAAAGTGTATAAATGGATAATATTTATGATATTTATAGTCACTTAGATTAGAAAATGTACATAAAATTGTTTTAAGAATAGTATTACAATAAAAAATTATTTAAGTACAATATTTTGACAAAAAATGAACATAGAATGACCAATTTTCAAAATATTCTCCTTTTGTGAAAAATGCTTCTATTATAATAATATTTTGCCTGTATATCAGACCTCTGTACAGAGGATCCACTAGAAATTTTGAAATATATAGCTTAGAAGTGTGTTTATCCAGGTTTTACGACAACAGAGGGAAAAAATTTTAAGGAAAAAAAACGCCGATAATTATTTCAATTGGTTGTAATTCTGAAAATATGCGAATTTTTCAAAAAAAAAAAAGTTCAGACTCTCTGGAAAATCTTTACTTTATATAAGCAAAATATTTTTATTTTGGAAGCATTTTTTTATAAAAGGAGGAAACGTTATTCTAAGTTAATTTTTTTGCCAAAATATTATACTTTAATTATTTTTATTGTCCAAATGTCCTTAAAACAATTTTATACATGTATTCTAATCTAAGTGACACTAAATATGATGAAAGTTGTCCATTTATGCGATTTTTTACAATCACGGTTCTGAACGTAGTTGGATACCTTAAGAAATGCAGTTTGTCCATTGAATTAAAATACTTCTCATCTGAGATTTTCTTTGTGGTGAACGCGGGAATTTGTCATGGAAGGCGGGAATTTATATTCTTGAAAATATTCGATAAAGAACAGGGATTGACAAGGCAATGTGTAATTTGCTGCTTGAGAAGAAATCAGAATGAAAAGATTATCCAAAAAAGTCCATATTGTGTGTGTCCCTTTGCAACGCAAGACTTAGTATTGTACCATGATTCCGATTGTGTGTGCATATGTGTATGCACACACACAAAATCCTCAACCGTTTGAAAAAGAGGTACGGACATGAAATTATTTTTGTATATGAATGAAAAAATTCTTTTAAGATATATGAAACATTCTCCACAGCATACAGAGTGTAGTTATGAAAAGCAAACGCTTAGGGTTTTGTGTTCCACAATTATAAAATAAAAATTAGTGTAAAAACTTTAAAACTGAAAATTAAAATAAAATCCTTTAATTTTCGCATTCTGTTAAGTATTATGCTGAGTTATATGCAATAAAAAAATGTGCTTTTTTTAACATTTTGGGCAAAAAAAATGGACCGCTTAACGGGTTAAGTTTCCTCTGAATCTTGCCAATCAATAACAAAATTAAATAACTACAGAAGAACATTATCAAGGCATAACATATTGATGAAAGCGAATGAACATTAGCTAAGTTTATCATTTTAAACTGGATTATTTTCATCCTTGTGTTCCTGAATTATTCTATCTTTGCGTATCTCATATATATATATAAAGAATTCTAAGTTTAGTTTTAATGAATTGACCACACACAAGATTTGCAAAAATGCCCCATTGTAATTTAACTATTTTAGAACTTCATGGTGCTCAATAGTACTTTTTACAAAGCTATTTGCAGGTTCTTGATAAACAAAGTGACTTCCTGAATTGGATCCCTTTTTAAATTTTCACGCTTAAAGATCGCAAGCAATTATTATGCTTATTTGTTAGAGTCGGGTTAAGTTAAACCCCTTCACATAGTTTATTTTGATGTTTATCAATAAAAGAGTGAGTAAAGTTAAAGGTTTAAGACAAGTTTTTACTGAGTAAATATATTTCTTGGAATAAGCGAAGATCATTGGTCACAAAATATATATGCCTCTTGCGGCAATAAAACTAACTAGTAATCCAATATTAAGGCTAAATGATTTTTTATTAACCTTCTTTAGTTTGCGGTGGTCTTCTGTATCTCCTGTCTTCATCTTCCATCTTATTTATAGTTTGGAGTTTTACGCGTCGTTTTGCATTTCTGGAATCACCTTCAGAATCATAGCCACTGTGTCTATCATCGCTTTCTCCTTCATCCGCTTCCGAATCGCTATAGTCGGGTTCTGGAATCATTTCCGGGTAGAAATAATCTGTAATGAACAAACCAAAACTGTGAAAGAGGAAAATTATTTCCGTGAAAGTTCGTTTATACATTACTTGCTGAAAAATATAATAAGATATTTAAGGACATTTTTAAAATAATATATTTTTGCATTTTCAGTTAGCATTGTGACGACTTACGCGGCTTTTCTTTAACAAGTCCTTTTGGGTTCTTTGGGCCAGAATTAATGGCAACTCTTTTCCAACCAAATCCAAGAAACCAGAAGTGAAGAGATGCAAATAATATAGGATAAATATAGGATCTTAGAGTAAGCGTGAGGGCAATGATAGCAATGTAATGGTAGTGTAAAGGAATGTTCGACAGTTAAAGTGCGTTGTGGTATTGGTTGATAATTGAAGTTCGCTGTCCAAAGATTCAAGTTCTACGTGTCGTGGATAAACATATTGGTGATCTATTAGAAGTTAAAAGTACAGCTGCATACCACTGTAGATAAAGACAAGTTTATTATAGAATAATATAAGGTAGGATTGATTACTTACTATAATTATATTTAAAGATTAGGCGGTTCAATTATTGATATAGGTCTGTATTATATTGTGTGTTGCGCATTGGGTTATCGTAGATTCTCTCATTTATATATTTGTTCAAAGTTTAAGTTGAATATCTTAATAAAGTCATATTAAGATAATGTTTGATTCTAGTTCTTATGTTAATCCTACACCTCTAGCTCAAGCTGATACTTCGAGGGATGTACTTCCAAGGGGAGGTACATCACAGCATGAACAGTAGAAAAATACCCTCATTAGAAAGAATTGGAAACATTTGTCTTATAACGCAGTGCCGGTTTATCCATTGGGTGATTGGGGTGAGAGCCTAGTTGGCCCGAATAAGATGGACTTATCAAGTTTTATGGTAATATTTCGATCCTCCAGGGCCTGTATATCTTCTGCACCCAGGGACCGAAATGAGCTTAAATCGGCACTATTAGGGCGGGAGTTCGATTCCAATTCAATAAGTAAAGTTTTTCATCCTATAATTTAAGCAAAAAGCAAACTCACAGGTTCCTTCAGAAATGAGGATAGAACCTGTTTTATGTGTACAATATGAAAATGAGAATGAGCGCGCGTGTGTGTGAACACAGAAACTAGAAATATAGTGAAAATGTGCGTTAAACATTACACAAGAGTAGGTTAAGTAGAAACATTACAAAAATGGGTAGGGAATTTGTTAACTTTCAAATGTAATGCATTAGTTGCATTGGCCTTCCATATTATCGTAGTTGGAAACCTCAAAAAAAAGTAAAGACCACACATGTAGTAATACCAATTCCAGACCATGTTACGAATTTGGAAAAGGACTTAAAATAGTAACGAAGCGTTTCTCAAACTGTGGGGCGCCCCCTCCTAGGGGGCGCAAGCATATCGAAATGACGAAAATTAAACATTAAATTTATGTAAAGGAAGCAGAAAAAATACCTTCTGATATAATAAGTAAAATACGCATTTACACCAATAAAATATATTTATAAATGTATCGGTATTGCACACTGTATTTGGTAATTAGTTTAATAATACCAAGCTAAGAACAAGTTTAACAATTTCTAGTGACTCCATAGGCTTGTCGTATATAAAATTATATAAAAAAATGTAATATTTATCTTTATAATTTGTACGGTTTGTAATTAAATTCGTATTGTAGATTTATGTCGAAGTACATTATTATTATTGAATTCAATACATTGTTATTGTTTGGAAGGGGGAGGAGGGCGCGAAGAAAATTATGACCAAAAATTGGATCGCAAGTATCGAAAGTTTGTGAAGCACTGCAGTAACGTATCTATTAAAGTAGTTTTAACTAAGTTTTATTGGACCCCCAGGTTTTAAAATTGAGCTCTATATTCTATTCACTCTAATTCGTGATCCTCAACAAGTACAATTCAGTATGGTCGCGTATTATCATCAATCAAAATTAATTCATTACCAACAGCTGCTGCATATGGGAGGAAAAGAATCTCATCTCGATATCTCACATCATTCAGTGTTCTTTCCTGAAGCACGTGCAAGTCAATATGATCATCGATAGATTCCTGTCCAAACCAAACCATGATTCCAAACCTTCTGTAACTGTCTTTTTCAACAATTTCGGATTGATTGTATCTGATGCGTTGTTCCCTCTAGATCAGCAAACACTGTGTGTGAATCGCCTCCCCAGTTCGAACCTAGACTCGTCTGTGAGGAATACAGAAACCCATTGCTATCTCGTCCAGAAAACGTGTTCCTTTGCTCTACATAAAAAGGTACATATCAAAGAAGTTTCGTTCACAAGGAGGGGATAATTCGTATGATTTGTGCAGAAGCATAAGAGCTAACGGTACTTATGTACTATCGTAACAATGCCAACGTTCAAAATAACTTACTAGGTTGGCAACCCCGATTTCGGATGTGTCGTACGCGCTGAATAGGCAACCATGCACTTCGTTTCATTTAATGCCGCAAATACGGTTACGATAATACGTAAGTACCAAGCTTCCTTGGTTTAAGGTATCCGACTACGTTCGGAACCGTGATTTTAAAAAAGCACATAAATGGATAATTTTCACGATATTTAGTGTCACTCAGATTAGAATACATGCATAAAATAGTTTTAAGGACATTTTGACAAAAACAATTTATAAAAATATAATATTTTGGCAAAAAATTAACTTAGAATAATCTATTTTCCAAATGTTCTCCTTTTGTGAAAAATGGTTCTATTATTAGAATAGTTTGCCTGTATATAGCTACAGAGGCTCAACTAGAGTTTTTGAAAAATTCACATTATTTTCAGAATTACCACCAATTGAAATAATTATTCGCGTTTTTTTCTTAAAATTGCTCCCCTCTGTTGTCGTAAAATATGAATAAACCCACTTCTAAGTTATATATTTCAAAAATTCTAGTTGAGCCTCTGAACAGAGGTCTGAGCTATATACAGGCAAAATATTATTCTAATAAATGCATTTTTCACAAAAGGAGAACATTCGGAAAAAAGATTATTCTAAGTTAATTTTTTTGCCAAAATATTATATGTAAATAAATTGTTTTTGTCAAAATGTCCTTAAAACAATTTTATGCATATATTCTAATCTAAGTGACACTAAATATCATAAATATTATCCATTTATACGCTTTTGAAAGCCACGGTACCGAACGTAGTCGGATACCTTAATGCGAGTCATTCGAGTACATATGAAATTTTGTAGGTAATTAGATATTGGTTAGGAAAGTTGTTAAGTAAATTAGCTATAAATGAATTGCGGATAAATTAGAATACTGTGATTAAAATTGGTCTTACTTTTCGTCGCGATGTTTGTGCGATTGTTATGGTGGATGAAAGTATGGTAATTGGTAGAAAAGATGTGATTGTTGAGAGCAAGTTAGATAAAATGAGGTAAATCAGTCAACTCCTATAGGGTGTTTGGGGGATTGAAAAGAGAATCGAATAAATGTTTTTTCGGTACTTACGTATTATTGCAACCTATTGGTGACATTATATGAAACGAAGCCCATAGTAGCCAATTCAGCAAGTACGACACATAGGAAATCGGGGTTGCTAACTTGGCTAATTAATAATAGATTTGGCCATTGTTGCTATAATACGTATTATTTTTATGCTATATAGTACTATTTTTTCATATGTCTCATAACAAGCCTTTTTTTTTTCAATTTTTCTTTTTTGTTGCATTTTTTTCACGTACACTTTTTAGAAATTCGATATTTTTCCTTATGTTGTTCATTGCGTCATAAACTGCTAAATTGTTGTTTTTATTAAATCCCGCCATCTTGTTTCCGTCAACTTAGTTTCAAGTTTGAAAGTAGCTTTATTTTGGCACGACTTCAAAATTCATCGCCAAGCAATGTATAAAAAATTACCTAATATTCTTTTACTATATATTTTCATAAGTGTAAGCAATTTAAAAACTATGATAAAAACATACAAACATAATTGTAAATGAAGGCAGCAAATAACTGAAACTAGACATATACCCTGGCATATAACATTTTGCTCAGATCAACCTCAGATGAAATCTTGAATGCAGAAAAGGATTTAAACATAGTATATTTTTTTAAAAAAATTATTTCGATACTAAATAGCCATGCTGCTGAAAATGAAAATATTATTTGCAAATTGTAAAATAATGTTTTTAATCTGCCATAAAGCAGCAAATTGTAAATAATGTCATGTTGCCACTTTTATTTCTTATCTAAAAAGATGATGAAAAATAAATTCGTATTATATTTTTTGAAATATAATTTTCCCGTGTGATTGCATATAAAATCTTGCCACGTGTTTATTGAAAAGCAAAGGGAGAAAAATATACTAATTTTATAAAATACTGAAAATTATTTCGTAATGATTTTCTTTTAACCAAGGAAAATATTTTTTTATTTCTGTATCGAAAGTAAAACACATATTATATTAGATTTATTTTGATCTTAGACTGCTCTAAGTAGACTAACAATCCTTCGATAGAGGCAGAATAATCCACCTTACTTGTTAGCGAACGGTATGGGTGTATCGCTATCGTGTTTTGATCGTAGCAACGGTCAAAACAGTAGTAACTTATCTTCAGTGAGTGGTTCCTATTAACAGTCTGAATGGATCTTTCGCGAAAGATCCGCTAGCAACATAGATCGTGATATTTATAGATTTCTCTGGTAATTTCAAGGAGCATACATATGGACCCCAACTCGCCAAAAATGGTCGCCGAAACTGATGACAACTTGGCCAACCATTGAATCACCATAAAAAAAATGTAAGGAACTGCATTTCTTGCGAGAATTACAATTTTAAGATAAAATAAATAAAAAAGAAAATTAAACAATCCAAATGTAAATTATTTACTCTATTTTAAGCATTCATTACACAAAATTCGTAACAATATTATTAATAAAGAATCTCTCTTAGAACCCGTGGCCCTGAAAATGCCCACCTAAATTGATTTGGTAATAATTTGATGAAATTTATGTAGATTTGTGAAGTATATTAGATGAACCTCAGAAAGATAAAGCCTTATAAATCTTAAAACGAATTAAAAAAAATAACTGTCATAACATGGGAAAAATCCAATCAATAAAAAAAAATGTTCCTCATTCAAATTTGGATGCATAAAAAGTAGTTTATACAAAAAAAATAATTTTTATTTTTTTCTGTGTCAGGGAATGTATGCGGATAAATTGAGCTGGTGAAATTAATAAAGAATATTTGTGTTTGAAAAATTATATTAATTAAAAAGCCTACTGTGCACATTCAGTTATGTGTTGTTTTTAAACAGATCAGCTACTTATTACTTTTCCTGTATAAGTCAATAACAGGAAATCTTACAGAATTTTTTGCAGTTGTTTTGCGAACACAAAATATAAGTACATTTCTTGTCGATAGATGGCGCATTCAGCTTTTATTGAGATATAGCTTCCTGTTTTAAAGAAAGGGGAAAAAAACTGTGCTTCCTCCACTAATACAAATAATGGGATTATTCTCATTCAGAAAACAAAATTACTTCAAATTCAGTTAAAAAATATTGGAGCATTGTTATTTGTTTATACGTACGTTTGTACGTTTATATGGTAATGTCCGGAATATGTCTTTTAAGTGATTAAAATAAACCTATATATATATATATATATATATATATATATATATATATATATATAAATTTCTTTTTTAATAGGAAACAAATTGCTGTTCTACTGGGTTCATTCAACTATTTAACTGCTGTCTAGAAACGAAGAGCCCGCCCCCTTTTTTCGAATTCACCATCTTTGTACTTCATTTAATTAGAATCTAAATTTTAAATAAAAGAATATTTCAACTTTTTTTCAGAGAGAGAGACAGAGAGAATGTGTTTGATAAATAGTATCTTATTTTTAAGATTATTTTATGAACTGAACCAAAACAATTTTGCAGTTATTCTGAGTTGACAATTTAATGTGTACTGAAGGCATGATTCTCTACTTTTTCAAACTATTGGAATAAAAACTACACGAAAATTATTGGAAAGAACGCTCATTAAATGCAGGAGTCACCCCGTCAATATGGTGGATATGATATATTGGTTGTAATCGAGTGGCCCCGAATAAGGCATGGTTGTATCTACGGGAAAAGAAGTCGGACTTTTGCCTGAAATGGATTCCCGTCTCGAATGGAAAACAGCGCACTCCTTTTGTTCTAAGCTGAGATCATCGTTTGTAATAAAAATCCATATTTTTCTGTGATTGTATTGTATGTTCATATTCATCTTCGTATGTATCCCAGGATGAAACGCACGACAACAATAACATTAAATACAGATTTTTTAGCGTTTCGCTGGCGCAAATCTAGCTAAGTTAGCGTTATTGGCTGCAACGCACCTTGTAAACACAAAAAATAAAAATTATCGTAGGCTTTCCTTCCATTTTCGATGTATTATGAAAAAGATAGCACTCACAAGAAAGGACAATAACTTGTTTTGAAAATGTGATGGTAAAAGGCTACCAGAGCAGGAATATTCCATTTGACGTCGAATATATCATTTTTGGCGACTTAATCACCTACGACGGCTAAACGAAAAGTACCTAAATACATTTTAGTGTGCAAATAATGAAGTAGTTACAATTTCGGGTATTTTTGTAATAAATATTTCTACTGAATCTATTTATTAATGCTTTATTAAGTCGTACTTAGAAGCTACACGAAGGATATCGCGACGCAACTCCGAATTTTGAGCCACGGTCAAGTGACGAGGTTAACATCTGAGCTGATACACCAATCTCCAAACTCCACCTCAAAGTGATTTTGAGCCAAGAATAAGATTTAACGGATATCAACACTTCTACTCGATGAATCTTCTGTGGCATCAGGACTCATATCCACGACTGGGCAACGCTAACTACGAGTTTGTGATCACGACTACTCAAATACCGCGGGTTTTTTTTTTCGTAGTGAGTAACTTCCATGAATAGCGATATTACTGCTTTCATAACGAATGATTTTATTAAGACTGATTTTTTTAAAAAAAATTATATATAAATGTGAGTGTATATGAGTGTATGTATAGATAAAAAAGTGACCGTTTTAAAAATATAATAAAAAGAATGGTAATTATATATTATTATTGTATCATATCTTTTAAGATATAATTGAGTCTGAATTGATTAACCCCTTGACTGACGACTAAAAAAATACGCGACCCAATGCCACCGTTTTTCACACAGGCGCGCGTACCCGTGTATTGGGGTGAAAAGAAAAGGCACAAGTAAGCAAATTTTTCTTTGAAGTAAATCTTTCGCGAACACCGTCAAAGATATTTTATTGAATCCAAAGCCTTCGGAATAGTTCTACTGATAGCAGCTCAAAGAATAGAAAAATACTTCGGACAGACGTATATATACGTCTGGGGCACTCATGCACCGGTTGAAAGAGACGGATATATACAACGGCAGCAGTTAAAGGGTTAATGACCTATTAGAGGAATTCGAATGCTCTTTGTGGATATCACATCTTCATTTTAAAACACGGGTCAAATTGACAAGGTCTATACTTCAAGTATTGTCCAGTGGCCGAGTGGTAGCGTGTCGCACTTCCCCACCACAGATCCGGGGTTCTATCCTTGGCTAGGCAAGGTCGACTCAGCCTTTCATTCTTTCAGTGGGTCGATAAATGAGTACCAAGCTTGCTTGCGGACTAACCACAGGGTATTTCGCTTCCGACTGACCACCTGATCGGGACATTTATAACATGTTTTAAATAATTGTTTTAAATATTAACATAATCATAATTGTTTCATATCATAATTGTTTTAAATATTAACTCATTGGACGCTGAGGTGCTCATGCACCTCAGCGTCCAATGATCCCGTATACTTAGATAGGCACAGTAGGCCTCGGCCCTCATGGACTGTTGCGCCACTGAGTTTGGTTTATACTTCAAATAACTTTCATTCTATTTCAATCCTAATGAGAATTTTCAGAACCCAGTTACATTTAAATTGCAACAATTTCCTTATTATACACGGTGGGACTTCATTTGAAATCAGGGCTTGAACATCACCGCCCACTAAGCTTGGGTATCCTGGCCTCTTTAGAATTGAACAAAAGGCTGTGGGCAACGAAACCAGATCGAGATTTGAATCTGTAACTCTATGGACATTAATGATGAAATGGAATCTAAATTTCACTAGATTGCATTTGAAACTCTTCCAGCAAAAAGCTTAATTTTAGAAATTTAACTGCGCTTAAATTTGTAAATTAAAGGGTTAGTTTGAGGTGTGCCCAGTAACGTAGCGTGCACCCTCGCTTTGCGGAGGGGGCTGGTGTTCTAGAGGGCAAAAAACCTGACTGATATCAGGTACGTATATGGGATTGGGGCCCAAAACCTGATTTTGCAGGGGGAACCTAGTATTCTTCGTTACACCACTGGTTGGGGCTGCCAACCCCTCTGAAAGAGATATTTTCCCTCCAACGAACACCTGCATGAATGCATGTGACCATTCCGGGGACTCTTCAAATCTAGTTGTAAGTAATTTGTACGAAAACCTTCTCTTAAACCAGAGTGCTTTTCCAACTTTGAATGTCTCCGGCCTAATATTCAACCAAAATTTTCATCACGCCCCCCCCTTCCAGGCAATAACAATGTATTGAATTCAATAACGCTATACTTTGACTTTTAAAACTACAATACGACTTTAACCTCTTAAGAGCCACTAGCGTATATAAACGTCTCGCTCAGCCAAGACGTTAATTTTCCCTGACGTATATATACGTCTTTCCGAGGTACGATCTTCTTAACTACCAAGATCGATTGCTATCCATAAAATTATTCCGAAGGGTTTGGAATGCAATAAAAGGACCTTGACAGTGTTTGCGAAGGATTTACTTATTTGAGAGAATTTACTTATTTATTCCTTCCCCCTTCCCCCAAAACATCACATGCGCACACCTACGTGGAAAACGGTGGCATTGGGGAGTGAATTGCGTAATTTTTAATCGGCAGTTAAGAAGTTAATTATAAACCGTACAAATTATCAAGATAAGTGTTAATTTTTGTACATAATTTTATCAGTGAAAAGCCTATATGGGGTCACTCGTAATTATAAAACTCGGTCTTAACTTAGTATTGTAAAATTAGTTATAAAATACATTGTACAGAACTGATACATTTATAAGTGTATTATATCAGTATAATTGTGTATTTTATTTTTTATTATGACAGAATGTATTTTGTTTGTTTACACTTTCAGTAAATTAATATTTTTTTTCAAATAATCTTTTGTTATTGACTCTTCAATGTGCTCGCGCCCTCCTTGTAGGGTTATCACTCCCTCCAAGGGGGGGAGCACCCCACAGGTTGAGAAACGCCGTCTTAAACTATATATTCATGCAATATTTCATCTTATCTTTACAATTCACATATAAGATAAGTTAATTTATAGATTAGAAAAAAAATATTAAGATGCTAAATATACACACAGATTGGGAATTCTTCCTAAAACAAAATATTCTGAGATGAATGTGAGGAAATAACACTAAAAAAATATAATGCAGAGACATTTAGAGAGTTGAAAGTTAAGTATCTCATTTAAAAATGTTCCAAGCTATTTTTCTACAAGGAATTGCACTTAAAGAGTTTTCAAAGTCTTCTACTCACCCGAACGCCTCCATACGTTCCATCTAGCGTTCACATCACTCAAGGGAATGGTTCGTAGATTAGGCTGAAATTAATAATTCACAATTTAGAAATAAAACTTCTCTAAGCTGCGAAGCATTCAATTAAAATCAAAAGATTTGTAAAAGAAAGAAATAAAGAAGTAGGTTCAAACAAATATTTTATTTTTGTTGTGATGAATAAATATCGTTTGAGCTTATTAAAAATAAATTTCGAGAATCAAAATCATCATTCTAAAAATTAATCTTCTCGGAATGTTTTGAAGAATGTTATTACTAAGAGGGATGATAATTCCTTAAATAGATTTTAAAACTTTTGGTTCAGAGTTAAAGTTTTACTTCTTAAAAAGATTATTTTCTATAAAAGAAAAGGCGTTATTTTGCAAAAATATATTTAATTATATGATATTTATTTGAAATAAATAATTCTCATTCATATGAAATAAAATAGTGGCATAAATAAATATTTTAAACACTTTTAAATTTTCTTAGCAAACAAATTAATTTATAATGGAATTTAGTATGCAACTATCAGGTATACCCTTCTCCGTACAGATGAAATGAAAAATATATACCAATCTTAGATAATAAAATAAAAACAAAAAGAAGTAAACACATTTAATTAATATTTGAATAATTTTAAGTAAGCTGCAAAATTATACTCCAACAAAAGAGAGCATTAGCAAATAAAATAGCAAAATTATATAAATAAATATAATTGAATTATTCTATGTTTCTCAGGCTCATCTGTTAGTTAACATATAAACCATATCTAAATCAAATATATGAATATAATCCTTAACACCGTTATGGAAGACGGTTCCCGTAAAACCCATTTATATCTTATCGCTACTAAAAAAAATCTATTAAATTTCAAATTTGTAGATCACAAATAGTTCAAGAACAGAAATTTAAGTCTTTCACGCCCCCTATTGCCTTAGAAGTCGATTTCCGCAAAACCCGTTCTTGATCTCTACTCACCGAAATTAGCATGCGTTCAAATTTCAGATAGATCAGATCAATAGTTTTAAAACGCGCGGGAATTTTTTTGTTTTATCTACAAACATTCCTTTAACCACCGATGGGTGTAGATTTCCTCAAAATCCGTTCTTAGCGGATCTGTACTCAATAAAAGAAACATGTCTTCCAAATTTTGAGACTGAAGGTCTAATACTTCCCATGCATACGAAGTACGATCCAAGGGACTGCTGCCCTTGCTGACGAAGGAAGCAAGTACCTAAAGGTAAACCCCTTGAAATGGATTCTCCATGCCCTTCCTTAACTGATCAGGTTGGTTTAGTCCATGTCATATGACCGAACTGCTCGCGCAGCTGTTATCTTCCGAAGCAAGTGAGCTTTGATCCGCGATGTAAGAAAGATGGATTTTCTTGAACAGAGTTGAACACATTAATTTTTATCAACTCTTATGTAAAATACCAATGGAGACTTTGAAAATATTAAGTAGGGTGTATGGTGAATCTACCATGGTGAGATTCAAGGTTTAAGAATAGAATCGACGTTTAAAAGAGGGCCGAGAATCCATCGAAGATAATGAATGCGTTAGACGACCTTCGACTTCACGGAACGCGGATAATGTTACATTTGTGTCTGAATGTGTTCAAAGAGATCGTTGCTAAACACTTTCACAATTCGCTGAAGCTACACACTTCTCGAAGACGTCGTTTGAGGGAATCTATTCGTTGTGAAAGGTTACAGTTCTGGCAGAATGATGATTGGAATCTTCTACATGACAACACATCAACCCCCATTGGTAAAGTTCCTCGCCAAAACTCGCGTTATCGTGCTTCCACATCCCCTATTCACCAGACTTGGCCCTGTGTGACTTTTACCAGTTCCTATCAATGAAAAAACGTTTGCAGGGAAGCCATTTTGAGTCATCAGATGAAGTGAAAGCAGGATCGCAGGAGACCTTGCGGGAGGTTGTAAAAAATGGCTTCCAGCTGTGCTTCCAGAAATTATTGGAACTCTGGCAGATGTGTTTCGTCACCCAATGAGACTACTTTGAAGGTGGATGTAAATACTTCGGTGCTGTGAACTATTCGGGGTAAGGTTTGCCACACCTTGTCCCCGAACTTTTGAATCATACTATGTATAAATTCTAAAACTGCTTGTTTCATATGAGTCAATCGTAGGTCGTTTTTATCTTCAAAATATTTTATTGTCTCTTATTGGTTTACGTTTTTTTAAACATAATAATAGCAATCAAACTTTTTTATTATAATGTTTAAAGTTTTCAGGTACCAAATTTCTTTCAATAAGTACTAATTTTATCCATTTTTCACTTCTTTTAGTAGATTTAGCCGATTTGGTCTATGTGTGCATGGTTCAGTAATAGTAAATATCCCAATAAAGTGTTTCTAAAGTTATTTTTCTAAACTTCACTGAAAGAAATAAAAGTATTTTACAGTCACTGAATTTTTTTTCAAAAAAAAAAAAAAAAAAAAAAAAAAAAAAACAATTGCAAGCAAAAAATTTCAAAGCAATTTATTTTATAATGCAGAGACAAAACGAAATTTTTGGGGGTATTTCCGTGGCTAACTTCAGAGAAAAAGAATTTTTAAATTTTTAATAGTAATTTTTTAAATAAATGATTACGATCAGTTTAACTTATGCTAACTTTTATTATAATTGTAGTTATTTTTGAAAGATAATTAACCTTAAGATAATATTATAAATATAATCAATTCATAGTTTTTTCAATCAGTTCAATGATCAAATTTATATAAAAAAGTTTTCACATTTTGTTTTCATTAATAAAAGAAAAAAAATATTTAATCTTGTAAGGAACAGCTGCCTGCACCTGGCAACAGGTCGAACGAGAGACGATATAGAGAAAAGGATCTGGCAACGGTGACGAAGAAAAGCCGGGGTCGTGAAAAGTAGACACGGCTGGACGATGGATCGTAATCCTGTAACATCTGAATATATTCTTGATTTTAAGAAATGTCCCATAGAAGGTATGGAATAAACAGTGGGACCAAATCCTGTCTGCAATTATTTTCTTGTCACAATTCGAACACGGTCGGAAAAGAACTCACGAGTTAACACTGGTGTCAGAAGTGGGATGCAATGGAGCAAAAGTTAAACAACAAAATATTTCAAATTGATCGGTGTTCGTACTACAAAGTTGTGAACAAAAGATCTAGTGGACATTCACACAGTTTGAAAGAAAATTTTTAAGAAGGAAATGGAATCCTGCGGTGTATTTTCAAGTTGATGACCACGTGGATCCCGGGAATTCTCTTGCAGCAGTTTCAAGCGAAAAATCATGATCTTCATACAGAAATTTGTTATCACCTGCCGAGTTGGGCTATGGAATAAACAGATGCCGTATTTTTCTTCAGTTTCTGATGAATGGAGTCGTGATCTGAAAAGTGTTCCAAGTACAGAAACAGCTTTCATGTCGAGGTAAGTGGCTATTGTTCCCCTAAGTTAAAATATTGTGTGAATATTTAAAAGAGTAATGGGATGCATTCATATTTAATTTGTTTTTTTAAAAAATAAAATAGAAAAAGCAGATATATCTGAAAAAAGAAAATTTCATTGGTTTATTGCAATATTCTATGTTGTTGGATTATTGTGTAGATGAAATAAGAAAATTGTGTACTTATTTTACCTGGAAATGATAGGGTATCATTTTAAATGTTGTAAAATATGGTATTTAGAGTTCTAGTGTTAAACTATAATTTTTTTTTATCATCATTCTTTACTGTTTCGAAGTTGTCTCAGAAATTAAAATCTGGGTATAGAAAGTGTTTTGCATAACAATTCAGTTTGCAGAATTAAAAAAAAAAAAGAATTAGATTAATTTATCTTGAAATAATGGTTGCGAAAAATGTATGTTTGAGTGGGTGAAAAATATCCATTAAAAAAATGTGTATATGTATTTCAAGTAGACGGACTTCCTGTTAAAATGTTGTAAATAAGAGATTTTGTAGGTTATTTATGACTCAGAATATATGGCATGTGTTTTTTTTTTTTTTTTTTAGAACATTATATGATAGTTTTTCATTTTAAGCAAAAGTGTTGCAATTTGTCAGTTAGTTGATAGTTTAATGCAATCTGAGGTTATTTCCTTTACTCGTAATTTATGATGTATATATATATTGGTTTTTTTGTTTCCTACATAAGATTCTTCTTCTAATTAAAAAAAAAAGAAACTAAGAGTAGATTTATGATTTGAGAAATAATTCTATGGTAATGTAGCTAAAGTATGTTGTTTTAATTGTGTTTTTTTTTATTTTGAAAAAGGTTCTGCGTTCTGATTAGTAACAAATAACTGTGTCGCATATAAGTTTTATTGTAAACATATTTCGTATTGTGTTTCTGGAATTTGAGTACTCTTAGAAAAAACGAGTAGAATTTTTCTTGCTTGTTAAATATATAGTACTAGGTCATTTAAGTGTTTGTAGTTAAATTTGTCAGAAGGTAATTTGGCATTAGGTTTAGCTTGATTAAAAATGGCATT
Organism: Trichonephila clavipes; assembly: GCA_019973935.1. NCBI lineage: Eukaryota > Metazoa > Arthropoda > Arachnida > Araneae > Nephilidae > Trichonephila > Trichonephila clavipes. The sequence goes on along the minus strand of BMAU01011399.1, from coordinate 1,302,830 downwards.
TCTCATTAGAAGTAAGAAAATTGACTTAATTCAATTAGCGCGGGACTTAGATGAGTCACCTGATCCGTCTATGTCTAAAATTGTTTTAAGGAATTTAATAATCTCTAGTAAATATTACAAAGAGGAAGAGGCAAAAGAGTTATTGGAAGTTATTACAGCCGAAAGGTTAGAGACAGAACAGCAGCAAAAACTAGAACAACAAGAACAATTATCAATTGAAAAATTACGCTTGGAAATAGAATTATCTAGGAACGCTAATCAGAGTGCTACTCAAAATAATGGTCAAACCTCACGTGTAAAATCTTTAGATGAAATAGTTAAAATGGTTAGGCTGTTAACTGTAAAGGTACCCAATCAATCAGACGGGTTGGACTATTTTTTTTCTAGTCTTGAAAAGGCTTTCGCTAGTGAAATGATTAGCGACGAGTTAAAACCGAAGGTTTTGTTATGCATGTTAGGAGACAAAGTGTCAAACTTATTAGTTAACCTAGGCGAAGAAGAATTAAAAGATTATGAATCTTTAAAACAGGTTGTACTCAAGGAGTATGAACCATCACCAAAAGTATGTTTAGAAAATTTTAGAAAGGCCAAACGTAACTCTGACGAAACTTTCTCTCAGTTCGCGTCCCGTTTAACATCGATGTGGTTATACTACTGTAAGTTAAGAGGTGCGAATGATTTTGAGTCAGTTAATCAACTGATCGTAGCAGATAAAATGTTTGAAATGTTGGATTCTGAGACGGCGACCCATATTGGTGTGCTCCAAGGGGAAGAATGGTACAAACCCAGGGACTTGGGTAAACAATGTGATATATTTTACGCTTCCAAAGGGAAATCCTATGATGAACCTGAGAGAGCTAAATGGAATGATAGTGAAAAGAGAAGTTTTAATGGTAGTTGGGATAAACAGCCATTTGGGGAGAAAAAGTCAGATAATTTTTCTTCTAGGAAAAACTTTGATAAAGGTCAAGTAACTGAAATTAAAAAAATTCGCTTGTTTCACCTGCGGATCAGATAAACATTTTAAGCGGGATTGTCCGAAAAACAAAGAGGTAGATAATAAAAGACTTAATGTAAATAAGGTGTCAACGGAAGGGACAGAATTGGAAGGTGGAACGGTCACTGCTACAGTTGATTTGCTAGGTAAAGTCATTCCTAGGGGGGCCATTGAAGACAAATTAAGTAAATTAGTGAAAACATCTATTAGTGTAGATGGGAAATTAGTCCATGCTTTATTGGATTCTGGTACGGAAATTACTGTTATCAAGAAAGACTTAGTTCCTGGAATCTCGGTTGAAGGAGCTTCCACGATTTATTTGAAAGGTATTTTCGGTCCAGCGGTTAAATGTCCTTTAGTATATGTTCCAATTGGTCTTGCTACCGGTGGCCAGGTTAATGTGGTGCACCAGCAAGTGTTATGTGCTTTGGCAGAAGTTTTGGTAGAAGACGTGTTGCTTCCACCAGATGTTTTGGATATGTTGGGAGGAGCCCAGAGTGAAGAGAATTCACTGGCTCAAAGCTCTCAGGACCTGAGGGTTGACTCAGGAAATGTAGATGAAACCGAGGTTTCGTCGGGTATTCTGCCAGAGAAAGCACAGGAGCACATTGAGGATTCTCAAAGGAATATTACTTCATGTCGGAATGAAGTTGGAACATTGGGTACTAAGGATGAGGAGGTGACCGCTGAGATGGATAAAGGAATCATGGTGGCTGATAGTTTTCGTTCCGAACAGGAGTGTTGTGCCGAGTTAGCATTGGTTTGGAAGCAGGCTAAGGAAGGCAAAGGAAACTACTATGAAGTAGATGGATATCTATTTCGTAGGGATAAAATACTCGGGGAGAGTATTGGGCAGCTGGTAATTCCGAAGTGCAGAAGAACTGAGGTGTTGAAACTAGCGCATACTTCCGTGTTCAGTAGTCACATGGGTCCCAAGAAGACGCTTGAACGAATCGAGTATTCTTTCTTTTGGGAGGGTCTAAGTTCCGATGTGAAGAAATTTTGTGAGTCATGTAAAGAATGTCAGCTCACTCGATCGGTTAGGATTAAAGACCGATCATCCAGTACACCTGTGGCAAGGCCTGAATTGCCATTTGAGGTGGGGAATATTGATCTGATAGGTCCAATTGATCCGCCAAGCTTAAAGGGACATAAATATATTTTACGTCTGGTTGATCAGCACACTAGGTGGGGCGAGGCTGTGCCGTTGACTAGTCTCAGTGCGAAGGTAACCTGTGAAGCTTGGTTAAACATATTTTCGAGAACCGAGATTTATCTTTTGTCGAAAAGGGAATGTTTTGTAGAAAAGAATAGCGCAGCATCGTGGGTCACGGTACTGGATTTGTGGAAGTGGTATTTCTGTCGTTCTCTCACGAAGAATTATGCCGCATGCTTTATGTCGTTTGCAATTTGCATGACTAAAAAAGTGAGGTTTAAGATTGAATACACTTCTTATGGATGTAATTTAACGGCTCAGGTTTTAAGAATGTTAGAGCAGTTTGTTATATCTCGAATAGTCGATATAGACCTTCTGATGCAAATTTGGAAAAATCGTGTAAAGTGAATTAACTTTGTATTAGGATGGGTTGGGTCGGAAATCATACTGGCCAAAGGCAAATTAGAGCCGTAGGAAAGTTTACTGTGTTCTTAATATAGATTTAGTGAACTCATTGAGCATTCATTCATGAGTTAATGAAATAAACATTGTCTAGATTAAGATATAAAAACTGTAATGTATATATTTAGTGTTTTTTTTTTGTATAATGTGTTTTCTATGTTTCTGTTTGCAATCCCATTACAGTTTAGATCTTTCTGGGAACATAGTCACTTATTTCAATTGGGTGAACTATTAATATTATTTCATGTGTTTGTATTAAGGAACTTTCACTAGAACAATCATCAAGACTTTTGACTGTTGCAATTATTGTGTGTTCTGTTTGTGGATTTTCTGTGTCACGGTTTGTGAATTTTCTGTTCCTGGTGTCTGATATGGTAAAATCAGCCCCAAGGGGCAAATTTTACTCTTAGGTGGGGCGTGTAAGGAACAGCTGCCTGCACCTGGCAACAGGTCGAACGAGAGACGATATAGAGAAAAGGATCTGGCAACGGTGACGAAGAAAAGCCGGGGTCGTGAAAAGTAGACACGGCTGGACGATGGATCGTAATCCTGTAACATCTGAATATATTCTTGATTTTAAGAAATGTCCCATAGAAGGTATGGAATAAACAGTGGGACCAAATCCTGTCTGCAATTATTTTCTTGTCACAATTCGAACACGGTCGGAAAAGAACTCACGAGTTAACAAATCTGTTCATATATATCCTCTTACTTTCGAATTCTTCAGTAATACCTGACAAATTATGCAATACACATTACTGCAAATAATACAAATATATTGCCATTCTAAAAACATAATATCTCACAGAATTTTTTTTCAATTTGCTTGTTAAAGCATATAGGCCTCAAATTTTTTTTACTTATTAGTTTTATTTCCTCTTATTTCATACTAAGCTAATTTAACTTAATTAATTAATTTTAAGTAATTTAAAACTAAATTTTAAAATAATATATAATGCTGAGTAGAACGGTAGTAAAGATATAAGATGAAATTAATTATAAAATGTTACGAATATATATATATATATATATATATATATATATATATATATATATATATATATATTCGTAACATTTTATAATTAATTTCATCTTATATATATATATATATTACAGCATACTTTCATCTCCTCTTCCACAAGTAAAACAATAATTCAAGCACACAAGTTTCAATATATTAATTTATATTCTTACCAATAACCTATTTAATGTTGAAAATTTTTAATAAATTTGAAATATTGGTATGTTTAAGAGTTTTTGATGTATACGTCAGCGAAATATGAATAATGGGAAAATTTAAAACAACCATTATTATATATATTAATAGTGTAGAGATTATTATTTAATTATTTTAATGTTAAAAAAATATAGTTTTGAGATCAATCAAGCTAGTCAAACTTGCGGCCCACGGCGAACATTTTTGCGGCTCGGCCAGTTTATCGGGACACAATAATATATAATAAAATATCAAAATTTCTCCCAAAATAAAAAAAAATAGTACTAGAGTAGATATGTAAGTATCAGGATGTAAACAATAAATTTTTCTTGTTTTTCACTTATGTTTCTTATAATGCAGTGCTTCTCAAACTTTCAATACTGGCGCCCCCCTTTTCAATCACAATTTTTATCGCGCCCCCTTATACATTAATAATGTACTGAATGTAATAATAATGCACTTTGATGCTAAAGCTACTATACGCAATCTTAATTATAAACCATACAAATTAATAGCATAAGTATTAGTTTGTGTGTATACTACTTTTTTGCAAAATAAATAAATTAAGTAAGACAGTGCTTCTCAAACTTTCACTACTGGTGACCCAATTTTCAATCATAATTTTCATCGCCACCCCCTCCCTCAATAATAATGTACTGAATGCAATAATAATGCACTTTGAGTATTAAATTTTGTATACGTTACTTTTATATAATATATATTTTAAGCAAATTACTTTTAAGTAATAATTATAATGTTATGTTATTTTTCCTTTCTCATTTTTTAAATTGGGACAGATTGCAAAATGACATTTAATTAAAAATTTATTTCGTCCATCATGCATTTCTAAAAGTACAAATGTCATTAGAACAAGTAATATAAAAAATAAATTTTAAGTCAATTCCTACTTAGGCCAACAAAGAAAAACTTATTTTAGTTACTTTCTATTAAATAGTTTCAATTAATACAAATATCTAATACATATGACAGAATCACAATGTTAAGCGACAAAAGAGAAAGCGATTTTCCTTGCAATTTTTCCTTTTCTTTTCTATATATGGGGTATTGGAATATTCTTTTTTCGTTACTATTTATTCATTAATTAAATTTAATTAGTGCAAGAAAATAGTAAAGTAAAGAAGAAATCACACACATTCTTAGAAATTAGGCCATCTCGGATGGAATTCGAACTACCGTCCTTAAGATTAGAAGCCCAGCGCGCTATCCATTGCGTTACAGGGGACAGCACGAAAAGTTTTCCTTTCTATAAATGCTTTTGGACTGTAATTCTTGTTTGTTACTATTTATTCATTTTTTTAATTTAATTAATGAATTAAAATTTGAAAGAAGTGTATTAACATGAAGTGTCACCCACTACAAGTTTTAAAAAATGTATTTGAACTTGAATGAATGAATAGAAATTATTTTATCAACGATTGAAAATTTGAACAAGATATATATGAGAGTAAACTTATAGTAGAAATTGAAACATAGTCTACTTTATGTTGCGCTCTCTCATATCCATCACATCTAGCATTCTCGCGAGCGTCTGCGTGAGTCTGGCCAAACTATCGGACGTCTGCGCAAAACATGTAATAATGCTGTACCTCGTACAATTCCAATCAGTCTTGGTCCATTCGATGCTTCTATAGCTACCAAATCTAACTTGAATGTACATTTTATAATTTGCGCGTTAGTTGTAATTCACACTATTAAATATTACTGCAGAAAATTGGAACAAAAAAAATCATGGATAAATTTTTAAGTCATAAGCGAACATTCGACGATAATAAAGCATCAACAAGTGCACAGACGAGCATAGTTCCGAAAATTAAATCAAGGAAATATTCTCAAGAATACTTGAATTTTGGGTTTACCATTACTGAAGTAAATGGAGAAGAAAAGCCCCTGTGTGTTATTTGCTCAAAAATATTGGCAGCAGACAGTATGAAACCTAATAAACTTAAAAGACATTTCGAAACGCTTCATGGTGAGTACATTAACAAACCTCGAGAGTTCTTTGAATCAAAATTAAAATCATACGGAAAACAAAAAACATTTTTAAAAAAACTTTGTCAGTGAATGAAAAGCTTTACTTACTTCTTACAAAGTATCATATAAAATAGCCAGATGTAAAAAGCCTCACACTATTGCCGAAGAGCTTATTTTGCCTGCAGCAATTGAGATTGTAGAAACTATGTTTGGAGACAATTTTGCCAAAGAGTTGCAGTCCATATAGCCAGATGTAAAATGTCTCACACTATTGCCGAAGAGCTTATTTTGCCTGCAGCAATTGAGATTGTAGAAACTATGTTTGGAGACAATTTTGCCAAAGAGTTACAGTCCATACTCTTATCAAATGATACTGTTTCCCGTCGAATTGATGATATCGCTGAAGATGTAGAGCAACAGCTTTTCGGTAAGTTGCGTGATAAATCGTTTTCAATTCAGCTTGACGAGGCAACAGATAGCAATAAAGATGCTCATTTCATTGCGCATGTTCGATTTTGGGATGGTATGTCAGCGGTAAAAGAACTACTTTTTTTGTAAACCAATAAAACTTAAAGCAACAGCAATGGCATTATTTGATATTTTAAATAATTTTATAAACGAGGCAAATATAGGGTGGAAAAATTGTGTCGGAATATGCACCGATGGTGCTCGTATAATGTCAGGAAGATTTAAAAGTATACAAGCACTTGTGAAACAAAAAACTCCACTGTGCATCTGGACACATTGTATGATCCACAGAGAAGCTCTGGCTTCCAAAGAAATTAGTCCTGGCCTGAATATTGTGCTAATGACAGTTGTGACTGTAGTAAATTACATAAAAATGAGACCCCTAAAATCAAGAATCTTTTCTGGACTTTGCAAAGACATGGGCACAGTGCATTCTCATCGTTGCTATTTTATTGTGAAGCAAGATGGTTATCACGCAGGAAATTTTTACAACGTATTTATGAATTAAGAAATGAAATTACCATTTTTCTAGAAGAGGAAAACCTACCGGAAGCTGAGAAATTTTGAGATGGTTTATTTCTGATGAAGTTGAGCTACTTAGTCGATATATTTGAGAAATTAAATATATTGAATCTTCAACTTCAAGGATCAAATGTACATATGTTTGACACTCGTGATAAAATTAATGCTTTTTGTAGAAAATTACAATTATGGAGCCGAAATTTAAAGCAAAAAAACCTAGAAATGCTTGAAAATGCGGATAAATGTGTAAAAACTTACAAAACTGAAGAACAACATGTGGAAGTTGTTTATAAAACTATTGAATATCATTTAGCTATGTTAGCAAAAAATTTTAAAAAATATTTTTTTGCTGAGGACAACTTGATAGCAAGTTACGAATGGGTGAGAGATCCATTTCAAAATACCCCAGAAGGATTCTCCACTACCGAAGAAGAAAGTTTCATAGATTTCACATCTAGTGGCGAAATTAAAAGACAATTTTGTAATAAAACTCTCTTTCAATTTTGGACAGAAGTAGATGATGAATTTTCTGAACTGAAAACAAAAGCATTTCGTATACTTTTACCGTTTTCAACATCGTACCTTTGTGAAACCGGATTTTCTGCGGTGGCTGCTTTGAAGACAAAATATAGATCTCAGCTAAATATAGAAAAGAACTCAGAGTGTCAATTTCTAATATTAAGCCTTCATTTGAAAACCTTTGCTCTGCAAGACAAGCCCATGGAAGTCACTAATAATAATTAAACTTGCTCTTAAGGGACTTGGCACCCTTTGAGCAAACTTCTTTATTTACGTATTTAAAAATTATATTTTAACATTTTATACAATGTTTCTATTCAAGAAAATGTTATCAGATGAAAATTTTCATATATTAATCACACAATTTTAAAAACTTAAATTTTTTGAAGAAAATTGGGAAAATTTTTAAAAATCCTACTCCTTTTGTAAAAAAATTAATTTTTTTGACCTGAAATTTTTTATAATATTCTTATGGGTGTTCTTAACTTTAGGGATCGATTTTAGAATAATTTCATTCGTTTTCGAGAAAAAATAAAATGTTGATATACAAGCTAAAAATCAACGAAAAAGCCAACATGTCTTACATTTTATTTTTTTATAAAAAAAGTATTCAGTTTATAGCAAACGGATCCCTAATTTTATTACATGCTTTATTTTAACACGCTGGAAAAAATTGAAGTGATTGGTAAATAATTGTCGAAGGAGTAGCATTTTGAATGCACTAAGGTTTCGAAAAACACAAACTGAGAAAAAAACCACTTTAAAGTTTATAATTCGAAAAAAAATTATTATAAGCTTAATTAAACTTAAATTACCACTTTAAGATATTACTTATACGTTTTTTTAAAATAATTGCATTTTCATATGTTTTCAACCCACACATTTTTATAAATGATGAACTTTAGAGAGTACTAATTGCACAAGAAAACTCAAGAAAAACTTCAAAAAAATTTTTTTTTTCTGTCAAGACAGAAATTTTAGCTGTTTTTCTTCTTATAATATTAAAGTATTACATTTGTATGAAAAATATATCAGGAATAAGAACTGAAATTATAAAATTATTAATATAAAATGCCTTAATTTAAAAATTTTACATGCACACATTTCACAAGGAAGAAAAATTACATTATTGTATTGCCTCGGAAATATTCTGCTTTTAATACTACACATTCTTTTTTTATAGTTATTATTTCTATTTATAAAATAGATTTTTTTTATCATAACACATTTTTTAGCTTTTTTTTCTAAAAAGGGGGTGTGGCTGAATTACCTAATTTGTTTTCAAATGAAGTTTTATTCAACTTCTAACTTTCCGACATGCACAAGTGATATATCAATCGAAAGATAATAATGCAAAGAATAAGATTAAATGAAAATAAAAAAAAAAAAAAAAACGATAGGTTTGTGATTTTTAGGGTACCAAATCGCCTTAAATTAGTATTAATAAATTAGTTATAAAATACATTGTGCAGTACTGATACATTTATAAGTAGACTGGCTGAAATACCCGTTCTGCGATTATTTTTTAAAAAATAATGCATTATTCTTGATATAATAGCTTAATTGTAAGAAGAGTAAAACCAAGTGCACAACAATGCATACAAAAATATAAAATGATTTTAGAATTAATATTAAATAAGGAAAACGCATGAAAAATTCCAATGAAGAATAATTGTGTTATTTTTAATATTTAAAGCGAGAAACCTTCAAAATGTTTTAACCCGGAAGCAGGCGCCCACTCCACATTAACCTTAATGGTCGCGCGATCACTTCACCAAGTCACCCCAATCCTTTTTTTTTTATAATTATTTTTTTCTGTGCTCGATAAAAATCACAATTGCAGCGAATAATTTAATTAAGAGAAAATGTACTTACCTACTTTAAAGGACTATTTAATTTTTCTTTGATGATTTGAGAAAAAATCCAATAAAACTAATGAAACCGTTCCAAATGTGCGTGACCTTAATAAAGAACATAAATCACAGACACTTTTCACTAACAATACAAGAACGTTATTTGCAATCAAAACTGTCATATTTTGCTCACGTTATTGTAATTTTTCTATTATTTGATGATCTACAAATAGCATGTGTAACCTTTTCTTGCTTGTGTCTTTTGACAAGGCGAAGTGTTACATTTATGGCTTCTTAGTTTTCTTGATATCTTAATTTTCTTGATAGAGTTCTTTAGGCAGCATTTGAAAATTACAATTCAACTCAAACGTTTCATGTCTATCACTTTTGTCATATTTACTTTCGCTATCACGATTAATATGCATTATTTCATCAGGTTCTTCAATTGCTTGATCAGTTTCATCTTCCTTCAATAGAGAGATCACAGATGCCCATTTTTTTATATTCTGCTCATTTACATTTATAAACCATAATAAGTTGTACAACACAGCAATTAAAAACCACAAAGTTAATCGTAGGGGAAAGTATAGCATATTCATAGAAAATATTTCTGAACAAAAGTGGTCGTGAAGGGAACTCGATCAAAACAAGTACCTTGATTGTAAAAAACCGTTTTCCACTCTCAAAAAGAGGCATAAATGTGACAAATTCATTTTAGTTTCCATTAAGACTGTCATATCGGAGGATACTGTCAAGAAATTGTTAACGAATAAACAGTTTTACCAGAATTTGGAGTGATTCAGCGCCTCATGCGACCGCTCCCATGAAAAAAATGTATTCGATACAAAAACATCGATGTCAGTTATAAAAAAATAATTATGTAAAACGTTTTTTATAATGCAATTTCAGATTACTTATAAAATACATCTTGGCCAATTAATCCTTCAAAGTGCTCAATATGCTTATCCATACATCATAAAACTCATTTACGTGGGGGGAAAAGAAACATAAAAATATTATTTACAACTTTTCCAAAAGAAAAGTAGACGGAGTTAAGCATACCAGTAAGTTTGAAGGTCAAAGAGATGATAATCAAAAGTACTATTCTAGAGGTTACAAGAAACGAATTAAAAAATCTCTCATCGCGGGATTACAGCAAAGAAAACAAAATATCTTTTTTTATTTGGTTTTGGGATCAAAGATAGCTAATGAGCGTTTGAAGTGGAATCTTTTGAAAGTTGAAAACCAGATGATATATATAATTTATATCAGTGTAAATGTGTATTTTTTATTTTGTCAGAAAGCATTTTGTTTTACTTCATTCCAAAAAATAATTTTTTAAGCATTTTATATTTTCAAGATGCTCGCGCCCCCCTCGAAGGGTTATCGCGCCCCCCCAGGGGGCGCGCCCCACAGTTTGAGAAGCACTGTTATAATGTAATATTAGAAAAAACCTACGTTTCTACGAATATTTATTATTTTTTTGCGACCCACCTAAAGTTAAACCGTATTTGTTTGATCCAAGTTAGCCTTTGAGTTTGACACCCCCTTGACGTAGTATATTTTAAAATATTTATCTGTGGAAAGTATTCAGCATTCATACACACCTTCCACCGCATAAATTTTAAAATTTAATTTTTTTAATCTTTTGGTCTGCCTCTGTGAACAATATTATGTTTAAAACAATACTTGTTTTCTCTTCAGATCTCAACATATTTGCATGAATAACTTCGGAAAAGGAACGTAAATTGACTTAGTAGAGTCTACGAAACAGAATAGAATCATTCGAAATACATTGTATTTGTATTTCGATATTTATGTTGCACTTTGATGTTATCGCGACATCAAATATCCCCCTTTCCAAACTTTCACGCCATTCAAACGTGAGAACATTGAACCTCAACAGATTTAAAATGTACCACAGCGGGTTTTCAATGGAACCAGGACTCGATCACACGACGATGGCAACAAGTTCGCGTATGTAACTACTCAGCTTACGTGGTCACCTTTCTAAGTGAAGTAACAAAGATAACTTGATTGATTTTACTTAAAAAGTCACCAAGACAGGAGACTAATCATTTAATACAGGGGTGGGTGGACTTTTCCAGGTTACGGGTTACTTCTAATGTTTTTAAAGTACTTTACTGGGTGTGGCTTTTTTGTGTTTAACTTGTATGTTTTCTTTTCTTAACACTTGTTTTCGACATTGTACTCCTCTTTTAAAATATGACAGATTATTATTTTTTCTACAAATACAGAAATAACACAAAATTATCAAATTTAATGATTGAATAACTATAAGCGACTGCTTGACCGGGTACGTATTCAATGCAGCTGACAGCAAACATACGTGAAACGATGAATCTGAAACTTACGTTTGTTCATTATTTGTTCGCTGCGGGGTGCTACGTCATCGTGGAATGTGACGAAAACACGGGATCCCAAACCCACGAAAGCGGTGTTTGTGGGATATCTCAATAGCCAATCCCTCGCTATCGCGGGAAGAGCTGATCATCAACATTTATTCTCCCTTTCAATTGGAATATAGAAAGAAATTCATTTATACGGCTGGAATCGCAGTGATCACTCTTTCCCCCCCTACAGTGGCATTGAACAGAGAAAGCGTTATCCTGCGCTTCCAATGAAGGTATATGTGTTGTCTACACATTTATCGAATAATTTGCTTTAGTAAACATAATCACATGTGTTGTGAAAAACCTATTCTCCTGTCTAAAGGGCGTCGTTCTCTATAAATATGTTTATTTTGTGATAACCCCCGATCCGGGGGTATCATCTCTTCATCTACGTGACCTAGATTTGTAGGAGAAAATGATTGATCACACAAATTCGCCATAATAAATCTAACTTATTACTATTCCAATATATTGATTCAAACAACACAAGTCTTACTATAGGGATGCAATCAAGAGTGATGGTAGAACCCCCCTTAGTATAGAGGGCGCTGCTTGTAAAAACATGCGTTTTTGACACCAGAGATCTTGTGTACGTGACCGAGTGCAGACGCACTCCATATTCCATTAAACTTATTATTTAATCTTACACTTGTCTTCGATGATTTATTGAATTTAATTGAGTCTAATGATTGTGATATGAAAGTTGATTGATATAAAAGCATTCTACCACTGATTAACTGAACCACCGATGATAGTAACATTGGTGCATCGGCCGGGAATATATGAAAATTGATGAAACAATTGTTTTTGATAGCCTCGACCAAGAAGTTGAAACATCATCGTCGACAGTGAATTCAGGAATAATAGATTAAAATGTCAGAAGATCTTTCAAAATTTAAAAAGAAGCGTACTGCGGTACGTTCTTCGTTGACAAAATTGATAAATAAAATTGAAGGAAAGATCAACAATGAAAATGAACCTGTTGATCAATTTGAAGCTTTTATAGAGCAATTAAATGATAAAGAAAGTAACTTAAGTTTATTAAATACACTAATTGAAGACCGTTTGTCTGTTGACACTATTACTGAAGATATAGAAGCTTCGGAAGAAATTAAAGAGAAGATTATATTTTGGAAAACGAAGCTTTCTTCTAAAATTAGGAGAATAAATTCTGACTCTATCCAGGTTGATACAGTTTCTCGAAATATCCAAGTTATTGATTCTAATAGTTTTGAATGTATGAACATAAATTTACCTTAATTGCATATAAATAAGTATTCTGGAAATTATTCTGAATGGTTAGATTTTTATAATTTATTTGAAAGCTCTATTCATAATAACAATAGACTAAGCAAAGTTGATAAATTTAATTATTTAAAATCATATTTGTGTGGTAATGCGCTTGCTTGCATTAATGGATTTCCAATTTCTGATGATAATTATGATAGAGCTCTTGATTTATTAAAAGATAGATTTGGAAATAAAAACATGTTAATTAACGCTCATTTGAGCAATTTATTAAATTTAACACCTGTTAGAAACCCTACTGATATTGTGGGCTTAAGAAATTTGTACGATAGAGCAGAAACGCAAATAAGGAGTCATGAAAGTTTAGGAGTTAAAGGAGAATCCTACTCAAACATATTAACACCCATCCTGTTGAAACAGATACCCTCGGAACTCGTTTTGGAATTCAATCGTTCTCAAAAGGACGAAGGGTTTGACCTGAGCGCTCTTTTGCGGTTCCTGTACTTAGAAATCCGTAGTAGGGAACGAGCTTCTCAAATAAACAGTCATAAACTATGTCATTATTCCCCTCCACCGCAAGACAGAACAAAAAATAAAGGCTCCTATTTCCCCAGACAGCGCATGAAGCCACCCCCGAATACATTTACGACCACATTCATTTCCCACCCCCTGGGAGAAAGTAGAACCTAGAAACCGAAAATGTTTATACTGCAACAAAGGTCATGAACTTGACGCTTGCCGTTCCTTTAGTGCTAACGAAAAGCAAGAAATTTTAAGGAAAAAGGGCTGTTGTTATTTATGTTTGTCGCACGGTCATAGAGCAATGGAATGTGTAAAAAAGGAGTCGTGTCCTATTTGTAATGGGTCCCACCATTTCTCAATATGTTTTCGAAATCGACATGATGACGACTTGTCTCCGAAAAGGGACACTGATAATATAGTTTCAACAGTAATTAAAACAGAAGTAAATAGTGTATTATTACAAACATGCGCCGCATTAATAGATGTCAAAAATGAACAAGAAGTTGTTAGATTATTTTTAGATAATGGTTCACAGAGAAGTTTCGTTTTAAAGAGTACTTCTGAGAAATTTAACTTTCCAATTCTTAGAAAAGAAAACCTTTCCATTTGCACCAAGTGATATAACGTATTTCTAAGTTCTAAGTAAATAGCGTCTGGAATCCTTACCACTATCTTTATGAGAAGTTATCCTAAGAATCTTTATCTGCTTTAGACTCCTTAACACGCTAAAGCCCGTTCTATAATTACACTTCTATATTTAATATCTTACCCACAACTCACAGTGATTAGCAACTCTGCTTTCTGTCTCCTTCTTCTATTCTACTATTCTCCCACGTGTATACTAAAGCTCCATTACATATCTATTAACTAATCTGCATATCGCGGTTTCTTCTTGAGAGGATTGGATATGAAATAACTCAATTTTGACCCCAAAGATTCCCCAAGAGGATTAATAGAAAGAACGCGATAAAGCCCCGTCACTATTTTAGTATGCAAGTCTTAGGTCTTAGTAAAGCGGTCGCCCCAGAATGTCTTGGCAGTCCACCTGCCGATCACGATCGACTTAATGCCCATTCCTGATTTAATATTAAGGTACAAGATAATTAAAGGTAAAATGCAACACGAATATCTGAATAAAAACTTCCTAGCCATTGTTTTCGCAATCATAGGACTAAGAACAAAACTTATACAGGACATAGATGCTAAGTAAACAATTTATTTCTCAATCACTCTCCTTCCAGAATGACATGAACGCCTCTTGCTCAAAACTTCTAGGATTTGATAGAAGTCACGTGAGTGACAGGGGGCAGCGACGTAACGATTATGCATATGAAGCGTAATAGGTCACTGCTCTCTTATCAGATGGATACTTGAGATAATATTTCGAGTGACGCGCTTAATTCCGTTTGCCTTTCGGCGTACAGTTAAGCAAATTAGGACCTGGACTTAATTTTGTTTCGCCTAACTTAATTATATTGGGTCGGTCGCATCTAATTGTTAATGAGTTGCTTTGATCAGTGGGAAGTCTGGAGTTCCTTTGCCACTCGTTTATCTTGTTTTTATTTATCACAAAAAATTACTTTTCTTTTAGAGTCAATTTTTTTAACTTGAAGAAATTAAAGAATATTATTCAATATGTGACAATTTTCTCGTGGAATCTCTCTCTCAACCATTGACGAACTATGGTATTTATAAAGTGTATATTAATTAGAATTTAGTAACATTTTCACTGTACAGTTAAATTACATAAGATTTCACTTTATAAATAAACTACAATCCTTACAAATATTATAATCGTGAAAGTTTGCGGCTCTTTCACGCAAAAAGCAACAGAATGTGGATTTTAGTAAAACTTTACACTAATACAGCTTATACACCAGAATAACACATAGGCTATAATTTATAAAGATATTGTGTGAAGTATCTAAAATATAACGATAATTGTCAAATAAGTAGGAAAAAATTCTGCCATCTGCAAAGAAGCCCGCGACAGCATTTTTCTATCGTTTATGTGTGAAGTAAAACTTTCCCTTTTTGTTTCTTCTACGCCTAGTGTTAGTGCGAGCTCCCTTCTAATTGATTGCTTTGACCAGTGTAATCACTATTTTTTTTATTTCAGAATAAAACTATATTGCGAAGGGAGAGGTTGTGACAAGTCTCTCTTTATTTGAATAGCTATTAAAGATTTTTTCATGTGTAAGCCATTATCGCCAAAATAGTGAACCATAAATACAATAAAAATTGATAATTTATTTCTATGCACGTTTTTTTTATGATTTTACTATGCACATTTTGGTAGTAACAAATTGATTCTTATATCAAAGTAAATACTTTTATTGCTTCTGGTATTTAAGGTAGATTAACTTTGTCTTTCACATTACATCATTTGGACAAATTTGCATAATTTGTTTGTGGTTAGTAGTTAATTATAACGCTATTATTTTAATTGAATAGGCAGGTATTGCATTTTTTAAGTATAATAATAATAATAACTACTGCATTATATTTTTTGGAAGTGTAGAAAAAGTACCTTCTAAGAATTACACCGCGAAAGCGTAAGTCTAATCTTTCCCAAAGATCGAGCTATGAAAGTAGCTAGACTTAACAAAACGTTTCCACAAGCCGAAATGCAAAGGCTTGAACAGGCGGAGCGTGAAGCAGATTTCAATTTTAACATAAAATAAATACAACCGAAAGTAATATTAACGCATTACACTTCCAGATATAAATTATTTACACTATTTTAAGCGTTCATTACACAAAATTTGCAACAATGTGTTACTTTTGCTGAACAAAGATCAGCTTAGGAAGGTGTTTTCAAAAATCGACCCACAAGAGAGTTACGGGATTTATAAATAAAAAAAATCCTTTTGATCAGCTATTAGATCTCTACAGCCTTAAAATTTAACAAATAGGATTTTTTTATCATCTGAGATATGCAAACAGTTTTTTTTATTTAATTTACAATTCATGTAAAATGAACTCAGTCTTAATCTCTCTTCTTTATCCTTCAATTTGTATTGTTTAATTTTTCAATTCACCCGTGTGAAAAACAGGTATACCAGCTAGTTAGATTATATTGCTCAGTTTTTAAAAGAAATAATGATATTCAAATCAAGATAATGGGAAGAAGATCTCAGGCTCTACAGATCTAATGAATAAGTTTATGTCCTTACCACTAAAATCAGATAATTTAAAAACTAAAAAGTCTAATAGGAGAGCTTTAAATCGGCCCAATATAACCTACGAGATTTTATAACAAAAATTAATGATTAAATCTGATATTTAGGCAATAAAATTTAAACAGTGTTTTAAAATGTTATTGTTTCCAATCCCCTTGGATCAGGAAAGCCTACACCAAGTCCATTTGACCTTACTGCGTAATAGTCTCACACACCAGGCCTTGCTCTTCATACAAGGGAAATACAATTGTGCTCTTCATACAAGGGAAATACAATTGTGCTCTTCATACAATTTTCCTTCATACACTTCTGCAGGGAAATGTCCCCGCAGTCCAGAAGATGAGCAGGAGAAGCAAGGAGAGAGCAGGGACAGGTAAAGAAAGACTTTACCCCCTGCTTAAAAGTCATACTACGCAGGTGACCGCTTCTAAAGCGCGCCAAGGCCGCCTGATGAGCCTTGGAACTCCTGCACTGTAGAGATAGGCCAGGACTCTTAGCTGCGTACCAGTGGTGAGCAGGAGGTTTTCGCCAAGTCAAATTCATTCTATTCTAAGGAATGGATTTCCGTATGGGATAAGACAGTGGAACTGGGGTTAGGGAGATCACATCCCCTACCGGCCAGCTCATCAGCAGCTTCGTTCCCAGACACACCCACATGTGATGGAATCCACTGGAGACAAACTTGTTTTCTCTGACGAAGCCTAACTAATTTAGATAAAATATCTAGACCAGTACTGTCCATAATTTTTGGCCAATTCTTCAAATATTGGATGGAGCTTCTGCTATCTGTCAAGATCCAGATACGTTAATTATGTTGCAGCAATTACTATAGTTGAATGTATTACATCAGTGAAGATTTAAATAAAAGATTTCTGGCACAAAACTAAGGTATTTAAATCAATTAATAGTTATATGTAGACGAATATGTGTATCTTATTCAAGTATCACTGAGATTGCTGCATGTGCACATATATGATAAATTTAGTATATCCAATTGTGTCTCGTAAACCAGCAATGGAAATTTTTTTTTAAATAGTCAATTTTGACAGAGAAAAGGAATATTTATAAAACCGCCACTGGATGGTGCCACAGTGAAATGGCTCTCATATTTGGGGACTTGCCGTGTCTGTAAAAACTTAGTTGCCCACATACAGCCCATTAGGGAAAAAAATTATAAAACTTAACTCAGGACTTTTTTCTCTTTTATGATGCTAAATAAGCTTTGCTTAAAACATTAATTTAAAAATAAATTACAGAATAATGTTTGCCTAATTAGCTGCAGCGAAAATTAAAAAAAAATAAAAAAAATCAGATGCCACAAAGTTATGAATTTGATACTAAACATTCTAGAAAAAAATTAAACGAACATTTCAGGCAAAGTAGCAAGAGAATATTAAAATATTCATTTAAAATAATTATTTCATTGAGCTATTGTCGCGGGTTGACAAATTGATCCTAATATTTGAATTATCAAATGTCACATGATATAAGTGAAGCAATAGTTGATAAATGCAAACTAGTATGTATCCACAGAAAGAGGATCAATTTTTGATATCGGATTATCAATTTCGATATTTCCAAATATTGAGGATAATAGTGTGAAAGTTAGAATTTAGAGTCAAAGTATCAAAAAAAAAATTGTACGTTTTGACTTTTTTTTGTAACTCTATTTAATAATAATTTTATAATAGTGATGCTTTAAAACTTTTTTTTCAAACTTTTAAATTAAAAAATAATTACCAATTGGATGGCGTAAATATCTTTGAAAAATATTGAGTAAAAAACTGTTAGACGTTCTTTTAAAATTGGAAAACCAATTTCGAATCCCCCACCCTAAAATTCAGAAACTTTTAAATAAAATTAAACAAAGTTTAGGTTTATTTGATGATTAAAACCAATTACGCTAAAAAAAGGGTTTGGAATGTGAAAACTATTCATATTAATTAAATTAAAAAGTCAATTCTTTTTGTGCTAGTTATCAATATAGAGAGAGATATTTTATCCCCAATTACAACAGCTGATGTCATGAGTGAGTGAATGTTAACGTCAAGTTATATTCAGCTATTAGAGGGCTTTTGACGATGGACCTTGAAATTTTGAACCATGGTCAAGCGTCGAGAACAACACCTGAAATGGCATCCCCTCTCCTAATTTCCACATCACACAAACGAGAGGACGTTTGAGCCTCGACATATTTAACGTGCATCGACCCCCTCCACGCAGTAGGCTTTCAGCGGTCTTGGTTCGAACTCATGACATGCCGGCCACGAGTCCGATACCTTCAACACTAGGCTTCCGCGGCCACAGCGGAAGTCAGGAATGGGATACTGACAGTAGTATTTAATGATTATAGTATCTCCTAGAATAATTCGCTAATTTCAAATACATTTAAACTTAAACAAATTACAATTAAGCCTAAAAGTGTTCATAAATGTAAAAAATATTAAAAATTAACTGCACTTTATTTTTCTAAGAATGCTGCTATTCGAATTACTATTGAAATATGTTTACAGATTTAAAAGCATATTATTGCAGTGCGATGATTTGAAATTATAATCATTATTTACATAATCATAAACAGAGCTAATAAAAATTTTCCCTCATTGGCCTAATTTTTGAATTACTATTATAAACAGACATATATATAAAACTTAGGCAGTTTTCTACAAATATACCTTACTTAGACATGCAAACATTACGCAGAACATTTAACAACTAAAGCAATCCACACTGTTCATTTCAATGCCTTTCCTGCTGCTTTCTAGATTCTAGAAAACCGTTTTAAGAACCCAGCTTAAGAAGTAATCCATAAGGAAATTTCAGAAACTTTAAGGCTAATAGTCAAATCTTAGTATTAAGTACCACATCAAGAATCTCCCGTCTTTTATTTAGGGTGTATAATTTAGCAATGAAGTTGCAATTTATGCTGCTTCAGTGCCTTCATTTGAATGGGTAAGTGAAGTACTTTTCCTTCAAAACGAATGAAAATCGACGCTAATGGTTCTTCAAAACGTACCAACTGACTCCCAGTACTGTTGCAGTTTTCTTGCGTGTGTTTATATTGAGGAAAGGCTTACATATATATTTATAGAAGGTTGGGAAGTTTAGAGAATGGATGCCCCATAATTTGAACCGTTTTCCGAAGAAAAGTTTTCGAAAATGGAATAGTGAGATATCATTCGTGCCACCATTTACCCAATGAACTAGAGAATTCGAATGTTTTTGGCACGCCATCATGAATTAAATGTGCAAACGATATCAGTGAGTATATTTCTTTTTTATCACAAAAAAAAGAAAAGAGTGGTCCCTTAACATCGAAATACAAATTAAACTAAATATGCAGACGCTTCTTTTTTTCCATCTTCATTCTTAGAGGCTAATTTTCATGTCAAGCTAAGTTTGTGGAATTTTATAGACACGAAAGAAAAGGTTATAGATGATGCTAAATATAAAATAAAACATGTTTCTTTTAACTTTTTTAGCAACCATTTAAATATTCTTATTAAATTTAATAACATCGAAAAATTTCGTTTTAAATTAAGGTATCCAACTACGTTCGGAACCGTGATTTTGCAAAAGCGTATAAATTGATAATATTTATATTTACTGTCTCTTAGATTAGAATGCGTAAATAAAATTGTTTTAAGAATATTAGTAAAGAGTGTTTTTTTCCAGGTATAGAAGTTTAAGTTGACATTACTTTCCAAGATGGCGACCGATTTAACAGCTGTCAAGTGATTTATTCTCAGTTTGGTTTGGCAGTTCATCAAAACGATCATCAAGCAAGGCGTAGATTTGTCAAATGGGCCCAAAACGAGATTGCCGTTGTTCCCGATTTTCATAAGCGAATTTTGTTTAGCGATGAAGCGCACTTCTGGTTGAATGGCTACGTCAAGAAAAAAAAACTGCCGCATTTGGTGTGAAGCTAATCCACAAGTGTATGTCGAAACACCGTTACATCCAGAAAAACTGACTGTTTGGTGCGCTTTATGGGCTGGTGGAATCATTCTTCACAAACGACGAAGGCCACAACGTTACAGTCAACGATGATCGGTATAGAGCCATGATTACTAACTTTTTCATTCCTGAACTGAACAATCATGATGTCCAGAAGCTGTGGTTCCTACAAGACGGCGCAACATGTCACACAGCTCGTGCCACAATCGATTTATTGAAAGACACGTTTGGTGACCGCCTAATTTCACGTTTTGGACCTGTGAATTGGCCTCCGAGATCTTGTGATTTAACACAGCTAGACTATTTTCTGTGGGGGTATGTAAAGTCATTGGTCTATGCGGATAAGCCACAAACGCTTGACCATTTGGAAGACAACATTCGCCGTGTTACTGCCGATATACGGCCTCAAATGTTGGAAAAAGTCATCGAAAATTGGACGTCCAGATTGGACTACATCCGAGCCAGCCGTGGCAGTCCTATGCCAGAAATCCTATTTAAAATGTAATGCCACAAGATTATCTTTCGAATAAAAAAAATTCATGTCAATCGAATAATACATCGTTGTTTTATTGCAATTTAAAGTTCTATACCTCTAAAAAACACCCTTTACAATAAAAATTATTTAAGTACAATATTTTGACAAAAAATAAACATAGAATGACCTATTTTCGAAACATTCTCCTTTTGTGAAAAATGCTTCTATTATAATAATATTTTGTCTGTATAGAGCTCAGACTTCTGTATAGAGGCTGAACTAGAATTATTGACATATATAACTTAGAAGGGGATTTATCCATATTTTACTACAACAGAGGGGAGAAATTTTAAGAAAAAAAAAACCGATAATTATTTTAATGGGTGGTAACTCTGAAAATAATGTGAATTTTTCAAAAACTCTCTGGAGAAGTCTTTAATTTATATACGCGAAATGTGTTATTATTATAGAAACATTTTTTATAAAAGGAGAACATTTTGAAAAAAGGTTATTCTAAGTTAATTTTTTGCCAAAATATTCCACTTAAATAATTTTTTTTGTCATAATGTCCTTAAAACTGTTTTATACATGTATTTTATTCTCAGTGACTCTAAATATCATGAAAATCATCCATTTAGGCACTTTTTTAAAATCAAGGTTCCGGTCGTAGTCGGGTACTTAAATATTAATCAATCAATCTACTGAGATTTAAAAAAATAACCTAGTATTATATATATACAGAAAGGAAATGGTGTATTTTGATATAAATAGACTATTATTAATTATAGAGTTATAAATATGTTGAAATATTTTAAGCATATACCCTTATAGGTAACATAATAGACACTTTAAATAGTTATATGGTACTGATTGAGTTATAAGTCAGATGTAATGTGTTCTATTAATATTTGGTCATGCTAACTACATTATTTTTGAAGTGCTAAGAATCGTTTCCTCATCATAAAAATATTACTGGCATATATTTTAAAATACTGTTGATAATTATAGTGTCAAAAATTAGAAAATATGAAAAAAATTTTTTTCTTGTTCACTGAAATAAAATATGAACAAACGGAAATTGTTATGTTTGATTATATTTTCTGCAAAATCTTTACCGATCAGATTAAATAAACGTATTAGATAAAATATAAGTATTTTTCTATTACTATTAGTTTGGCGATAATGCCAAAATAATTAATTTGCTATTCTGACCTACAGGTAATGAATATTAATACGTTTAATATATTATAATAACTTTTACGGATATTTAGTAATAATACTTTAATGCCTAAGAAATTCCAATAAGTAAATATTAAACACAAACATACGTTATTTTATAATTTATAACCTCACTCTTTGCTATAGTCATATCAATATTTACTTTAGCGTATAAGAAAAACTAAGTTTAATCTATGAATGCAATTAATAATAAATGAATGATAAAACGTTGTGCATGTGTTTCAAAAAGAGAATAATCAATACAATTTATGAATACTTCTTTACTCTGCGTAAATCTTAGGTTATTTCATATAATTTTTTTATTTTTATAAGTGAAATTATTAATTTGATATGGAACAGTTTCATCAAATTTTACAACTAAAGATTAAACATGTTGGCAAACTGTTTATGTCAACGAACTCTTTGGAAATACAAATAATAAAAATCGGAAGAATCAAACGATAGGTTTAAATATGCATTAATTTCAGAATTAAATCATGAGACAATTCGGAAATAATAGTTTAACTTTATGAGTCAAAATAAAAATATTTCCATGTTATATAGTGAATATACTCGGTTGAGATAGTGTATATACAAATTATATAACATTAAAAATGTAACACCAAAAAGGGGTGGTGGTGGCCAATGTCACGGTAAACGCACCTGATCGAGTAATGCTGATGGCGAATGGCGATTAATACAAAACAGGCAATATCTGTAAGCCATTACTTCTACAATAATTGCGTTCATTTCTTTTCTTGTCTCAGAGAACACGTGTTATGGTAAATACTGCTAGATTGCCGTCAACGAAGGTAGATGCAGTAAACAGACAATTTTAAGAGGGTGATGTTGATCGGACTACGAAAGGCAGATTAATGGATTCGTGAAATCTTATCTAACCCAACCTAGACGCATTCACGATGCTCTGACTGAGGTAGATATGGTTGAAACAAGGGCTTGTAGCAAGCTTGACGAATGCCGATGCGACCAGAGTGGCGTTAACACACGTAGATCAACACATCCACCAACACGTGATGGTGTCACAGCAATTCACTTCTGCTACCAGTTTGCAGCATGTGCATGGCACCTTTAACGTTCTTATATCGAACAGAATCACCACCCGTCGAGTGGTTACTAATGACCTGGATTTATGCGACCGTTAAGAAGCCAGTTATTAATCTCACAGTACAGACGAATGATTTTACAATGGTGCCAGGATAGAACAATGTGGACCGTGGAATGACAGGTCCAATTTAGTCATATCTGTGGAACACCCCACCACTATAAAATGTGGTATGATTTGGGGTAGACAGACGAATTTTCGACTCAGAAATGACCTGCTATCGTACGCCATCGCGTACGATAGAGGATCAATTTTGGTCTGGTCCCCAAGGCTTATAAATACGAAGTTCTTCACTAAAATTTAGTATTACCCTCTCATCATGACTAATAAGTTGTAAAAAATAATTAATTAGAGTTCCATAATTGTTTAAAGTAGCCATCAAAGATAGTTAAAATAGCAGCAAAATGCCAGAAAAGCTTCTCTCCCGTAGGTGAGGAGTCTATAGGTGAGAGAGCCAGAGCAGTTACTATTGGCTAGTATGGAACATATTTAATGTTGTTTCATTCCCAACGATATGTGGATTCTACGGCTAGTAACACTCCCTTTCTTTCGAGGAGCTCCCAATGCTCTACATCTAGAATAACGTCCAGCACTGCACGTATCAGCCAACGTGCTCTGCAAAATATACAGAGACTATTCTAGCTATCGTTCACTCCCCCCGATATCTTCCTAATAGAACATGTCTGGGATGTGATTGGATGCCGCTTGTCTGCTCTGCCACATCCGCGTTTGGACGAACTGTAACAAATGGTTGACAGGAAACGAGAACCATTCCTGAGTACGATATCCGTACTCTAATTGTGTGTGACTCTGTACCTTACTTCATGTATTGTCGTCCGCTTTGGTCCCACAATTTACTGAGCTTATGTTTTCTTGCTTATGTTTTGAGTATCATTTCAAAATAAACATCACCTATGAGTCGATTCTCTGTTTTCCGAGCTTCTACATTTCCAGGTTAGTTCTTGGTGTTGCATTTTCAATGGCATATATTGTACGCACATTTATTCAAATTATGGCATGTTTCATAATAATAGACATGTTTTGATATAAATGTTCCTTTCTTTTACAATGTAATAAATATTCATCTCTGCATGCATGCCCTAAGGAAAACTCACAATTTCTAAGAGTTGTTTTCTAGAATATAAAACAAAATCTAATTCTAAATGTATCCATTAAAAGAAAAAAAAAATTGGTAGAATATAATCATAGAATTTTTGTAACAATGATTAATAGTGTTTAAAAAACGATACCATCATTTTCGTTCACTAACTATTTTTTGTTCAATGTCAATCTTGAATTCATTTTATATCGAATTAATGGTGCAAAATTATATAATTATATCACTTAATCCCTCCTTGAATAATTTTTTAAACCTCAACTCAAGTGTGTGTGCTGTAATCTACATTTTCTTTAAAAAACCTAGACACGTGGGCTTCATATTTTTAAACCCCACATATGAATGAGAAAGGATTCAGTACGTGACTGACACAAATTGATACACCTACGAAGCTTCTAAATTTATAAGCCTATTTGCTGCACAAAATATTCTTCAGAGCTTACGGTCTTCTTGACAAGTGATTCTCAAAGGATTCGTTGCGAATCCAACGAATCAATAAATGAGCTTAAAAATGGCAACACATCTGACTTTCCAGGGAACAGACCGAAAATCCTACATTTCATTTTAATCACCTTGACCCTCATTTTCCGCCTGAGTGGAATGAAGAATTAGGGTTTATTTTGGATCGTTACAGCAAACCGGCAATTTGTTCCTTTTAATATTCTAAACATGCGCTGGCAACGGGATTTATTCCCATTCTGGCACGTCTCAAGGGATGCCGGAGGAAAGCAGGAAGGGGCTTTTCAATGTCAACAGCACCTTCACATTTTGGACACGTGTCGTTGATGGTTGTA
Organism: Trichonephila clavipes; assembly: GCA_019973935.1. Taxonomy (NCBI): domain Eukaryota; kingdom Metazoa; phylum Arthropoda; class Arachnida; order Araneae; family Nephilidae; genus Trichonephila; species Trichonephila clavipes. The sequence goes on along the minus strand of BMAU01011399.1, from coordinate 1,277,595 downwards.
ATTAATTTTGAGATTTTAATCGAAACCGTGGTGTTGCTGCTCTCCTTAAGAACGTTTTTTCAATTTAACTTTAAAGGTAATCACGTCAATTGAGAGTTAACTGCTTTGGGAGATATCTTTTGCATTAATTTCAATTTTAAGTGGTGATTTATTAGTAAAAAATAGCTTGTATATAATGTAGCTAGAGTATTTTGAAGATGTAAACAGCTGTTATGTGTGTAGTGAATATTATCAAACATTTAAAAAATGTTTAATGCATTTAATTTGAATAGAATTTCTATATGTAATAAATTATATTTATTTTTAATACGCAGAGTAAAATATATTTATACTCCTTAGAAAATAATACAATATAATTAAAATTTTCCAGATTTATTACTAATGTGCTGTACTGAATAAAAAGACACTGATAAAAATGTGTCAGTGGAAAATTTCAATGTTCTACATCAATTTCCAGCCTTACAATTAATTTTTACTCTACATGCACAATTTAATGCGCTTATAATCTTATTAATCAACATGGAATAGTGGAGGCAGACGACAGAAACGCGAATAAAGTAAATTAATTAAAATAGTAGTAATTTCGCCTAAAACTAATGAAATTAAATCAAATAAATGCGAAATATTTTATTATTGACTAATCAAATTAAAAATAGAGGAAACTAGCAGAAATTTTTATCCCTTCTGGAGAGAAATCGTAAATTTAATATATACTCATTATTCAGACAAACAGTATTTTCATTAAAAACTTTTAGCCAGTTTTATCCTTTGTTAATAAAATCGATTTGAAACGAACTTTTTACGTTCCGGGTATTATTATTATTAATTTTAAAATGTTTAACTAGTTAGAAAATATTATAATATACAATCATTATATTTTATTTCCTGCTACAAATATAAATATTTTCTACTTTCTCTCTTAATATATATATACATATTAAATACAGTTATTTATATCTTATTTAATTATGTCTCAATCTTTTCCTGATTGCTCTTTGTATATAAACTATTGGGTACTTACGTATTATACCGTCGACCAATTTCGAAAAAGAAAATACTTCGCCAATTCAAGAAAAGTCGCCAAATGCTGTCATCGTTATTTTTCGAATGTACACGGGAAGGGTTTCCACTATATATATATATATATATATATATATATATATATATATATATATATATATATATATATATATATATATATATATATATATATATATATATATATATATATATATATATATATATATATGTATCTGTGTTTTTTCTTAATAAATTCTTGATGGATTTCAATTATATGTGAAAAATATCGTACAATTTTAATTCAAGAACAACAACAAAAAATTAGATTTTCCAACCCAAAATAATTACCTAATGATTCTTCAGAATAAAATGCTTATTTGTGTGTGATTAACAATAATAATTCTATATATATCTGATTTCAAGGCCTTGTATCTTTAAACTGAGCGATTTTAATTCGAAGGAAATGCATTGATTGACTGTTCTGATTCAATGTTGAAGTTTCAATGTGTGCAATATGTACACAAAATTAAGTAACAAGTTGTATAACATCTTGTCCTGATATATTATCATAGAATCTCGTTCAAGATCAATTTGCACCAATCTAATATTGTTATCAATACTTCCCACGATCCATATTAACACTTAACATCATTATACTCTCGACACTACTCTAGTTGTAGTTAGATTTATTCAAGATTGTTCTGAATAAAGACAAGTTTTAAAGCGATCCAACTTAAATGTGCAATGCTTAAGGAATTCGATAAATCCTCTATATCTAAAGGGAAATATCTTTTATATCGTAATTGTAGACTAAAGATAGTATAAGTGTTTATTGGTCAGAAGGGGTTTTCTCTCTCTCATAAGAAGACTGGGACTGAAAAACAGTCATTTATTGAAGACATTAGGAAAAATGTTTCCCGTAAGAGAAATTTTGCTCACACGAATCTCGAAACGCACAAGTTTGCGAGGTTTAAAACACACAAGAGACCAGTGAAGAATTTTTAAACTCCGATGCATTTTGAAAATGTCTATATTTTCCTTAAAAAATGCCAACGGAAGTGCAGCTTTCTTTCACATGTTTTTTTATTCAAAAACTCTGTTCACTATGTGAGTTTAAATTTCCATTTCATTTTCAATTTTAAAAAAAATGTGTGTGTATTCGCTTTTTAAAAAAAATTCAAAAACGGTTTTTTTAATACATTTAAAAGATATTATATATATAGCAGAGTTTTGCCCCAATTTATTAATTATCATTCCTATTTCAAACAAAATCGAAATTAAATACAGTAATACCCCGAACTTACGTGATAGGTGGGAGTGAGTGAAATTTACTCATATTTTATAATTTCGCATATAAATGCATGTAAAATATTTCTAGTTGGGGCCGGAAATGAAGGAAAATAATAATTTAGAAGAAAAAAATGTTTAGTAAAATCTTAGATAAAAAAAGCTTCCATCCTTAGTTTCAAAACCCAAACAATCCTCATCTACTGTATTTATCCATCTGAGTCTAAGTCTGTCTCTTCTTCGACATGGTAAAGTCGAAAAAAGTTTTTTTTAGAATGGTGCAATCGTGCGCGCGTTCATAAGGATACAGGCCCAGTCGAATTGAGGCAACCTATTTAAATGTAATAAACAACATTTGGCTCTTTAAACATTCGGCGTTGCGTCATCTTCGCCAGAGATGCCATTTTCCTGAATTACTCCGAAAACACTTCTCAGAACCTCGCGTTCGAGTGGTTTGGTAGTTAGGAGAAGGAGAGGGATGTCAGCACAGATGTTGTCCTCGTCACTTGACCAAGAATCAAAATTACAAGGTCTGTAGCCAATAGCCTTCGTGTTTTTAGTGAGGCGTTAATATAACACTGTTTCAAGTCCTCGTGGTCAAAAGCTCTCAGACACCCTTCCCCATTCATGGTTATAGTTCAAGTCTCCGAAGCGTAAGTCAAGACGAATTGGGATCTTGTAAAACAAAATATATTTAATACTGGATATATTTAAAATTATCATTATTTTTGATTTTTATAAGGGACGGTATTCAAACTCTAAAAATATCACCCGTATGACTTGGCTTTGTTAGACCTAGATCTTAACATTTCGAACATTAGTGGTAATAGGATCCATGAATAAATGACAAACCAATAAGAATTACCATAAAATCCGGCGTATAACGCTCACCTATGGTTTCAAGCTTAATTTTTTAATTTTTAGGTATATTCGTCGTATAGCACGCACCCCCCATCCTTTTACGAAAAAATCTGAAATATTAGTATACACACATAGCTCTTATGTCTTCTTCGAGGTATTATCCCAGACTTTTGACAAAATAGTTTTCTTTTTTTTCCGTAATGGGGCTCTGCGTATTGGTATTTCTACCTTTGCAGACCTAGTACATTCCTTCCCCAGGAGCTGGTATCATTTTTAGTACGGCACCACACAACATTTAGGCGATACCAATTACCGCAAGTAATTTTGACGCCCAGTTTCTTCCCCAGAGGGAGGCACATGAGCTCTGCCGATGCGAAATTTGTACTTAGGAATTTAATTTTGCCGAGAGCATCCAAGCCAAACGGACACTCAAGGGATCTTTTCCATGCCGTACGACATGACCACTGTCGATTTTCTGTATCATGGAAATCCACCGACTTGGGCCGGGGTCGAACCCGCAACTTTGGGTACAGAAAGCCAGCGACAAATCAACTACGCCACAACTGCAACTCTTTTAATTCATAAGCAAGTCATTTTTTTTAAATAAAAATATTTCGATACATGTAGAAGTAAAAAAAAATTATGCTCATTTCTTTTGTTATTTTGAAAGCTATCGTTTTTATACCCGGCGTATAACGTGCACCTTTAAGTTTCGATCTTACTTTTTGTGTTACATGTGAGCGTTATACGCCGGATTTTACAGTACATTCTGAAAACTTTAGAATCAACATAATTTTTTAAAAAAAATCCGCAAATTTCGCTAAATTCAAGAATTGTCTACTTAATGGCTAAACTTAAAAATCAATGCTTTAAAGAAACAAAAAAATGTAACGCAATGATAAAATTACAAGCAGAAACAATCAGAGCGTTAAAGCATTACATAATTGTTTTAAATAAATGACTCCAGTCTGAGAGTATTTTTAGAACATTATATCTTCTCCCGATTCCAGATATTGTATCCATTAATAATAATACTCTTTAATGATAAACTTTCAATTCCGCATACATATCTTTATGCCATTACCCTAGAAATGAAAGGCAGATTTGTATTATGGACACCCCCAAATCACTTTCTTAATCCTCGAGTGCACCAAAAAAACCCCTCTTACTTTAGAATCTAAAGATTATTTCTAAAGGGCAAAAAAATGAGAGCTCTTTTAGGAAAACAGAGGAGAAAAGTTAAATGAAGAAATGGAAAATTTACTCTCAACACGTCCCAGCCATTTCTCCTCTCGTTAGAAGAGTGTAATGGTGGATTTTATGGAGCGTAAAGCCATTTCAAAATAAAGTAGGGATGAAAAATAAAACAGTTTTTGCTACTCTCATCATAACCTCATCTCCAAATCACTGCACCATTTCATTTGACCTGATTCTGAATATCAATAAATGAAGATTACAAAACCACATATATTCCACAATGTATTACAAAGCAGGGAGAGGTTATGCAAATAGAAAAAAATAAAAAGATGAGAACGTTTTTATTTTAAACTGCTTTTTTAAGTATGAGAAATAGTGTTTTTGATTCCTTAAATCAGAAAGGATGTCTAGCACTTCTTTAGAGAGTAAATTCAAATATTTTGTTAGCAACATTTTTTTTATGAAGTTAAGTAAGGGAAAAATATAAGTAATGAATATTTTTTGTATGGATAAAGTTTGAAAGAATTAGTTTTGAAATACTTACCTTGTTTCGTTTTAATTTACAGGAAAAGGTGGAAGCAACATTCTTAAAAAATACAGGAACTCAACATGTTTACAAGTTTTTAAAAGCTATTCTATTTTATTCTTATAAAGGGTATTTTTTAGATGTATATATAGAACTTTAAATTGCAATAAAACAACGATGTATAATTCGATTGACATGAATTTTTTTTATTCGAAAGATAATCTTGTGGCATTACATTTTAAATATGATTTTTGGCATATGACTGCCACGGCGGGCTCGGATGTAGTCCAATTTGGACGTCCAATTTTCGATGACTTTTTCCAACATTTGTGGCCGTATATCGGCAATAACACGGCGAATGTTGTCTTCCAAATGGTCAAGCGTTTGTGGCTTATCCGCATAGACCAATGACTTTACATAGCCCCACAGAAAATAGTCTAGCGGTGTTAAATCACAAGATCTTGGAGGCCAATTCACAGGTCCAAAAACGTGAAATTAGGCGGTCACCAAACGTGTCTTTCAATAAATCGATTGTGGCACGAGCTGTGTGACATGTTGCGCCGTCTTGCTGGAACCACAGCTTCTGGACATCATGATTGTTCAGTTCAGGAATGAAAAAGTTAGTAATCATGGCTCTATACCGATCACCACTGACTGTAACGTTGTGGCCTTCATCGTTTTTAAAGAAATGATTCCACCAGCCCATAAAGCTCACCAAACAGTCAGTTTTTCTGGATGTAACGGTGTTTCGACATACACTTGTGGATTAGCTTCACTCCAAATGCGGCAGTTTTGTTTGTTGACGTAGCCATTCAACCAGAAGTGCGCTTCATCGCTAAACAAAATTCGCTTATGAAAATCGGGAACAACGGCAATCTCGTTTTGGGCCCATTCGACGAATCTACGCCTTGCTTGATGATCGTTTTGATGAATTGCCAAACCAAACTGAGAATAAATCACTTGACAGCTGTTAAATCGGTCGCCATCTTGGAAAGTAATACCAACTTAAACTTCTATACCTGAAAAAAAAACACTCTTTATGTGCATCATTTTTTGAGGATATGAGGGGTAGAATGGTCATCGGGGCGCATGATCTCCGCAGAGATCTTAATCCCCTATCTTCAAAAATTGTGGTTGACATTCAAAGATAAAATTTTCCATGTTAGATTTTAAGTGTTTAAAATTTAAAAATAAAGTTGAAATTTAATTGAGGATATGATGTATACATGCTTCTTTTTAAGACATTAATTATGAATAAGGGAATAAAGAGAAATTCTTATAAAAAGAACACAGAAGAAATGTTATGTTTAGCAATTTTATTTACCTTGCAGTTGTTTTACTACACTTTTATTTTTTTATTGCATTTTGTGCTGTGTCTTATTTATATTAACTTTTCACGAAATGAGACTATGTAACGATTCTCTTACGTCATTACTGGGCAAACCAAAATAATGGACAAGATCTCGGAGTAATTTAAAATATTTTTAATGACATAAAATAATACAGTTACAATGGACAGACATTTTGACACAATACAGGTTAAACATTTAGAGGAAATAAGGGGAAATCAAATATATTACACAGTCCAGGATTGGACAGCGAAACGAGTAAAGTTCACTCGTTCAAATCCCAACTCTCTCTGGCGGTAATACAGGGCTTCCGGTCGGTAATGCTTCCGTTACAAGTACCGCCATCTACATTTTGGTCTTAGTATTAAACACTGTGTGTTACAACTATAATTTAATGGTTGTGCCATTTCAATTGCAAATATCTCCACATCTAACAATGGCAGAATATATTTTTAGCTTTGTCCATCTGCAGATTCAAATAGATGACTCTGCAAACGACTTGCAAGTTCTATAAATAGGGAGATGTAGCAGGGGTTAAATCAGGGGAGTAAGGAGTATGTAACCCAGTAATTGCTTTTGTTTTTGCAAGAAAGTCCAAGAAGAGATGGGATAGGTGTGCAGGAATGTTGTGTAAATATTTTCAGTGGTTGCCAATAGCGATGCAGAAATTTATCTCTGCATCATCCTTTTCTCATAGTTTCCTTCGCCCTGTGGAAACATTCTAGATATTTCGCTTTTTGTTCTACTTCTAAGTGCATACAAGTTTAGAAAATATGGTAACTTAGTGAGCCACCGATTGCATGACTTATGTCAAACAACTTTCGGTAGAGTTCAGTTTTATAAATGAATTTCTCGTGTTTACGTCTATCAGAACATTATAACTAAGGTACAATATAATTTTATTTTGTAGAATTTTTACTATTCCTAATTTTGTTTTGGTTATTCTTTTAATTCTTAAGACATTGCAAGGACTCGTAAGCTTACCAGAATTATTTTTAAAAACTTCATCTATATATTTTTCCTGTATAATGAGATGATACTTTTGCAATGTAAAACGTGTTTTTTTTAATGCCGCTTGGAAAAGATAAACTTTTTAATCAAGTTTAAACAGGTAACCAAATTTAACTGTTATCTATAAAGGCTGTCATGTGTATACATTCCAGTTGCAACTAGAAGAGAGAGATATTGCACATTAAATATATTTCTCAACTTGGTAAGGAAACTTTAGCAAGTTCTTTACAAGATTCCCTCCCTTGAGCGTCTTCTAAATTCTTTCGGTTGTCAATTAAAGGCAAGGAAACTACATTTTTCTAACCGCCTTAAACTAGCATTCCTTCCAATGAACGAACAAGAGCATTCACCGACAGCAACTATAAAAGGAAATGTAGAAATCCACCAAGATAAGTCAAATAGATAGATCCAATACATCAAATCCAATAGATAAGTCATATTCGAGGGCCAGATTCCATTTAAGATCTCATCATCGTCCCGACTTGTGGAGGAATGTTGTGTTGTTGAACGTTAAAAGCCGCTATGGACCAGATAAATTAGTAATAAATTGTTCTCCGTAACCAATCTTAACCGTTGGCCATAAAGGCTATGGATATATGTTTAAACGTAAACTCTAGTTGCTACTGGAAGATATATATATATATATATATATATATATATATATATATATATATATATATATATATATATATATGACTGTAAAAATGTTTTTAATTACCAGTTGTTTTATACGGCAGTGAATGCTGGGCAATTAACAAAGAAGATGAAGAAAAATTAATGACTTTCGAGAGAAAAATCTCAGGAAAATATTTTTGGTGCAGTTTGAGAAAACTGAATCTTGGGAATACGATACAACCTTGAACTCCAATCAAAATACAGAGATCCCAACGTAGTCAAAGTTATCAAGGCTACCCAAATAAGGTGGCTGGCACATGTATTTCGGTATATATATAGAGAGAGATGAAAATAACTTTCCAAACTCCAAAGGAAAAGAGAAGGACCGAGAACAAGGTGGATGGATAAAGTAGAAAAGTGGTTGAAGGACTTGGGAGTTAACCGATGGAAGAACATAGCATCAAATAAATCAAGATGGTCTAAGCCAGCGACTCAACCTGCGGCCCGCCAAGTCTTTTTAAGTAGCCCGGTCATGGCCCATTGATCTGAAAAATTCACTTATTTAAGAACATTGTATAAAAAAATTGGTGGGAAATTCTTTGTCAAGAAATCAAATATATCAATTTTGCTTTTTGTTGTCGGTGTCGTTGGGTACGAAATGCTATTCTTTTTCTGTTTGAACAGTTACGGTTAGTGATAACAGACAAGGGTAGAATGAACAGTGGGCGGAATTAATTTTTAACTATCTTTCATATCTTGCAAGGGAAAAATATTCGAAGAAAATGGATCGTTTCAAGACGATTGGGAAGTTGACTATTTTGTAGTGAAAAACAAACATGGATCAGTAATTGTTTGATTTGTCACGAAAGTGCTGTATTCAAAAAACCTCGAAGATCTCTTTCAAGTGGTGATAGATGGGCTTTTTCTTGAATAATCCTCGCAACAGCAACAAAGTGTTTTGTCATTTACAGTTTGTTATACTATTGGTAATCATATGAAACCGTTTAATGATGCATAAATAGTGAAGGAATGTTTCTTAAATGCTTTTAATGTTAGTAACAAAAATAAAATGCAAAAAATAATAATTAAAAAAATCAAAACAGGAGTCATAGTATTATGATCAATTTTCCGCATTTTAAATTTCCAATGTTATCTTGATCTTAAAGCATTTATCCCCCCCATTTATCCTCATGTTGCGGTCCACGTGCAATAACTAACATATGTATGTGGCCCGCGTGAAATCGCTGTTATATGTATGCGGACGAGCAGAAAAAAAGGTTGAGTACCTCTGGTCTAAGCTGACGGAGACAGTATTGGCAGGTAACCAGCTGTAGTGCTTTGAAAGAAGATGTTTTTAATTATAAGAGAAGTGACCTTTCTTTTGTTTCGATTAACCTTCTGATTGGAGCCACTTAACCAAAATAATTCAGTTATAAAAAATACCAGGGTCGAAATATTGAGATAAATTATAGAATCCATTGGGGCAACACTTTTAGACCCCCCAACTTGAAGTACATAACCACTACATTACTGTAGGACTGGAATCCACTTCTCATATCGAAATTCTCCCGTGATCCGGTCTAAGCTATAACGACTTCAGGTAAAAGAAAGTTTAAGAAAAAGGACTTCGAAAATGGAGGGGAAGGGGCGAAGTATGAATTAAAATTTATTTCCTTCTATACGATAGCAAAATCATAATATGATATTAACATGAAAGAATATTATTGTTTCATAAAGTGTTCTATTTTCAAAAGTCAGTCTGAAAATGGCAGCTTTTTAAATAAGTATATTCCTCAATTTCAAAAAGTAATTTTAATGAACCAAATTCCTTTAACCAGATAAAGAATCAAGATTTTATTCTATCTGTTTGCTCAATTCTCAAAGAAAGGAAGCAAGAAAACAAAACGAAGTTGAAGCTATTTCCTGACACACTGATTATGTTGATTTCGGTTCTTTATGATATCGATTCTTTAGACAATACAGTTTATTATATATAAATAGAGATCATGACATATGAAAGTATTGATGACTCAATAGAAAAATCAGTTAGGATAACAAAAGAAGGTATAACGTTTGATATCTTTATTTATCCAAAGAAGTAAAAGGAACTGATGAATTCAGAATCTTGTCAGAATTATCGACAGAAAGCAGTATATTTCCTTTATGGTTTATTTTCGGCATAAAGGAAGTTTATAAACACTTTTTTGATAAGTAATAACAATATTCTGGCGTGAAGAAAACAAAAGATTATAGCAATATTTACTTAACGTATATTGTTTATATGTTGCTTTCTCTCTCTCTCTCTTTAATACAATAATAAATATTAAATAACTTCCTCCCAAAATAAGAAAGATTGTTTTCAATGTTTTTAAAGCATAAATTCCACAAATCCAAATTGTTTCATTTGAAAGAACACAATCTAAAAAAAAACCAATAGTAACTATTATACTTCTAAGATGAATAAAAGATGATTAAGTCTTTTTGAAATGGTAACATATATCCACAGACTTTACTATCTAAAGATAATTTTAAAATTAAAAAAAATATAAGATTGATTATTTTCGAATAAACAAACAGCAAATAATTTATAAATAACATTCTGATATATCCTGCATTTGTTCTTCGGGTAAAGAACGGGAAAGTAATAAGAGACGACGTATTTTTAGTATGTGTTCAGGAGCAATGAACTTTTGTTTGCGGCAAGTAAATTCATTTCTAACTTTTCTGTTTAATTTGACATATTAAATACAGTTAATATGAAATGAAAATGCCCCAGATTTTAATTACAGAGCTAATTAGACTGTATTTGTTTGTCAAGATTGTTCAAATAATATATATATTGTTACGTAGATCCGGGTTCGTGGATTTTATGCAAAAACAATCACAAAGAAAATATGCAGTTCTTTAACAGCGATGCGAATTTATTAACAAAAATCCAATCCTTTCAATACAGGATTCATCGACAATATTCCCAGGGTAAATATCCGAAGGTCTTCACACCTTCAAAAGCAATCAAACACAGTAATAGTGTTTAAAAATATACGTAAGTAAAGATTATTCACAAGCACAGCCGAGCTAATCTCGCTAGTCAAAACAATCCTCACTACTCGCTGTCTTAATCAAGACTCTCCCGTACCGGCGAGCATCCTTTTTATATGCACGATAGAAACTTCTAGAAATATAACCACTCGTGTCATTGAACGTGGCACTAGTGGAGAGATCTACTACTTTCTAGAAGATTCCAGAGGGTTCCGAACTCGCCAACATAGTCGCCAATGACGCCAAAATGGTAGCCAAAGTCGCCAACTTGGTCGCCAAAAATGATGTCAACTTGGCTCTGCCGCCAAGATTTCGCCAAGTTCTCATTGAATAGCCATTATAAGATAAGGGGCGGCACTGCTTGTGAATAGTACAATTTTAACATGAAATAAATATAACATAGAGTAATATAAATGCATTACACACTCAAATACAAATTATTTACACTATTTACACAAAATTCGTAACAATATTTATAAATGTAAGTTTTCAGTTTTTTAAATATTTTTTTTTCAAAAAGTTGTTCTTTTTTAACCTTAGCATGACCACAAGTTTGTTGAGAGTAAATATTAGTATGTAGCAGTTTATTTAGATTTGTTTAGTCACAAACTAAATAGAAATCATAACAAGAGTACATAACAATGTGTAATCTTTTTGAATCGATGTGTGATTTTATCAAGCTTTTTGTTTTCATTTGTTCAAATACACTGTATTATCGAACTATATACTTGCCGAATAATACACAACGTGTGAGAAAACATAGTAATATATTATTACACGATACAATAAACTGAAATAAATAATAAGAAGAATACAGCCCGTAAATGTGTTTTATCACTGGTACCAAACGATTTGACTGTAGTCCCCCCTCCCAAACATTCCTATTTACGTTCTTACGTGCGGAATATGTTTTGTTTCAATATTGTCTATAAAAATGCAGATAAGATTATAATTAAATATGACAATGAGTAATTTTAAAATGTGGAAAATGTTTTCCTCAGTCGGGACAGGGTTAAAACTGTATAATAACCTTTATATCTTGGCAAAATCCAGGGGATAGTTTAAAACCATAACGTTTGCACAACCTTGAAACATTTTTATATAAATGTAAATTAGTTTTCTAACATGAATTATTCTTATATCTACTATAATTCCATTTGATGTAGACATATTTTATGATGTAGCTAAGCCTTAACCCCTCAACTACCACCGGCGTATATCGTCTCACTCACCCCGTACATTGAGTGCCTCGGACGTATATATACGTCTTTTAGAAATGCAATTGTTTTCTATGTGCCGCTTCTCAGTAAAACTATTTCGAAGGCCTTGGAATGCAATTAAATGACCTTGTCAGCATTTGCGAATGATTTACTTACTTCAGAGCAAAATTTACTAATTTGTGTGTTTTCTTTCCCCCCAATACACGGGATACGCGCATCTAAGTGAAAAACGGTGGCACCGGGGAGTGAATCGTGTAACTTTTAATTGGCAGTTAAGGAGTTAAAATCGAAACGCGTGTATTTATATAAATTATTTGAATACTTCATTAACACCATGGCAAAAATTATGTTTAGTCATTGATTTTAATAACAAAAGGATTCACAGCCTATTCCCAAAAATATCATTCCTATTTGTACTTTAAATTCTTTCACGACTAAGGGAAACGTTATTCCCTTTTTAAAATGAGGGATTGACGTATTTTATTAATAAACCTTATTTGCATTTTTTATACAGAATGCCAAAATAGATCACATGCCAAACACAATCACGAAAATGGGAACGCTTAGGGGGAAAAAATTGGCTAATTAATTAGTGCTAATGATAAAACATTTGCGGACTGTATTCTCATTATTATTACTAATTTCAATTTATTGCGCCGTGTAATAATATATCACCATGCTTTATCACACGTTTATGCAATAATAAGGTATATTTGTACAAATGAAAACAAATGCCTGATAAAACTACAGGATCTAAATTGAATTGACACAATGATCCAAAAACTACAAATTTTTTATGTATTTTCATGATTCTTTTTATTTATTTCACTTTTTAAACAAACTAAAATAAACTGTTACAAACTAATATTTAACTTTTAACAACTTTATTGTCCTGTAAAAGAGTTAACAAAAGTTTATATGTATAATAATAATCACATCTACAATAGTTTAATTGAAATAAAGTTTTTTCGTAATTAACTCATTTTAAAGAGAAGTTGTTTAAAGTATCCATTTTATACTTTTTACGCAAGTTACTGTAAAAAAAAACATCTGCGCATTAATTTATTAAAAAAACGATACAACCAGTTCGATATTTCAAAAAAGAAGCACAATGTGCTAAAATATCAATAATTCCATTTATCCATAACTTTGTGACATGTTGAAAGAACTATCGAGGAAAAGTAAATCTTATTTAAAAATCGTTTTCTTCCATCAGAAGTGCCTTTGAAACGTAAAATTAAACAAAACAAAGACTCATTCGAAAAAACAAACGCTGATTTAAAAACGCCGTGCAATGAATGCTGTTAAAAATACATTAATCTTTTAGTTCTTTTCTTCTTTATGTACTTATAAATTAGTTTAAAAACTATTTAATTGTTACCCTTTTTTTAAAAAAAAAATGAAAGGAATCGCAATAAGTAAAAGAAATAATTCAGAACAAAAAAGACCGAATGTTAGTTTGACTTAGAAGTTTTTTTTTCTTTTTGATACATCGTTTTCTTTCTAAAACAGAAATCATTAAAGTTTTCTTTTGTGCATATATATAACAATTGTTTTTTTCCTTCACGAAAAGAAAGATGCTTTTTGTCTCTTATTGGCTGTAATCCAATTTAGAAGGAGAGCAAAAAGAAAATAATACGCCTTTGAATCTTAGATTTAATAATGAAGATACGTTTCTTGTGCAACTGAAGTTGCTAAGCAACAGTTTAATCAGTTTAGAGAAAGAAGAAACGGCAAGAGAAGATTTTTGTAAGAGATTCTCCGAATATTCATGACTCTTGAAAATTTATTCGAGAAAAATTATTAAACACTGCGCGGAGTGTATAGATATAAGATACTTTTTCCTTTTTTTCGAATAGAAGGAGATATTTTTCCTTATTCACTGAGAAAATTCAATCACGCATGTTGAAAGGGGCATAAAAAGATTAAATTTGAGAATGAATAGTAGTCTCGAAGGCATATATACATACAGCAAATAGGCAATTCGTTGATATTCGAAATGTTTTGCTTTAAATGATTCTTTCAATCTATGTAAAATTGTACACAGAAGAATAATACATCAAACGTATAGAAAAAATAAAATCTTTTTTGCTTATAAAATAAGGCTTTGGACAAATATTTAGCAAGCAGCAAGCAATTAGAAAGAAAGAAAAACATTTGTTTTCATTTCCGTGTCATAGTTGGAGTTTAGATGTTTTTATTTGTGAACACATTATATTTTTAATGTTTCACAAAACAGCTGTTAGAAACAGATAAAGTGCAATAAAAATCAAACTAAATTTATCGATAGATAAAATTGAATATTTTTTGTGCTCAATTATTTTTTTTAAATATCTGAAATATATTAGTTTATTATTATTTTTTATAAAGCATAGAAAAAAATCGTTTGCTCACTCAATAGTTCATACAACACTGTTTTTAAAAATCGTCTGTTGAAATTAAATCCAAAGTTTACTAGGAAGATACGAAGAGAACGCTGTTCTAAATTACAGAAGACACACTCGAATGTTTTTTTCCCCATCTCATTTGCTTTAGCAAAAGTGGCTCGGATTTAAGTTAGGCTTAGAAACAGTCAAATGTCTTAAGCATCCCGAATCAATTTGCATTTTAAATTTCCCTGTTGGCTCATCTATTCTCTGAAAAGAACTAGTGGACTTTCCTGAAAAACAAACGAAAACATTTTTTTTGTTGTATATACAAGGAAATCCCATCCTATATACTCCAAATGAGTGTTTTTTCCTAAGTAAAAAAAATCCTTATAAATCGAAATCTCTATTATTCAAGAAAATGTTGCCCATCACAAGCACATATACTAAATATAAAGTCACGTTCTCTGACTTACGATAGATTTTTTTTCGCTTTCGTTTTGCTTTACATTAGATGATTGCCAGTCATTTTTAGGAATTTTACTGATGTTCTAACAAACTTATGGGTGCGTGTGTGTTACTAAATGAGTTTTCCAAGTTATTTTATTTGCAGGAGACACTTTTTTTCTGTATTCTTATTTTACTAAATCTGTATTCGTTAAAATAAACCTTTCTAGTATTGGAATTTCATTACTCCAAGACAGTTATTTTTCTCAAAAAGTAAAACATATTTCAGCTTGTTCTTTTTCATTTAGAACTTTTTCACATAGGATACAATACATTTTTTAATAATGCAGAAGCTATATGCCATAATGTACGGGATAACTATACAAAAAAATAATAATCTAAGAAAAAAATTTTGTTAGTATATTTAAAATATCTTTTAGTTAATAGTTTGTTTTAACTAAAGTTTGTAATAACATTCAAAGTTTAATATTCTGAAGCTTATCGTAAAGCATGAATCAATGTAAAATGTTGAATTATAAATTGACAGTGTAATACAATATTATGTATTTAGACTTGTATAAATAATTAAATTGTTTGGACATCTATGCATATATAAGCTGAAAATTAAGATAATTGCTTATAAATTATTAGAACATTCATTAAAACGTGTATGCTAAACTAATTGTTTTTAACCAATCGGAAGATAGAGCGAGGAATCCGCAGTTAAAATGTTAATTTTATAGATGTTTTAGTTAATCAATAAAAAAAATCACGCTTTATTTTTATTAAAGTTCAATCAATCAAGTTTTAGTATTGAAAAAATTAAAAAATGAAGCCTTAATTTTATAAAAAAAAAACCCTATGACTCTTTGGAAAATTGAAATTCACTATTAAATATAAAATCGATGTATTACAGTAAGTAAATTTTAATAATGTTATATATATATGTGTGTGGTGTAAATTTCATACAAAGCTCAAAGTTTCTGTTTAATATAAGCAAATATACTATTTTTCAAATTTCCTTTTATAATTTATCATTTAAAAGTGATTAATTATAGTAAGAAATTGTATTTGAGTTATAAAAAACGGTAACATTCATCTTTTAAATGTTAAGTATGCAGAATTAAATACACAAATCTGTAGGACAATTGTCATCATCATGTAATTTTTTTTTACATCCACAAAAAAAGGAGATAAATTAAAATTTTTAATGATGTAAATTATATTTCTAGTATTTTCGCTATGAGTACGCGAAAACCCTTATAGTACATAAGAAATACTTTTATAAAGTTTAAAAATTCAAAGCTTTATATTGTATATGAATTATTAATAATGATTTCAATGTTTACTTAATAATTTTTTTCCAAAAAATGCCCACCTCTAAAAATTTTAGAAGCTTTTACACATGTTTTAAAAAACTTTTTGGATAAATAAATTGAAGAAAATAAGATTTTCATATTAAGGCGCACACACCAAGACAAACATATGCTATGCGTTGAAAACCTTAATCGAATCGAAAGAAAAATTAAAGCACTGAATTATACAAAGTTTCATTATAATTTTTGCTCACTTATTTCAACAAAAAGTAAAACAAATTTCGAAAATAACATAAATTCAGCCATGAAAAGTAATCTTACTTTGGGTAATTTAGCCGGCAAGGTATTATTCCTTTTCTTAAACGACAAAATCCTCGGTAACAAACAAGGCACGGATATTTCCCAATCTTTCATTATGTCCACCAAAAAGCAGCAGTTTCCAGAAATGCTCTACAGCGCACAATTCCCTCTCTCGAATAAACTGAACGCATCAACCACAGAGAGGGATGATCTGGCTTTTGCTTTTGTTTATTCGTTTTTTTGCCACTTTCCCCTTGTTTCACGCAAGAACGCTCCCATTCCACCTCCACACCTAACGTCCCTTTTCCACACGCAGGGTGTAACACTTTAGAAGACACTTCTGTTAGGCGCGGCAAAGAAGTTCTAAAAAGTTATTGGGAATCAAAAAGTAAGGAAATGAGTTGTAACAGATGATCAGTAACTGTTCGATACAGTCCAATGCGCAAGTGGTGCTTGTGAAGATGCTGCCAAGACGAGGAAAGGAATTATTGTTATTATAATTTTTTTTCCATCGCTGGTGTTGTGGTTCGGTGGTTTTCGCACTGTTAACAAGAATTTGAGGTTGTATCGGGAGATTTTTTTTTTATTTAAAAAAAAATTGGGATGAGACACATCAATTATTTTCCGTCAGTGTGAGAAACTCGATAAAAAAATGAGGGTAAGGGAAATTATAATTGAATTGATGGTGGAAAATGATTGGATGTGATCTGGATTCCTCTGATGAAAAAATGAATTGAAGTGGACATTTTTCAATGATTGTAACTTTGTTAACATATATGTAAAACCAGATAAGAAAGATGTAGATTTATATCGAGAAGAACCTTCTAAATGTGTACTCCTTATCTACGCAATGTGACGTGTTATGCATGAAGAATACTCTGTTTTAATTCTAAGCACATTCAAATACAATTTTGATCCTTGCAATTTTATTTATCTGAATATAACAGTAATAAATAAGTAATCAACTGACCTCCATCTCACTCTAATTTGGTCACTTTGAGAATATAAAATAAGCATAAATTATTTGGTACTTTTCCGTTTCACCGGGGCAGGAGATCAAGTCACCACAAAAATGAAACAACTGACGCCAAAAGGAATATTCCCTCTAATAACCTTTTACCACTACATTTTTATAATAAGTCCCTGTCTTTTCTTATCAGTAATGTCATTTTCATAATACAAAAATAGATGAAAAATTAACGAGAACTAACATTTATAACATTTTTTATGTGTATATTGTGTACTGTCGCTAACAAAACCAACTTGGTGCGAGATTTGCGTCGGTAAAACGGATAAGTATCATAATTTTTAAAGAATTTTAGTGTGAAATCTTTATTTGATTTTGCAAATGATTATTTGGTTCAAAAATCAATTAAAATTTTTTAAAAGAAAGGAAAAAGAGGAAAGAAAAACAAGTACATGTACAAGCAACTCATATTTATTTTCTCGAAGAATAGTACTTTAGGATTTTTTTTCTTAGTGATCAATATACTCTAAAATTTTCTATATAATCTCGGAAGTTTATATTTTCCTGTCCTCTTTAAATAGATAAATGTTATACATAATCATTCTCTGAAGTGCCACAAATCTAATATACTACAAAGCAATACATAGAAATACAAGACAGTGTAGGTCAAAAATAAGATAGCCTTAGTAATGTAATAGCAAATTCTCATCCCCAGAAATTAAGACCGTAGTACCAAACACAGTTCTAAGGGCAACAAACCTTCCCTTATACTATTTGCCTACATCAGTGGGATAAGTGCAATGTGATGGCAATGGCGTAGCTAGTTCTGAATGAGCTCTGTATCAAACTATCTTGGGGTCCTCTTTTGGAGCCCCTTATCATTGTACAGTTTTTGTTTACACATGTTGGGGACCCCGTATCATTGATACAGCTGATACGGCGGTAGCTACTCGGGAAGCCTCCCTTTATGATCAAAAATAACTCCAGTCCTAGCTGTGTATTAGTGTCCGGCCTTAAAGTATCCAAAAGTTACGGCTTTTTTTTCGGAACTACACATTAAAATATAATAGACTGTTCATGCGTGGATTGGAAAATAATTCGAAATTATTTTGGTCGAGTCCCATCGGCCGCACGTGCGCGCATTATTCAGCAATCGCAGATGATAAACTTGTTATACTGACCACAGCAAAAGGTACAGCGTAGACTTTTGGATACTTTAAGATCGGATACTTTGTAAAGGGTGTTTTTTTAGAGGTATAGAACTTTAAATTGCAATAAAACAACGATGTATTATTCGATTGATATGAATTTTTTTTTATTCGAAAGATAATCTTGTGCCATTACATTTTAAATATGATTTCTGGCATAGGACTGCCATGGCTGGCTCGAATGTAGTCCAATCTGGACGTCCAATTTTCGATGACTTTTTCCAACATTTGTGGCCGTATATCGGCAATAACACGGCGAATGTTGTCTTCCAAATGGTCAAGCGTTTGTGGCTTATCCGCATAGACCAATGACTTTACATAGCCCCACAGAAAATAGTCTAGCGGTGTTAAATCACAAGATCTTGGAGGCCAATTCACAGGTCCAAAACGTGAAATTAGGCGGTCACCAAACGTTTCTTTCAATAAATCGATTGTGGCACAAGCTGTGTGACATGTTGCGCCGTCTTGTTGGAACAACAGCTCCTGGACATCATGATTGTTCAATTCAGGAATGAAAAAGTTAGTAATCATGGCTCTATACCGATCACCATTGACTGTAACGTTGTGGCCTTCATCGTTTTTGAAGAAGTACGGACCAATGATTCCACCAGCCCATAAAGCGCACCAAACAGTCAGTTTTTCTAGATGTAACGGTGTTTCGACATACACTTGTGGATTAGCTTCACTCCAAATGCGGCAGTTTTGTTTGTTGACGTAGCCATTCAACCAGAAGTGCGCTTCATCGCTAAACAAAATTCGCTTATGAAAATCGGGAACAACGGCAATCTCGTTTTGGGCCCATTCGACGAATCTACGCCTTGCTTGATGATCGTTTTGATGAATTGCCAAACCAAACTGAGAATAAATCACTTGACAGCTGTTAAATCGGTCGCCATCTTGGGAAGTAATGCCAACTTAAACTTCTATACCTGGAAAAAAACACTCTTTATATATATATTACTTCTAGAGCCCACTACAACTGCTTAGATGAGTAAATTAATAAAAGCATAAGCTCATCGCAATGTTTTTAATTTGTATATTTTTGTTCTACAAAAACATTTCATGACAAATGCATTTTTAGTTCGAAAGACAAACAAATAAGTAAAGAGATAAAGAATACTAGAGCTTTTTACCTAAATTATTTGAAGAAAACAAAAATACAGTATAAATAATTGATAATTCTTTGAAATATAAATATGACAGACTTAAGAATCGAATGTTTTATCAAAAGTCATAAAATGCACGTTTAAGAGTTAATAAATAGCAAGAAAGGAATATAACATCTTAAACCCGAACACACGAGCTTTTAAATGTAAATGTACTGTCAGGAGAAATTACTAGACTCCAATGAAATGTTTTATGTAATAATAATTATTAGATGCGTGAAATGTAAATGAAGAAATTGCGTTTTAAAATGGCTAAAATTAGAATGAAATTAATTGCTAAAATTGAATCAAAATGTTTTGTGTATAAGACATAAAAATGTGCTGCGCATTTTTAAACAAAAACTTTAAAATATCGTTTGATTAAATTTATCGTTTGACAGACAAAAGGAAAAAACTAATACAGTATAAGAGTCTTCTACAATAATAGAATAAAGTTGAAATACAAACAATCGAGAATAAATGTAATTGAATTTAATCAATGTACATACTGAAGAGATTTCTAAGTAAACAACGAAACGTTTTTAATTTGCAATATTGCAAACATCAAATAAATTGTATTACAACGGAAAATACTTTTGAAAACGTAAGTACGAAGAAAAGATGGAGAAAATATTGTGAATGAAAGAAATAAGCCGAAACCGCAACAGTAAAAGGTTATTAAAATCTTCACAGAATCTTAATTATCATATTTCAGCAGAACAGAGGAATAAATTACTTATCTTTCTCCTCTCCCTTAGGTATTTCGTGACTATTGAACTCTATTATTAAAGTACCATTCAGGGAAAATTAGACGCTGTTTTTCGTTTAATTTTAATTCTTGTATGGGAAAAAAGAACCATAAATATATTCCAATTGGTATTTTCGTATGATTTAATTTGAAATTGCAAGAACTAGATTACTGTTAAAATAATTTCAAAAATAGTGTTTTAAATATTAAAGTTACTATATAACAAGAACTGACTTTAACAGCAGATCATTACATTAAAATACAAGTTATAACAAGTATGAATGCATTGGTAAAAATGTAGAAAAGAATTTAGAAAGAATAAACGTCTGCTAAATAAATAAACTTTCAATGTAATTAGAATTAATTAATATTGTCACATTCTATTTGAGATATTGTTCCTGATACGTAATAAAGAAGATCACAGTTAACTAATTCCTATCTACAAGAACCTAAAAATGAAAAAAAAAAGATCTTGTGTTTCCTTACATTAAAATTGATTTGAGCGTCACTTTGTTTCCCTCCATATAATGTAAAATAAATCACATGCATTAAAATATTTGTTGTTATTCTATGATATTTCCTTTTTTTATACGCATTAGAATTAAGACATTTAACTAAGTACACAACTTCAAAATTAGACGCGTATTTTTTTATCAGTTTATATCATCTTTACATACCAATATTGCTCATATTTAAGGGATACGGGTACATATGTATATAATAAGTACAAGTTCATATTGTAGTAACTGAAGCCTAAAATTAAAATTGATTCAAAATTGGAATAACTAACTTAAACTTCGTTTTTTATAGTTAAAAATTTAATTCAATTGAAAGCATGTGTATGATTTTTCCTAATAATTAGCCTTTATGAATAGCTTCAATAAATACTTTTGTATGTAAATGTAACACTACTGAAATAAATTTATGAATGTTAGAAGTTAAGGGTATGAATTTTCATTCGAATATTACATTTAAGAATCCGCATAAATTACCGTAAATCGCAATTCACAAATTGATTTATGGAAGTAATAACGCATTTTAATATGCAAACTACCAAAGAATGATACCTTCAGTATCTCGCTGTCCTATTTGTGTATCAATATTGACTAGAATACAAAATTATTAAGCTCTTAAATTACCTTTAAAAATATGATATTTCAATGTTACTGTTCGCATTTAAAATTGATTCACCGCTAGGAAAGAGTAGCAAATAAAATATCACATTTGGTATATTATAACCATTAATGGGCATTTGAAATGAGGCCATTTTGGGAAATAATTGCTATAACTATTCTAAACTGAATAATTGATACCAATTGTGATGTCTCTATAATAGCTAGTGTATGGATGAAACCTCTAAATGTGTAGCTCATTTTAGGGCGATTAGATTGTATAAAAAGAGAATAGAGAAACTTCTAATGAGTATAATAATAGCATTCTTCTCAGCAATAATCATTTTCTGGCAAATGTTATGAAATTATGGTCTTTATAAATAACTGGTGTCCAAAAGTTAAGCATTATTGAAAAACTGTTGAAATGAAAGGATTGGATGAACACAGAAAATGGTTTATATTGCGTATACATGGTCTGTGAAGAGTTCACCAATAATTTTTCACATGCAACAGACGTAACGGGACAATAGAAAGGGCTATTAGAAATGCTGAAATAAAGTGGCGTGAGTTTGGATAGGAGATTCTGTTTGTTTATGTAATCAATGAGCTTGTACACATTTCAACAGTTTCAAAAGTGTTGACTATGGATCAAAGAAGACAAATATAAAGAGTGTTTTTTTCCAGGTATAGAAGTTTAAGTTGGCATTACTTTCCTAGATGGCGACCGATTTAACAGCTGTCAAGTGATTTATTCTCAGTTTGGTTTGGCAATTCATCAAAACGATCATCAAGCAAGGCTTAGATTCGTCGAATGGGCCCAAAACGAGATTGCCGTTGTTCCCGATTTTCATAAGCGAATTTTGTTTAGCGATGAAGCGCACTTCTGGTTGAATGGCTACGTCAACAAACAAAACTGCCGCATTTGGAGTGAAGCTAATCCACAAGTGTATGTCGAAACACCGTTACATCCAGAAAAACTGACTGTTTGGTGCGCTTTATGGGCTGGTGGAATCATTGGTCCGTACTTCTTCAAAAACGATGAAGGCCACAACGTTACAGTCAATGGTGATCGGTATAGAGCCATGATTACTAACTTTTCATTCCTGAATTGAACAATCATGATGTCCAGGAGCTGTGGTTCCAACAAGACGGCACAACACGTCACACAGCTCTTGCCACAACCGATTTATTGAAAGACACGTTTGGTGACCGCCTAATTTCACGTTTTGGACCTGTGAATTGACCTTCAAGATCTTGTGATTTAACATCGCTAGACTATTTTCTGTGGGGCTATGTAAAGTCATTGGTCTATGCGGATAAGCCACAAATGCTTGACCATTTGGAAGACAACATTCGCCGTGTTATTGCCGATATACGGCCACAAATGTTGGAAAAAGTCATCGAAAATTGGACGTTCAGATTGGACTACATCCGAGCCAGCCGTGGCAGTCATATGCCAGAAATCATATTTAAAATGTAATGGCACAAGATTATCTTTCGAATAAAAAAAATTCATGTCAATCGAATAATACATAGTTGTTTTATTGCAATTTAAAGTTCTATACCTCTAAAAAAAACACCCTTTATTTGTTATTAAAAAGGCAGTGTCATTAGGATGTTAGAAACTGGGCGATCTTTAACACAAGTATCTAATGTCGAAAATATTGCCAGTGTGTAATTTCAAAACTGTGAAAACAGAAGCAATCGCTGGAAAAGTTCATGTACAAGTTGTAATAAATCAACAGAAGCCATAGCAGCTAAACACATGACTAAAGTTATCTGTAACTGCGGGGTATAACTGGATGATGTTTGCCAGACAGCTGTTTTTAAAGTTTGCTGAACCACAGGAACAATGATTTCTAGATAAAGAGCTGACAGAAGATTCAAGAAGAATGGTCACTATTGCAAACGTCCACCTATTGAGTGGCGGGAAAAAGAAGGCCCATTTAAGAAGTTGAAAGCACAGACTGGAAAGACAATTAACAGAGTGATATGATGTTTTCTCGGATGAATCACTACCGAAAGAGTCCTCGTTATATAGTCTGGAGAGAACGTGGAACCTTTTATAACCCTCGTGACATCACAGAAAGAGATTTGTATTGCGAGAATGGCGTTTTGATACGGGTGGACATAATGTCTGCTGGACGTAATGAATTTCACGTTTTCTGAAGAGGTTTTGTTAATGGATCTAAGTACAAAAATGACTCCGTGGAATCTTATGCTCATTTTTTCCTGGTTTCTACGACATACAATTCTTTTTCAAGAACTACAATGGGACGTCTAATCTTTAACTCTTAAAGGAATAACTTGAAAATGAAGATATCCTACACATGTGTTGCAACTCTAGTTCAGCGGCGCTGCAGTCGCTTGTTTTCAAGTGTATATAGTATTTCTATTTGTCTTATAAATAAACGTTTGTCCTCCATCCAACTGGTCGTGTGTTTTTAGCGTCGCCTCATCCTTATGACAGGTAAGAGCAATTTATTCTATTTTTAATGCACGAATCCGAATTGAATTTTTGAACTTGAATTTGAACAACATGTAATGGTTAACAAGAATTTAAGACTTAAATCCCACTGAGCATATTTAGAACGTAATTGGTAAAAAGGGTTCTACTCCTCAGCCTGCACCAAGCAGTACTGCTGAGCTCTAAATCATTGTTAGTCTGGAATGGCAAACTATAACTCTGCAATTGATTCTGACCATCATTCTTAGCATGAAACATCGTTGGGATGTTTGTATTGCAGCAAGAATGGTCACACTCCTTACTAATCCCCATAAACAGTTCGTTTATTACTATTTTGAAATGACAGATGAATTTCTTGTCCCCCCCATTTTGAGTCATTTCCATTAATAAGGCAATAATTGTTCTTTCTTCACCTATTTCCTTGGCTTGTAAATCCATATTTCTAAATATGTCAACTTTCATTCCAATTTGTCTTTTGTGCACCTTACTTACAAAAATAATCGTTATTCTGAACTTTTGGATACCAGTGTATATTATAAGTAAATTATTACTTACTATTTCTCGTAGTATCTGTGGCAAATTTTTCGTAATTTTATTATATATATATAAATAAGCGATAACCCTTATAAATACAGTACTTACGTAAACAATATACTATAAAAGAAAAGTACGATGCTTAGCCTAACATGAGACTAGAAATAATTATTTTCTAACGTAAAATCCACGTATTCCTTTATATCTTACAAATGTTCTCTAAGTTTTTGTGTTTGTAAGAAAAACCAGCATAATTGAGGTTAACTGTAACATAAAAAATAAATAGCGTTTAAAGAAAAATTAAACATAATTTTAAAAAGACACAGGATTAGTGTAAAAAACTATTTTGAATTAATAAAAATTTTTTTTAAAGAGCAATCAATATACAATTGATTTTAAAATTAAAGTATTTCTGAAATGAAATTTAATCACATGTCTTTTTTTATTTTCAGAGAGTGCTAAGTTCTATTACAATATAATCTACCTTGAATTACTTGAAACTGGATTAGAAATGAATAATTTCGTACCAAAATTTAATCAAATTATACTTCCATTTCCTATAATATACTCTCAATTGAACAGAAAGAGGCATATTTGAGAATTAGAAGAACTCAGATTTATTCGAAACCTTAAAAAGAACCTTTTATAATTAAAACCTCTATTCTGAGCTCCACTAATTAAACTGCTTCCAAGGCAACAACGAATGGATTAGAAACTCTAGACGATGCCTGAAAGCACTATTAATACTTAATTCCTTCCAGCTTCCTATTTCCACCAACAATAAAGAGAACAGCTCGATTTCTGAAAGGTCGGACGTACACCAATTGCTTTTCTAGAGGCATTCGAGAAACGAATAGGCGGTTTAACGTAGCCGAAAATTAAGATTTTTATGTTACCGTTGGAGTAGTCTTTTGGCGAAAATGCATCTTAGTTGTTTTCTTTGCTTTCTAATTCTAGAAAGAGGATAACTTAATTAAATCAGCAGAGGATGAATGCGCACTTGTTTTTAATTTTTATTTTCACCAAGAATTCCTGTCTCTTCCTGGGTTTAATTGTTTGGAGTTAACCATGGTGTTAGGGATGTAAATAGATAGCGAATACCCCGACAATTCAATTGCGTAATTTGTTGTTAAAACTCGGTGGGTGTTCTTGGTTGTGCGTATTTAATGAGTTTTTATTTTAAGGTTCGAGTCTCAGTGTGGTATTTTTAAATTTATTTGGTACAGAACAAATGAATGGAATGTGATTTGGGGTTGTGATAAAAGACCATAAAGAACTGTTAAATCACTTTTAATTCTACATTTTCAGTGATTTGAAACTGATTTATTTCCAAGCGAGTGAGAAATTGATTCAGATTCCCAAATTGTGTACATGAGAGTCGGGTGTGTATTATGGAATACCATTTACATTTCTCAAAATAACTTTACTGGTTTGTGATAAAAATCTCTAAAAACATCATGGATGTATACTATAAATGACTGTAATGAATTAATACTTGTTAAAAAATAATATTTATTCTATTGTTTTAAAAAAATTATTTTTTAAATAAAATGATCAATGGTGGGTATTATGGAATAGTCGGGAAATATGGAATAGGTGGTTTAAAATTTAAACCATTAGAAAACTAATTAAGACTTCATAAAAGAATGTTGTTGTTTTTAACTATAAAAGACATATTTTTAAAATGGTGTAGGTAAAGCGGACGTTTGTGGTCAGAGCGGACACATTTTGCCCCCTCTTAGAACAGATAAAGGGTGCAGATAAATAAGTAAATAAATTCTTTTAAAAATCACAAATATAATTTAAAGCAGTATTTTAAGCGGGAAATCTCTTTCACGTGGGATAATGTGTTTTTTTTACTGAAGGTTTCGGGTTTTGCACTCGATTATCGAATTACAAGAATAAATATATTTTTGCCAAGAAAATTTAATTATTTATATTAAATTGTTAAGACATTATAAAGCGAATATATTTTAACTATAGCAAAATGTAATAAAAAATAAAAACTTCCAGAGAAATATTTAAAAATTAATAATAAGTAACAGTGTAATGAATGGTCGAAACTGCACAATAGGTAACATGTGACTGATTAGGGAAACAACACAATAGATGCAAGAATGTCCGCTCTGCCCATCGATCTTCCCTCTCGTGTCCGCTGTAGCCACTGTCCGCTCTGGCCACGTAACCTATTTTTAAGAATACGTAAAAATAATTTCTGTTTCGTATTTATAATAGATCACAGTCCAGTATAGTCAACGAGAGCTCACAAAAAACGGCTGAAACATTGAATCCAAATTTTCCCTCGCTGATCATCGCAGAAATTTTCGTTACGGATACATTCAACGTCTTTGTCTTCTGATTCTTTAATTGATGGCATGGAGTTTATTACAAATGATACATCAAAGGAGAATGCGTCAGGTATCATGAAATATCTAGTATTCAAAAATACCCGACACGCCATATTGGTAAATGGGCCTTTAAGGTAACCGACTACGTTCGGAACCGTTATTTTTTTAAAAAAAGCGTATAAATGGATAATTTCCATGATATTTAGTGTCACTTAAATTAGAATAGATGTATAAAAAATTGTTTTAAGGACATTTTGACAAAAAATATTTATTTAAATACAATATTTTGGCAAAAAATTAACTTAAAATAAACTTTTTTTCAAAATGTTCTTCTTTTATAAAAAATGCTTCTAAAATAATAATATTTTGCTTATATAAAGTAATGACTTCTCCCAAGAGAGTCTAAACTATTGTTTTTGAAAAATTCACATTATTTTCAGAGTTACAACCAATTGAAATAATCATCGGCGTTTTTTTTCTTAAAATTTCTCCCCTCTGTTGTCGTTAAACATGGATAAACCCACTTCTATGTTACAGATTTCAAAAATTCTAGTAGAGCCTCTGTACTGAGGTCTGAGCTACATACATGCAAAATATTATTATAATAGAAACATTTTTCAAAAAAGGAGAATATTTTGAAAATGGGTCATTATATGTTCATTTTTGTCAAAATATTATACTTAAACAATTTTTTATTGTAATACTATTCTTAAAACTATTTTATATACATTTTCTAATCTAAGTGACACTAAATATCATAAATATTATCCATTTATACGCTTTTGCAAAATCACCTTTCCGAACGTAGTCGGATGCCTTAAACTGAAGGACAAAACATTGTGAGCTAAAAAACGACCACAATATTACAAACTACAATTCTTTTAGTGTACATTATGCTTAATTTTAATGTATGTTAAGTCGCATGTGTACTAGTATGTTACAATGTTTGAAAACTCACTAATAAAAAAGTTCGAAAATGGCAAAACACACTTTGTTTTGTAGCTAATGGTATGACAACCAAAGTGGACAACTTACACTGCAATGTATCATGAGTCTTTTATCGGTTCTTCAAAGTTTTCCAACACATTAGCAGCTACAAACATAGCCAAAGCCTCAGTGTTCCATTTTACTCAACTATTCCATAATATCCGACTCTTATCAACTTATTCAGTAATCATTTCCTTCAATGTACTTTTCAACAACAAAAAATAAATTTGTCAAAAGTATTTAAGAAATAATTGCTTAAACTGGATATTTAAAAGATGTGGCCTCATTACTTAAAAAAATTAGAACATATGATTCAAGAACTCAAACAATTTTCTATTTTAAAACCCTTATTCAAGCATTGTTAATTAATTCAGTTTAATGAAGTTTTAATCTGTTAAGGGGAAAGAGAAAATAAACTGCTTAAATTTACAAGAGAAAAAATATACTTAGTTTGCTTAAATGATTAAAGAATCTGATTGCAGTTCGAAACATTTCAGGCTCCATTACTTCTTCTTCCAATGAGATCCAGGATAAAGATTATTTAAGAATTAAAAAAGGAAATACTTCTCTATTATTTTCATGGTTACTGCAGAAGAATGAGTTCTTATCATCATAAAAAAGCTATTGAATTATGCAGTAGTGGGCCGAAACATAAGCAGTTTTTGTTTTCAGATTTTGCCGCTATCAGCAAAAAATCAACTGGGCGACATGAAATTCATACTACAGATGCACAATGCAGTATTTAAAAGACGAAGAAAACATAGCAGAAAAATATGATTTGGACGCATATATTGCAGAATATATGCAGCAGAAAAAGGCTTTTTTGACAGAATGCCGACTAGCCAAGAGGAAGAACAATTAATCAAAGAAAAAGATATGACTTCCTCACTTAAATGGTTGTGTGTCACCGTTTCAATACCAGAATAGTCAACAGTTCTCGAAGTACGAGTAATAATTCATATATAAGGATCTGGATAATTGTCTGATTTTCTACGGAGAATGCGATCGCGCATCCAGACGTTTCACACAAGCATACCACACATGCTCAATAGGATCTAAGTCAAGGGATCATGCGGTCCAAACTATTCTATGGATATTTTCACTTTCTAGAAGCTCTTAAATACACTACTAGCCATTAACATTGCTACACCAGGAAGACATGTAGATAACAAAATGATATTTACTGGATAAATATATTATACTAGAAATATAACAAGTGATTAAATTTTGAAGAAATTTGGGTGCATAAATCCTGAGAAATTAGTACCCAAAACAACCACCTCTGGCAGCAATAACAGCACCTACACATCTGGGCATTAAATCAAACAGCGATTGGATGGCATGTACAGGTACAGATGCCCGTGCAGTTAAACACGATGCCACAGCTCATCAAATGTAGTGAATGGCGTATGATGACGAGCCAGTCACTCGGAAACTATGGACCAGATGTTTTCTATTGGCGAAAGATCTGACTAACGAGTAGGCCAGCGCAACAGTCGAACATTTTACCTATCAAGGAAGGTCCGTACAATACTAGCAACATGCGATCGTGCATTATCCTGCTGAAACGTAAGGTTTCGAAGGGCTCGAGTGAAAGGTAGAGCCACGGGTCGTAACACACCAGAAATGTAACGTACACTGTTCAAAGTGCCGTCAATGTGAACAAGTAGTGACCGAGATGTGCGTCCAGCAGCACCCACCCAGCACGCCAGGTGACGGATCAGTATGACGATGATGAATGAACGCTGACAATGAGCGTTCACCATGATGTCGCCAAACATGAATGCGACCCTCTTGAAGCTGTAAACATAACCTGGATTCATCTGAAAAAAATGACGTCTCGCCATTCGTCACCCAGGTTCTTTGTTGATCACACCATTCAAGACGCTCATGTATGTGATACAAGGTCAAGGGTAGCCGCAGCCATGGTCTCTGAGCTGAGAGTCCGTACTGTTGAAAGCGTCGTCGAACTGTTGGTACCAGTGGTGCACACAAGGCGGGAAGGGGGGGGGGTTCCTGGGGGCCAAAAGCCCTTGATTTTTTTCCGATTGATTATCATTCTAAGTATATAGTACGTAAAAATTTAATTAATTACTTGTTATTAATGATTAATTTTATTAATTAATGCTAATTATTTATTCAAAAATTAGTTTTTTACTGTGTTTTGTTCCCTAAAATCGACAAAATCAAAAGAAGCATGATGCAAGAAAGGTGAACTTTCGACCCCGGACAGCCCCTCCTCTTGAAAAATTCATGTGTGCGCTACTGGTTGGTACAGATACTTGTTGTCTTGCAAACGACCCCAATCTTGACTCAGAGTTCGTGGCGTGGCTGCACTATCCATTAAGACCATGCGGGTAACATGCTTGTCTTCACGCCTGCTAGTGATAGGGGGCAGTTGAGATCCAGCGCGGCGTTCTGTATTACCGTCCCGAAACCATCGATTCCATATTCTGTTAACAGTCATTGAAAAACATTGTAGGTCTCGACCGCTTTGTCTGAATATACTGGAAAGCTAATCATTTGCAGGACAACATCATAGAATGTCGCCTTTTTAATGTAGCAATTTTAATGGCCAGTAGTGTAGCATGAGACCTGTAAACTTGCTTCGGTAAATGATGTTAATATTTTATAGTAGAACTTTGAAGAATGATTGCAGAAAGTTTTTGATAGTTTTGAATTGTTGTTGTTGTTACTAATGCCACCTGGTCGGCAAAGGCCAGGTCAAGGCCCACGAAATTCATCATGACAAAGGGCTAAGTGACATCTGTCGTTAGCCGTAACTTTGAGCACTAATTTTGAATTTAAATTATTTATTTATTGAATCATGAAATTGCAGCATTCTGACATTAATTTCCTCCTGTTCCTTATTCATGCTTTTAAAAATGAAATTTAAAGAATATATGTAAATGTTCAGTAACTAAATCAATAGTATTCATCCAGTATTTAAAAAAGATTTAATTTTATATTTTGATATTACAAATCAGTGCATGCTTTTAAGTCGCAAAGAATCTTTTAACTTGTTATAGAATTCTGACATAATTATAAGTAGAATAAAGAATTATTTTCTAAAATAAATTCTCTAGCTAATATCAAACTGCAATTAATGATTTTGCTTGGAATTCAATTGCGGCAAAATGTTTTAGTTTTCAAAAATTATAAAAATTGCTTGCCGCCGCTAACACATTTGTAATAATTGTTTGCAAGAATTTGCATTTATTGAATACTGATACATAATTTTGTCTCGTCATTTTCTACGAACTAAGGCATTTTTAAGGTACTGAGAAAATACGAAAAAAATGATTAATTTTTAAAAAGTTGAGAATGCATTCATCCAGTTTAAAAATAACTTAATTTAATATTAAAAATAAAACGCGCAATCGATATACTTCTTATGAAGATTTCAAATGTTTTTATTATAACTTGATTTTAATAAAAACAGTGCGATATTGAAATACATCTCAAGAGAAAAAAACCTAAAAAATGATTTTGCTGCGAAGAGTTAAAAAATAATTTACTACATTTTAAGCATGAGAAAGATTGAAAAAATATAAATATAAAATCTAAAGAAATTCATTTACATAATTAAATTCAATTTCGATCTCTAAGCTCTTGTTAAATGTTTCTTTTAAAACTCGATAAATTAAATTAACTTACTATAAACAAAGAATAAATACGAAATTTGAGAACTGCATTTTTAAACACTTATTTATTAAATAAGTATTTAGAAAATAACCTTTTTCCCTTTTTCTGTCTCAAATGGCATAATGAAAAAGAAAAAACAAACAAAAAAAATTCTAGAAAAACATACAGGTTTTGTTTTCCATTTTCATATACAACTCAACTTTTTTCTTTGAAGTGCAGAGAGAAAAATTATTGGCTCTGTTACAGATAATTCGATTAACCAGACGATTTTTTTCTCATTTTGACGCTTTGAATTATTCCAAATAAATTGCTCGAAGCAATTAAATATACACGATGTTTTTCGAAATCAACGTAATTAGCAATGCTTACTCGGTGGAAAATTTGACGCTAGTAAAAAGGACAAACTAACTATTGTTTAAAAATTTACGTTTTTGACAAACACAATTAATTTTTTTTACAAAAGCGAAATGCAGTGATGGATAACAACTGGTATGTAGTTTTAAACATTTAACGGTCTGTAAAGTTCAACAAAAAATACTCTGAAAATGTTGTTTTTATTTTTGAAGAAAACTGCGACACAATATATTAACAATGTACCAGACTAAGTAAATGTCTAAAATTATTAACTATAAAATCAAGTAGCAAAATTTGCGGTAAGTAAATTCAGAAAGTATTTATTTCTTTGTTAATTATTTGGAATTAAGTTTATCTTTTATTAGTTTTTAAAAATGAAATTAGAATTATTTGAATTGAGTTTCGGTTTTGCTTAAAGGCTTTTGTTAAGTATAATATTCTCTTAAGAACTTAGGCAGGATTTTTGAAGTTTTTGCTTGTTATAAAATGGATATGATGTGTGTGTGTGGCGTAAATATCAATGTGTTTATGATACATGTAAATATTAACATTTAAGTAAATATTATAGTCATAGAGAGATTAGAAATAACCCACAACAATCATTTATGAGATATACGTCTCAAGTGGGTTACAGCGTCAATGTCTAAGCTGTGATTTCGACTTCGGAAAATCATCTTCAAACAGAGAAGGATTTTTATTTTAAGTTTAAATTTTTGATTGCACCAATAATAAATACCTTTTAGGTGTACGTTCATGGAATAATTCATCCCAATACTAAAATCAGTTGAGCAGCCTGATACACAGAATGAAAATAAAAATAAAAGTTTTATATATATAATAAAATAAGTATAAATCTAATAAATTTTTCTACCTAAGGAAAAATTCTGGAATCGAAAACGAAGAACAAAATACAGTAGAACGTCGTTTATCTGAATGTTTATTATCCAGAGCATCAAATATCCGAACCAGTTTTTTTGGCCAACTACATGTACTGTATATGAATATGTTTTCGAAAAGTGCAATGCAGATTTAGGAGGCGAAAAAAACTTCAATGACGACCACAGGGAGGAGTTTACCGACGTAGTCCAATCGATCCCCGGATTTCAAGATTGCGATGAAGAAGATGTAGAAACCTGGATGGCATGCGATGCAGAAGACTGTGGATTTCAAATGCTAAATGATGACGAGATTGTGACTTCCGTGCAAGAAGAATTCGACCCCGTCGTCTATGACACCTATAAAGGCAAGGACAACAACAACGAAAGTAGCAAAGGTCCATCAAATGCTGACACGTTTTCTGCGTTAGGGACAGCTATGGAGTGATACGAACAACAATCAGAGTGCTGCTGTCGTACTCAATTACTGCTGCTCAAGAGAATCAGAGACCTTGCAACGAAAAAGGTAAAATAGTAATCCACAATAAAGGTAAAATTGTGACTTTTGCTGCTAGTTTGTGCTTTTTCTTCAAGCCCGTTTCCCGCATGTTCGTATAATTTTCAATATTCGTATAGTGTTCGGTTTCATATACTGCATGGATGACATTCGGTTTTCGGTTATCCGAACAATCACATATCCGAACGATGTCCGATCCCAATTGATCCGGATAAACGACGTTCTACTATATATACATATAAAATTAGCTAACTAAAATGGAAAACTATTGTTTTCTAGAGCTGTCACTAATTTCGGATGAGGAAGAAGGAATAAGCTTATTTCATGGGGTCTCAACCTTTCCCTTCAGCAGAAAATTTATACGTAATAGTTCATGAAAAACAGCAGAAAACTAACCAAGATTGAAAAAAAAAGACTTAAGTCTAACTATTGCACGTATAATCTTAATTTAATCTATCAAGCAAACAAACTAAAAAGGATGAATATTGTATATGTGGTCAGTTTGAAAAAGATGCATTCAATAAAAACATAAATTCAATAACTTTCCGAAATACTTTTTTTACATAATATGTATCAACATATATATTAAAAATCTGAATTTAAACATTCCTTCAAAGTATATTGTATACTTAAGTATTGTCTTTGAGTTATTATGTACTTTCATTATGAATCATAGATTATATTAAGGTATGTATTATAAATGGAAATATATATATATATATATATATATATATATATATATATATATATATATATATATATATATATACTGCTCAAAATAACTAAAGGATATTGCGGTTTTAGTTGGATCTTGTGGCTGGGAAATTTTTTTAGCTGATTGATACATGGTCGACAGACATAGTAGGTTATATGAGAATAAATTACACATGTTTGGCAGAAAAAAATGCATTTTATTGCGCATTTGTGTACAAAAGGAAAAAAACACAATTTGAGCATATGAGAAAAAAAGAATAAGAAAAGGTGCTTTCTTCAAAGGAAATCATTTTCAGGAGGGGGTATGGTTTCCACGGACGGCCAGCAACGTTGAACACTTTTGAGGCATGGAGTCAATGAGGCTATTAATCACGAGTTGGGATATTCTGTCCCACTCTTCCAAAAGAGCTCTTTCCAGTTCTTGGAGAGTTTGTGGGGGTATTTGGCGGCCAGCAACTCGTCTTCCTAGAGCGTCCCAAACGTGCTCTATTGGATTCATGTCTGGAGAACACGCTGGCCATTCCATTCGTACGATTCCTTCCTCGAAAAGGAAATCCTCCACCAGGTTAGCACGATGTGGCCTGCAGTTATCGTCCATTAAAATGAAGTTATCTCCGATTGTTGCAGCGTAAGGGGACTACAATAGGTCTGAGGATCTCATCCCTATATCGGCGAGCAGTCAGAGGTCCATCTCGAATGATGTAGAGGTCTGTGCACCCGTCAATGGAGATGCCACCATACACCAACATTCCCCCTCCGCCAAATCTGACACTTTCGTGCATGAACGCATGATTATTCCTACTGCCACGGTCCCTCCAGATGAAAATACGCCTATTTTCCGGAAGAACAGAAAAACGGGACTCGTCATAAAAAAGAAGATTGCTCCATTCATTTCTCCTCCAGTTCACAAGCTCTGTTGCCCACTCCCTGCGGTCACGACGATGCCTTGATGTTAGTCTAACACATACCATCGGTCGGCGAGCATACAGACCTACACCATGGAGCCGGTTTCGGACAGACTGAGCTGAAACCGTGGTGCCAGTAGCCGAGCGAAGATGTTGTTGGAGAAGAGAAGCGTTCATATTTCGGTCTCTCCGAGCCGTTAACACTAAATAACGATCTTCATTGGGCGTTGTTGCCCGTCTACGACCTCGTCCTGGTCTTCGGCCTGCACTTCCAGTCTTCAAAAATGGTTCCAGATCCTGGAAATCACGTTTGTGACACTCCAATGGCTTGCGCTACTTCGGCTTGAGTTTGGTCCCCTTCTAACCTACCAACAACTCCCCGAGCTTTTGAATCAGTTAAATGACTTCGCTGAGACATCTTACTCATCGAAACAAAGCAGTCACTGAATGCCGATCATCCTTGTCTTCATTTCAGTTGAAAGTCAAATTTCATTCGCTGCCGCTGAAGCGACGTTTTTGACGTCGAACTCAAAATTAGCATACTCCACAGTTTGAAAATCACAAAAATTTGCATTTGTGATTCTCTTCTTCCATTTTCGGCTAAAAAAATTTCGCTTATATCTTTATTTTGTATAAAACTTACAATATCCTTTAATTGTTTTGAGCAGTGTATATATATATATATATACGGTGATTACAATTCAAGTTAAAGTTTCAAAACACTATGAAAAAAGAACTACTGATCATAATGACGTCTAATTCAAACCTAATATTATTGAAGAAAAGGGAAAGCGTATGGCATAAGAAAAAAAGTATTTCCAAAATTTAGCAACAGATGGCGCTGTAAGCATCGTAATTTAAAAAAGTTCGATTAGAAAGAACAGTAAGTCATAAAACAACAGCTAAGGTGTAAGTTACACGTTAAATCAAGTGTGCTGTTCAGTGTGCATGACTGTTCAGGTGTGCTACTGTTAGTTACGGAAGCCCAACAAACACGGCAAGATCATGTCATTCGGATGGGAAAAATCGGTTTTAACTGCCTCGAAGCCAAAAACCGCATATAAAGCATCCATTAAATCGGTTTTTAATTGACCTGAGGCCAAAAACCGTATGAAAAGCATCCATCAAATCGGTATTTTTTAAAAAAAATTCGTGAAATAGTTCAATATGCTGTCTCCATTGTCTGCAACATGTTTAAATCCAGAAATAGAATGTTCCACAACTGTTTGAAGTGTCTACGGGGTCACGTCCCGAAGGTGTTGTGCAATGCGTAACTTCAATTCAGCTAAGCGTGGAATCGGAGCACTGAACCCAACATCTTTCAGATACCCTCCCAGCCAGAAGTCACACGGATCAGGTGATCGGGGCGACTAGGCTGTGCGCAAATGGTAGCTGATAACTTTAGCATTTCGAAAATACCCCTTCAGGAGCTATTTTACTGGATTTGCAATGTGTGGAGGAGCAGCACCTTGCATAAAAAGAATCCCACCCACACAACCATGCTGTTGAAGATCTGGAATGACGTGGTTGCGCAAAAGAGACTCACAGCGTTGACCCATGACGATAATGGCACAGGACCAAAAGCATCCGACTCCTCGAAAAAGTATGGCCCTATGATAAATGATGCCGTAAACCCGTACCACACAGTGACCTTTGCAGGATGAAGTGGTACTGGTTGAACTGCGAGTGGATTCTTTGTTGCCCATATTCGGAAATTTTGTGTATTGACATATCCTGTAAGACAGTAATGGGCTTCGTCTGATCACAAAATTTTCCACGTCCTTGCGAGCAAGAAATTCTAAACCAAAAGTCTATCTTGCTGGCAGGTCAGAAGGAAGCAACTCTTGCACATGGCTGATTTTGTACGAGTGCAGGATGTTTCGTAGAATTTTATGCACCGTGCTCACAGGCCTGTCCAGTGTTCATGCAATTCCGCGAGCACTGCATAGTTGCAAACCACCAGTCGATTCCTCCTGTTTTGCTGTAACCACTCTTTCAACTACCGTCGAATCAACTCTTTTCTTCCCTCTATCAAATTGCTCATGAAAAAAAACCCCGTCTCTTCGAATTTTTGAATCATTTTCTCCAGACCCTGGGTAGTCCTTGAACCAATGCCTTTTTTCATACCCTTGAGTGTCCGGAACTTCTGCAGAGCTATTGGTGCACAGTCATTATTCTTGTAAAAAAGCTTTACAAGCAGAACGTGGTTCTTCAATGAGTCAGTCACGGTGGAATTCTCAGACGTGAAATGAGAATAAGTAGTGTACCGGAGCTTTTATAACAATTAAAATGAGTCGGGCGCATGACAGATATTTTCATTTACATGTTCTGATGCTTACAGCACCATCTGTAGATAAAATTTGGAACGATTTTTTTTCTTATACTACACACTTTCCTCCTTCTTTAACAATATTCCATTCAAATTTGACATCCTTCTGATCAGTGACTATCTTTTTTATAGCGCGTTTTGAAATATAATTATAATCACACCTGGTACATATATATATATATATATATATATATATATATATATATATATATATATATATATATATATATATATATATATATATATAATTGTTTGAGAAGGTATTATGTGCATGTGTTTGGAATTGCATCTTCTTTTACCCATTCCTTCATAAAAAAAAGCAGATTTATAATTTTGACCTTCCAAATTATGGAGTGGTTAGAATATTGGTCACAAAACAATATCTTTTCTTCTCTGTTTTGTTTTAAAGTGATATTTCAAACTAAAGTTGCGGCCGCGATAGCCTAATGGTTATGGTCACATACTCACGACCGGTGTATCGTACGTTCGCGTCTTGGCATTAACAAAGATGCGTCGTATAGATGGGGCTGACGCACATTAAATCTCTGTTGAGACTCAAACCCCTCCCGATGACGTGGTGTATTAGTCTGGAGAGGAGGTGCCAGCTCAGGTGGCGTCCTTCTCTCTCGACTGAGACTCAAAATTACGAGGTCCGTTGACAATGTCCCAAGTGTTATTTTACACTTCGACGTTAATATAACACTCACTCATTCAAATTAAAGTTATTCATTAAAAATTTAATATATAAAAAAATTCATTTTTTATCTGTCAATATATATATGTATATATATATATATATATATATATATATATATATTTATATATATAATGTGCTCTATTATATCTAAACAAGAATCCAATGCAGTGGCTCACACAAGGGAGGAGTCCTAGGGGCCCGGACACCCCCCAAAGAACCTGTATTTTTTTCCCGATTGATTATAATTCTTAGTACATAGTACGTAAAATTTAATTATTTATTATTAATAATTAATTTTATTAATTAATGCTAATTATTTATTCAATAATTTTATTCAGTAATTTCATTAATTTTTACTGCTTTTTTGTTCCCGAAAATCGACAAAATCAAAAGAAGCATGATACAAGAATGGTGGATCCCCCCTTGAAAAATTCCTGTGTGCGCTACTGATCCAATGTATTACTCAATACATCTAAATTAAAAATAGCTTTTCTCATATTCTGGTACATAAGCCTTTATAAAAACTCTTTCGATTTAAATTTTTATTGCTCTCTCTCTCTTTCTGATTTACTGACACTCCTTATAAACACAAAAAATTAGTTCTACCCTAAACAAAGAAGGAAAGCAGAGTTTCGTGAAAGAGAACAAATCTCTCCAAACAAAGGACATTCCTTTTTACTCATTTGTTTCACACCAGTCTGCGTCTGCTTCAATTATAATAATTTAATACAGTCACGAGCTGGAATCCATTATGCATGGCGTGCTCTTCTCGCACGTGATCCCAGTTTCCCGTTTCCCAAAATTGCACGAAAGTGAACATCCATCTGGGAAGTTCCGGGATTAGCATAGCGCTCGTTACCTCCTTGTTGCACAAAAAGGATTTACGAGATCTCGGAAATGTAATATTTATTCGACGATGGGAATTTTTATAGCGCCCGTTCTATTTCAGGTAGGCTTTTGTGAAATCATAGAGATGAGTTGTCTCAATAAAACTTTTGAAATTTTTTTCTTTCTTTTATTTAAAAAAAATATGGTAGGCTTTTGTGAAATCATAGAAATGTGTTGTGTCGATAAAAAACTTTTGTGAAATTTTCTTTCTTCTTTTTTTTTAAATAAATAAGGTAGGTGTTTTTGTAAAATCATAAAAAATGTGTTTTCTCAATAAAATCTTTTAAATTTATCTCGAAGAAAATTACAACATAGCAATAAACTCTAAAAATATATGAACTTTCTTTCCAAGGAATTATCCAAAAGATAGAAAGGAGCAAAAATATTGTTTTACGCTTTTAATTATTCGTAATAAAAAAGGCAAACATTAAATATCTTCCCATTACAAAGGACCTTTTGAAACTCATCCTCTCAAATCAGCGTTTGGCGAGGGTATCTTGCGACCTCTCAATGTATCCTTTCCCCCTGCGACAGATACCTCGACGGATAAGGTACTCCATTTATTTTGTGCATGGCTGAGCATGATGAGAATGATCGATCTGCTTCACAGCACCAGGCACTTCAATGTTGGCGACGACTGTTTCTTTTTCTCCAATGTTTTGGCGGATACTTTTATGGGCTCCATCCGTCTTTGATCTCACAGGATACTTCGTTGATGGCCCCAAGGGAAAGAATAAGGGACAGGGCGATTTTATTCTGAGGTTGTGTCTAAGTTTTAATGGAAGTATTTCGGATTTTTTAAGATTAGAATTTTTATAAATATTTTTTTGTTAAATTCAAAACGAATGGAAATAGAGATAGAGCAAAACTATTCACTTTAATATTGATGATTCAAGTTGTTTATAAAAATAAGATACGGATTTATGAGGATCTTGATAATGAAAATATGCATTTCATTAATGCATTAATGCATGAAAATATGCATTAATGCATTTTCATCTATGGGGCAGTTTATTATTTTAATTTATATAAAAGTAAGAGCTTGAAATATTTAATTTATTGAACAACTTGTGTGCTTATTTTTTCTGATTAAAAGGTCTACCGAACAATTAACTATTTTTACTATTTGGAAGTTAAGGTATCCCTAAAAATCATGATTTTTTTCAAAAACTGACAATATTTTTTTATGATTTTATTTTACAGGGCATCTTATGAGCTTAATAAAACTACTAAGTTTTTTATTTTCCATTCACTAGAACAAAAACTATAAGTGTTTTAGTAAAAAAAAATGCCATAACTTTACACAGGATATCAAACTTTAAAATGCGTTTTACTCGAAATGTGTTTTTTTATTGAAAAGCTCAAAAAGTTTTGAAAATAATTTGCTGAAATTTCTTGTGTATGTTCTATATAACAGTAGAAGTGTTTTGACCTTCAGATGTATCAATCACTGTTTTATTTCAAAACTTGCAGCCCTTTATGTGAATATAATCACTGTTTTTTAAGCAATTTCCTATAGTCTCTGAGATAAAGTGCTCTGGTTTTTGTAAAGATTAAAATATCTCTTATCCTGAAGATCATTTCCAACATGAATAACAAAGAAACACATCAAAATTGAAAAATTAAGAATTTGTTCATAAAACTTTTGTACAGAACGGGCCCCGTTTATGTAATTTTTGTGTACATTTTCACCTGTTTTTTCCCATTTCAATAATAATAAATTTTTTCTGTTTTCAATTTTAGGATTTTTTTCCTTAAAACATACTAAATAAATCTAAAAATCACAAAAAATCCCCATATCTCCATTTTTTAAAAAAGTGTTCGCAAGTAGTCGGATAACTTAACTGATGACGAGATTGTTGCCTGAGTTAACGCCTTGCTCAGTCATTAACATCAAGCCAGTGTGAGGACTTCGTATCGCTATATATTGATAGTTCTTTTCATTTCAGTGTTCGGATACTTTCAAACCTTTTATCAGAAAGTTATGAGTTCGTTGCTTGGCCAATCTGGTTACCATTGCACATACCCAAAATTATGGAATATAAAGCATACATATTTTAAATATTTGTGAAAGTCGGTATTTTTGTTTGGTAGTCCTGTAACCATTTCTGCTTTATTTGGATTTCTTTTATGACATATTTGAAAAAAAAACGAGATAAACAATTTATTCGCATAATAATATGAAATAACATTATTGATTACATTTTGTATTTCTTTAACAATTCTTCTTATTCTACAGCAACATTTTAACATTATGTTAAACTGGTAGAAAGACAAAACATGTATTTTTGTTAAGCCTTTCACAACCGAAAACCGTTTTCCTGAAACTAATAATACCAAAAATGAATCTATAAGAGGTAGTTAATATTGTAAGTAGAATTATACCTTTTCCCGTCATCCAATTTGAATTAGTTAATACAATGTTAAAATTTAAAGACATTTTTTTAAAAAAATCTGAACCACATTTTATTTATTTGAATGTATTAAACCCGAATATTGTCATTAAAAAAGAAAAACCTGCTATATATATATTTAAATAATATTGTCAACTCAAGAAAATCAAGCATTGTAACTAGAGATTGCAATACCGGACCATATGTTCAATACCGGTATTCGGTATTTTTTCCGTTTTAATACCGGGATACCGGTTTTAATACCGGTAGAAGAAATTTTGGAAAAAAAGAAAGAAAATGCAGCCTTTTTTTGTTTTATTTGCCAGTTTTATTAGAGAGTGTAAATATCACACAAAAAATAATTTGTCACTTATACGTTATAACAGTACATAAAGAAGCACAAAAAAGTAAAGAAACATCTTACTTATTTAAATCACAAAAAAAGTGTAAATATTACTATTCCTTTCGGGGTACTATTACAAATTTTTGAAATGGGATCTTAAAAAAAACATAATGCAACACTTGTACTATAATAAGCTTTTAACGAAATACCGTACAAAAATTACCAGCTATCGAAAACGCTCTTTCGGCATCTACGCTAGTTGGATGTACTGTTAGCAATGCACGATATGCTTTTAAAATGCTCGATGTGCTCTTATAAATAATGTTATCAAATCGAAGTATTATTAACTGATTTTATTATGTTCGTCTAATTTAATCTTATTCATTATTATGGGCTATTATTTATGAGTATATATATAATGAATCTGAAAAATATCTTGAATCCTTAAGTATGAATGTGAATAACAAACCAATTTAAAAAATATCGAAATTTGCGCACTTTCTTCACAACTACAACTTTGTATTCGCAGATACGAATATCAGACTACGAATCCTGCGCGTGTGCTGTATCACTCTGAGCTGTAATAAGATAGTTTAGACCTGTCTCCTTGGAAGATTCACATGTTTTATCACATCTCTTGAATATGCGCGATGCTACTTTATATTCCCAGTCTAATTAATTTCGCCCGTTGGGAAGACATAAAAACAAAAACGTATACTATTTTGCTATATCGGTGATCCCTGAACATACAGTGGAGACAATTTAAATAATTTCTAGTAAATACCAAATACCAAAAAAAAAAAAAAAAAACAGCAACAAAAAAAAATGGTATTTTAACTTATGAATACCGGTCTTGCAAAAATCTACAAGTGGCTCAAAATACCGGTATTCGGTATCCCGATGTACCGGTATTGCAATCCCTAATCGTAACTAGATACTTTTAAATGTAATGTTAATAGCATACAATGCAAACAGTTGTTTTCACGTTCGTAATTTCCTTTCCGACATTAAATCCAAAACCTTATTTTTTCAAACACTTTTAGAGTCAAAATTAATATATAAGGGTCTCTTTCTTATATCTAAGAAATTTGCAATGAATGTCTAATGAAAAGTTTGTACGGGTTATATATATGTGTGAAAAATGTATGATACACAGTTATTCAACATGAATACTTTGCTAGGAAATCTATTAGATGCTTTCTTGTTGTTTATGGTGTCGTTATTACCACGAATGACAAATTAAGGTATCCGACTGCGTTCGGAACCGTGATTTTTAAAAAAGCGCATAAATGGATAATTTTCATGATATTTAGTGTCACTTAGATTAGAATACATGTATAAAATTGTTTAAAGGACATTTTGACAAAAAAGTTATTTAAATACAATATTTTGGCAAAAAATTAACTTAGAACAACCTTTTATAAAAAATACTTCTAAAATAATAATATTTTGCTTACATAAAGTAAAGACTTCTCCAGAGAATCTGAACTAGGATTTTTGAAAAATTCGCATTATTTTAAGAGTTACTACCAATTGAAATAATTATCGACGTTTTTTTCTTAAAATTTCTTCTCTCTGTTGTCGTAAGACATGGATAAAACTACTCCTAAGTTATATAATTCAAAAATTCTATTTGAGCCTCTGAACAGAGGTCTGAGCTATATACAGGCAAAATATTATTATAATAGAAGCGTTTTTTACAAAAGGAGAATATTTTGAAAATTGGTCATTCTATGTTAATTTTTTGTCAAAATATTGTACTTAAATAATTTTTTATTATAATAATATTTTTAAAACAATTTTACATACATTTTCTGATCTAAGTGACATTAAATATCATAAATATTTTCCATTTATAAGCTTTTGCAAAATCACGGTTCCGAACGTAGTTGGATACCTTAATTAGGATCATTAAAAATATCTTAATGGAAAAAAACTTAATAATTTGTAGATGAAACAATGGTGCACAGTATTTAAAGCAGGTTTTTGAAGATTGTTTTGTTATATATAGCATCCTTCCATAACTTCTGATCAGGTTCCAAATTACAAATTACTTCGCAACATCTTTCTCAAGAGATGTCTGGAATTGTTAGACTTATAGACTTGAAATCGGCAGGCATGTTCATTTGATAGAATAAAGATTTAACTTATTTATGGAATCGATTCCCTAAAAGGAATACGGAAGTATTATAGATAAAATTTTCCGTTTTTGAACTTTTAGACCTTTAGACTAGAAATTTGGTAAGAACGTTTCTCTTGTCGAGTAAAGATACATGAAGAACTAAGTTTGCAGAAATCGCTTCCGAAGAGGGGTTGCGAGGTTTTGGGGAAATTTTAGATAATAAAAATACCATTAATAAACTATTAGATTTAGAGCTGATTCTTTGCAAGCATCTTTATTTTTCTGAGTAGGGATCAACTAAAACGGTTTTTGCGAAAATCGCCTGCAAAGAAGTAAAAGTTAAGTATAATTTCGCTTTAGAAATTTATGTCCTTTTCTTTTTAAATCAAGAGGTGAAGGCCCTAAGAATGTTTTTTTTTGTGGAATTATACACTTAATACTAATTACTAACTTATTAACAATGCACAGTCATAAAACATGAAATACCCAGTAAAGTGGGTGAGTAATGGCTAGTAAATATGAAAAGTAGTTTTATTTTAACGTTAATTTAAAAAAAAATAGGAAAATGTATATTTTTATTAATTGAAAAATTTCTTAACATTTAAAATATGTATAGTAATTTTTGAGCTCATTTGGTAATGTAGATTTATTAATAAGATTTTTTTTTTTTT
The DNA here is from genome assembly GCA_019973935.1 of Trichonephila clavipes. Lineage (NCBI taxonomy): Eukaryota > Metazoa > Arthropoda > Arachnida > Araneae > Nephilidae > Trichonephila > Trichonephila clavipes. The sequence goes on along the minus strand of BMAU01011399.1, from coordinate 1,233,072 downwards.
TTACAATTCCTACTATTAGCTCTCACTCTCAATATATAAATTTATTTATTTATCTTGGTGGAATTTTCAATCGCTAATAAAATACATTTTAAAGCGCTCAATTGAGCTGAAATTTTATATACATATTTATTTTGGATGACAATACAATAATTTAATTATAATTAATAGAAATTAATTGATTAAAACTAATTATTTAAAGAATTATAATACAGCCACGTTGGCGACTTCGCGACCATTTTGGCGACTTGTGTCAAAACTTGAAAAGGTTTTTTTCTCACGTTTTAGAGCATTCAGTTGAACTGATATTTCATATATACGATTGTTTTGGATGACAATACGATACTTTAATGGTAATTAATAAAAATTAATTACCACTTAATGTTGTGATTCTGTCATATGTATATACATATTTATATTAATTGTAACTATTTAATAAAAAATAACTAAAATAAAACTTTTCTTTGTTGATCTAAGTAGGAATTGACTTAAATTTTTTTATATATATTACACACTTGTATTATTTTTAACCAAAGGGCAAATTTGGCCAAATGGCTCCATCTAGTTTGCCAAATAATATCCGCTCGGGAAGAAATAATTACCTTGCATGTATTAAACAAAACGGCAAATTTAAAGGCGAACGAAATGAAAAGATATATGATTTTCCATTTCATAGTTGTTTCATATAAGTAACATGTATGCGTATCAATAAAAAATCCAAATTACTAATAATAAACGTTTCCAATTTTTTAAAAAAATGCCATTAAAAATGGACATGATATCTTTAAATATTTTTACTTATGTCACCTATAGATATCAGTTCATACACAGGAAGATAAACGTTTCGCTCACTTGATTCGGAAAGTCTACCAGCATAATGACACACTACCCAAAAACCCACATACGAGTCATTGGCATTCGAAACGCGTACGCTTCAACTATTTACCTTTTTTTTCACACAAAATAAATATTAACCTGTGCAAATAATGGATTCTTTTTCCAGCACATATATTTTTAAAAACTTCGCTAAAGATGGAACGCTTCCAGTGAGGAAGAAAGAGTTTTGGCGTTTTCTCCAATTAACCCCACATCTTCACGTCTGGTTTCAGAGTGGCTTTTCCTGTTGGACAACAGAAAGGGCCGTTGCGTGTAAAAATAAAACCCCCCGGAATATATTGCTCCCTTGACTGATTTTAACAAAGGAAGACAAATTTTCCGCTCGTAGTGCTTTATCTCTGACAAAAAGGACTGGCGAGGTGTATTCTCTCGCATAAGAGGTAAAAAAAAAATAATATAAAAAGGAACGGCCGTCTCAAATAAGTCGAAAAAATCCGTTCAGGCGTAAATGGGATTTTATGGAGGATAAATACTTCTGCCACATAACACACACACACACTCTTTTATACTCTGGTGGAACCGAGGGGAAAAAATTTTGCCCCTAAGACTTATAAAGAAAGGTGAAAATAGTTTTTGCAGATAAAAATATTCTTTTTTTTAGGTATGAGATGAAAGAGTATGGAAGGATGGATGGCGGGAATAATGGTAGACTGACGTGATTTTGGAACTGGAAGTTGCCTTTTTTTTAGTAACTTGGTCTTGGCAGCAGGTGATCTTTTTACGAAAGTTCTTGATAAGAAAGTTACTCTTTGTGGGCTAAAAATACAGCGAAATTTCATTGAATTCGCCATTGATCTGAACAAATGCACTCAGAGAGTGTGTATGAAGAAGGCGGCCCGACATGGGAGAGGATTCAATCGAGGAAAGAAGTCACATTCGTTACCTCAACGTATTTTTGTGATTTCTTTTAAGGCAAGCATATATTAAACATAATAAAATAACCATGTAAATTATTTTAGTATGATAAAAATAGTTCATATATTTATAAAAAATGAATTAAGAAAAAAATATATTATTTGTCTCTAATTTAACCCTTTATCTACCGACGGTACTTATAAATACCACTCACTTTAAAGTTAAATAGAATAATTATTTTTACGAATACTCTGACGATACTTAACAGGAATATTCTTTGAAATCCACTCTTCCAAGATATATGGAAGCACGGGTTCTATGATGAGTATTTTGTTTATGTATATTCCTTAATTTTTCAATGTAGTAATTTAAAAAAAGAATATTGCATGAAAAAAAAACTACAGTAAATCATAATGCGGCAGTAAAGGGTTAATATAATTACATTATAATGATATAGGCTGTGCTCTCTCTCAGAAATTGTATCAAATAGAATAAAGAAAATTTCTTTTTATAAGCGTTTTAACAGAATTTTATAAAATACACTTATATTTAATATGTAAATAATCAATTTTGATTGTAAGAACTAAATACAGTTAAATATACTGACCACATTTAAACAAATACGATAAATAATCGTTATAAGCATTTCATATCATAATTAAAAATATGTTCGATTCGATTATAGTCGTAAGAATTCATAGTACTCTTAGCAACCATCAAATCATTGCAAAAATTGTTATTTTTTTTTCAAAAAAATTATTAACTTTTCATCGCTAATTTTTTCTTTATGTTTTATCTAAACCAACTGAATCCAAAGGACTTAATTGAAATTGGAATTTTTAAATTATACATATACTATGTATATGCTAACATTATGTGCAAACATTATTAAATACTTAAAAAACAAAACTTTAGTTAAGAAGACTTGGTACCCTTTGAACTGTTTTCTACTTACGCAACTGAAAATTATACTTCAGTACGTGTTGCTTTAAAATTTCAAATGTTTAACGAAATTTGGAAAATTTCAAAATTTTACTCCTTTAGTATTTATTACAATTTTAATATGTTTTTATAATATTCTAAAGATCTCTTAAAACAACTTAGTCCGTCGATTGTATTAGAGCTTATTTAAGTTTGGAAGATGGAAAAATGTTATACGTATGCTAATAGTCAGCAAGCAAAAAAAAAAAAAAAAAACATACATCAATTTTTTTTTTTTTAAAAGTACTTTTTATTTCAAAATAGATCCCCAATTTTGTCATTAAACTGTCAAATTTTTAAATTCATGCAGAATTTTAAAGTTACATTTGCCAGTAAAGAAACTGCTTCCATGGAATATTTTGATGACAATTATTGCAATACAGTTTATTTATCGCCTTTGTATTGATACAATAAGTACTGTGAATCTCTCTCCACAATAAATTTTGTGACCATGACATTCTAGTAATCATTGTCATGAACTCGTAGCTGGCGAGTCATGAGTTCGAGTCCTAGTGCCACTGAAGACTTGCCGTGTAGGGCGGCTGATACACGTTAAACCTTTAAGCGGCCAATTTTTTTGCCCAAAATGTCCAAAATAGAAACACATTTTTTATTTCATACAACTAAACAAAATACTTAACAGAATGCGAAAATGGAAGAATTTTATTTTAATTTTCAATTTCAAAATTTTAACACTAATTTTTATTTTACAATTGTGAAACACAAAAAACCCCATGCGTTTGCCTTTTATACGTACACTAGCTATGAAGAATGTTTCATACATCTTAAAAGAATTTTACGTTCGTACCTCTTTTTCAAACGGCTTCGGACTTTGTGTGTGAGTGCATATATATCATGTGCACGCGCCATTTGAAATTTAGTGTAATAATCCGTCTTACATTGCAATGGGGACAAAGATAATATCGACTTTTTCGGATTATCTTTCCATTTTCATTTCTTCTAAGGCAACAAATTGCCCATTACCTTGCCAATCCCTGTTCTTTATCGAAAATTTTCAAGAATCCGTATTCCTGTCTTCAATGAAAAATTTCCACCATCGCCACAAAGAAAAACCCGGATGAGAAGTATTTCAGTATTATAGACCAACTGCATCTCTTTAAAACACCAGCACTAATAATCTAACACAATAGGAATTAAAAATATGTGCAAATTAAAGATAGAAGGAAGAAAATATCAGTGCCCGCACAGCTTAAAGGCAAACCGGTTCTGGTCAGCTTTCGGTAACCAGTACGGTACGCAAACTAGTTAAGGTAGAGCTTCTCAGACTTTCAATATTTGCGACCCAATATTCAATCATTATTTTCACCGCGCCACCTTCCTTACGATAACAATGTATTGAATTCAGTAATACTATACTTTGACGCTAAAGTTACAGAGCTACTTTTATCTCTTACGTGCCACCGGCGTATATAAACGTCTTGCTCACCCAAAGCATTAATTGCCCCAGACGTATATATACGTCTTTATGAAGTACGATCTTTTCTGTGCATTGCATCCATAAAATTATTCCATTTGCGATGCAATAAAAGAAAATTGACAGTGTTTGTGAAGGATTTACTTATATATTTAAGAGGATTTGCTTATTTATTCATTTTCTTAACCTCCCCCCTCCCAATACATCACATACGCGTGCCTACGTGGAAAATAGTGGCGGACATTGGGGAAGGAGTCGCGTAACTTTTTAACGGCAGTTAAGGGATTAATTATATAAACCGTACAAATTATCAAGATAAGTGTTGATTTTTGTATATAATTTTACGTGTGACAAACCCATGGGGGTCATTGGTAATTATTAAATTTGCTCTTATAGTATTGTTAAATTAATTACGAAATGAATTTTGTAGTATGATACATTTTTAAGTTTATTATATCCGTGTAAATATGTATTTTATTTTTTCAGAATGTATCTCGTTTGTTTACTTTCAGTAAATTAATAATATTTTAAAAATAATCTTTTGTTTACGACTTTTCAATATGCTCGCGCCCCCTTCGTAGAGTTATCACGCCCCTCCAGGGGAGCACGCCCCACAGTTTGAGAAACGCTGAGTTAAGGGTATAATTTCGTTTAAGCTCGAGTTGGTGTAGTGTGGAAGTTTGCAGAAATGTGGGTTGTTGTTCAAGTATCGTTCCTGTTACTTGACCGTAGTTCAAACTACGAGGTCTATTAACAATAACCTTCGCTTCCGATCAATCAACGTCAGTAAAAAATCAAATCAATGCGATAATTTAATTTTTCATAAGAAATTATACTACAGAACCTATTGCTTTTTTTTTAAAAAAAATATTTTCAAATAAACAATTTAAAATTAACAATTAAACGAGACTTCAAATATTTTCAGTTATTTGTGAACTCGAGTTTACAACACATGTGCAAAACTGATAGTCAAATTATTATATTTTAATTACGTACATAAAAAAATGCAGTTTAAAACAATTCAAAAATATAGAAAAACCGCTTCACATTGCAGCTAAGTTCTCTTTTTCAAAACAAAATAAGATTCAAAATTAAAGCTTTATTTGTAAACAAATAATTTCTAGATTGGTTATCAGGGTTTTCAGGTGAACGGATTGATGTCACAGTGCTACAAAACAAGCTGAAATATCGACTCGTATGCGTGGATGCATGTATAAATAGACAAGACGTGAAGTTATTAAATCTGTTTTCCTGTTTGCTGACAGTAAGATTCGACACAAAGGACATCTGAGGCTTCCTTTCTTTTGATTAGATGATTTCGTAAAACGAAATAAACATATATTTGATGACATGGGAAAAAAGATAGTGTTTTCTACTTTAGATCTAAGTTTGAAAATATGTACGAAATATGTATAATTTAAAATAGGTATGCTGTAATGCCTGTTTATATATAATATGGAAAATAATAACATGATGTTAGAAATAATAACATTTTATTCCAATAGTTCTGAACAAAAAGGTTTAGAAACAATAATTTTTACTAAAAGGATTATTTTTTTACTTAGATCGGTTTCCCTTTAAGGGTACGAAAAATTCCTAATTTCTATTTCAATTTTAGGTTATTTTTTTACTGATATGGAATTTGAACCATTAATGAAGAAAAAAATAACTGTTTAAGAAGAGAATGTTATTGAATTAGCATGAAAGTGTATTTCCATTGATTCTTGATGTTTGATTTAAAATCTTTTTTTCAAAATGCATTAAATCTGTTTTCATTCGTTTCTTCTTGTGAGATTTACATAAAAAAGTTCAGATACATATTATGAATAAAAACTAATAAAAAAATTAATTTAAAAAGAAAAAAACAACTATAGATAGCTACCAAAAGAACACGAATTCAATGGATGGGCTACCTGATATTATACAGTGTGATTCGCAACCAGATCGACAATTTTGCAGGATGTTTAAGGGTACATAAAATACTTGGAATCACAAAGGAATGCAAGGTCGAAAATGCTGTAGTTGCAAGCTATGGGACAAAAAAAAAAAGAAAAAGAACAGAAACAGCAACACATTAATCAGCATAATGCAGTGCTTCTCAAACTTTCAATACTGGCGCCCCCCTTTTCGATCACAATTTTTATCGCGCCCCCCTTATACATTAATAATGCACTGAATGCAATAATAATGAACTTTGATGCTAAAGCTACAAAAGGCGATCTTAATTATAAACCATACAAATTAGTAACATAAGTATTAAATTTTGTATACTACTTTTAAGTAATAAATAAATAAATAAAATAATAGGATAATTATTATGTGTGTTATTTTTCCTTTCTCTAATTTTTAATTTGGACTTATTGCAAAATACGGTGGCTGCTTAGAAGACAAAATATAGATATCTGCTAAATATAGAAAAAGAACTCAGAGGGTCAATTTCTAATCATATAAGCATTCCTTATAAAAACTTTGATTTGCAAGACAAGCCCATGGAAGTCGTTAATACTTATTAAACTTGTTCTTAATTTAGTATTAATTAATTAGTTATAAACTACTATGGAGCACTGATACATTAAAAGTATACCGGCTGAAGTGCCCGCTTGCACGAGTTCATTTATAAGAAAATAAAACATTATTGAAATAATCGCTGAATTTTGTAAGGAGAGTAAAGCCAAGTGCGCGACAATGTTTACAAAATTGTAAAATGATTTTTTTAAATGATTGCTCAAAGTATAATTAGTTTAAAGCGAACTATAATTTTAAGCCTTACAGAATTATCATTTAGAATTGATGTTGAATAATGAACAATAATATAAAATTCAGATGAAGAATAATTGTATTATTTTTCATATTTAAAGCGAAAAGACTTCAACATGTTTTAACCCTGGAGCAGGCGCGCACTCGATACTAATGGTCCAGCGGGGTTATTGAGTCACCCCAATCCTTTTTTTATAATTATTTTTATAGTACACAAGTGTTTCTCAAACTTTCAATACTGGCGACCCAATTTTCAATCATAATTTCTGCACTGAAAACAAAAGCACTTCGTATACTATTACCACATTTTAAAAATCCTACCTATGTTAAACAGGATTTTCTGCGGTGGCTGCTTTGAAGACAAAATATACATCTCAGCTAAATAAAGAAAAATAACTCAGTGTCAATATCTGATATTAAACCTTTCTTTGAAAAATTTTGCTCTACAAGACAAGCCCATGGAAGTCACTGATAATTATTAAACTTAGATTAATTTAGTATTAAGAAATTATTTATAAAAAAATACCTTCTTCAGTACTGATATATTAAACGTATACTGACTGAAACACCGGCTCTTCGCTCGAGTTAACTTTTTTAAAAAATATAACATTATTCTTGATATAATAGCTGAACTGTAAGGAGAGTAAAACTGCGTGCACGACATTCTATACAAAAATGTAAAATGAATTTTTTTTAGATAAATGCTATAATTGTAAATAACTGTTTAAAAGAACTGTAATTTTAAGCTTCACAGAATTAGCATTTAGAATTAATGTTAAGTAATGAAAAAGAATATAAAATTCCTAAGAAGAATAATTGTGTTACTTTTTAATATTTAAAGCGAGAAGACTTCAAAATGTTTTAACCCGGGAGCAGGCACGCACTTGATACTAACGCTGATGGTAGTGCGGGGGAACTCAGTCACCCCAATCATTTATTTATAATTATTTTTACACTACACGATATAAATTGGAATTCCAGTGAATGATTTAATTAAGAGAAAATATACTTACTGGCTTTCAAGGAATGTTCAATCTTTCTTTGATGATTTGAGAAAAAAAGTCCAATAAAACTGAACTAAAATGATTGACTTAATAAAGGACGAAAAGCAAAGATACTTTTCACTAATATTACAGAAATGTTACTTGCTGGCAAAGCTGTCATATTTTGTTCAAGTAATTGTAGTTTTAATGAGCATTCATGATCGAGTGAGTGAATATTAACGACGCACTGTTCAGCTACACGAGGGCTTTTATAGACGGACCTCGTAATTTTGAACCATGGTTGACGAGGACGATACTTGAGCTGGCCTCTTTTAACTACCACACCATTCCAACAAGAGGACGTTTGAGCTCTTTTCAGATTTAACGTGCACCTCTCCCTTTCACGACGGGTCTTTAGTGGTACTGGGCTCGAACTCGTGACACCTTTGGTGATCAACAAACAGCAAGTTGAACTTTTTCTTTCTTGTGTCTTTTTGAAAAGTCGAACTGAACCTTGTGGTACACTTATGGCTTCATATTTCAGTTGACGGAGTTCTTTAGGAAGCCATTGAAAATTTTCCTTTCGTTTCATTTCATCGTGTTTCCCAATCATGAATAATATGCATCAGTTTCAACTTCCTTCAATACAGATCACAGATGCCACCGCTGCATGCTTATAAGTATATTCAGAAAAAAATACAGATGCTCTAAAAAGGATTATGACGTTTTTCATTATGCTTTATATGTTTGAGATTACTCGTAAAAATAAATCTTAGCCAAATAATCCTTCAAAAATCAATCAATTCTTTTCCAAATATCGTAAAACTCTTCATTATTTACAATTTCCTTATGCGAAAAACAAATACATAAAAGATGGGATGGAACTAATGTAGAAACCCTACCAGAGTAAGTTTGAAGGTCAATCAAATAAATGACCAGCAAATGTATTATGCTGCCTGGCTGAAAAGTGAATCAGGTCTTCCTTTTCTTTCTACAACTAATATACAGTATTTCAATAATAATTACAGTGATGAAATGTTTATCTTAGAATTTTTTTCAGGGTCTGAGTTTCGTTTTTTCTTTTAACGAGTAATATTTTATGTTAAAACAGAAGAACGCCAGATGATAAATATAAATTATATCAGTGTTGTTGTGTATTTCTTTTATTATGGAAAAAGCATTTTGTTTCACTTCTTTCCGGTTATTTTTTTTAAAAAATCATTAAATTTTCGATATGTTCGCGCCCCCCAGGGGGGCGCGCCCCACACTTTGAGAAACACTGGCATAATGCCCACATATGGGCTTTGGAGAACCCTCATCGTTCGCAACCACGTGCATCTCAACAGCGTTTCTCGTTTAATGTTTGGGCCTGCATTCTTGGAGACTACCTCATTGGACCGCACCTTCTGCCCAGACCTTTGGACGGTAGGGTATATTTGATCTTCTTGCAACAAGTCCTGCCCAAACTTCTTGACACCGTGCATGTTCATCCGTCGTTGCGTCGCTTCCATGTGGTACCAGCATGACGGAGGCTTCTCCACATTACGGAATTCACATCCACGAAAAACACTTCATAGTGATGCGACGCTAATTTAATTTTTATGACTTTAACCAAAAATTCTAATTTCTTCAAAACCCAGTTTCTTAATTTAACATCGCATCATGACTTAAGTTAAAATTAGTTAAGTTCTCTCTATTGACAAATAAACATAACACTAAATTAACAGTCCGATCGTATAGTGGTAACAATTAATTTTATTGAATAACATATTTAAGTAACTATAAATTTACTTCACAACAAGATTAAAATTTAACTTGGCTTGAAAGAGAGAGATGGAGTGTGGCAAGAGGATGGACATGGTTGGTTGATGCCTGGAGTCCCGCGGAGGATTCGGATCTCAAGGTCTGGGATCTGCTCAGTCTGTGTCACTCTCTAAATCGGGGTGCATCCCGTTTTTATTCTACGACTCTTTACATCAAAATTCTAGAGCGGACTATTTGCCTTGTCCACTTAATTACCTCTGATTGGTCCAGAACCAGCGCAGAGTTACCGCACAAGGTCCATTGCCTTTTGGAAGCGCGGGAAAATCTGATGACGCACCCCGCAATTTTTGAGTCCAATGATCCCCCCAGGCGTGGGAATGTTTTGGCACTCCCTTGCTGAGGAATTCAACCCCTCAGTGATGGGAAAAGAAAACGAATTCCAAAAAAACTGACTTTTTGAAATTCTGAGGTCTGCTGAATAAATCGTTCTGGCCTCCCATCAATAGTAACCTTTGGATAGCGGTGGATAAATCACGGTGGCTCAGTCCACTGGTCTGCCAGATCACCGGACCTATCATGCATGGACTTCTTCTTCTGGCGTCACATGAAAAGCTGGATGTACAAGACCCCCTTTTGCTTCAGTTGAAGACCTCATTACTCGAATATCTGTAGTTTCCATAAAGATACGTGACATGCGAGGAATCTTCCAGAACGTAAGGAATTATATGCAGTTCCGCTGCCAGACCTACTAGACGACTTCTGGTCATAATTTCGAACACCTGTTGTCGTTCAACCTTTTAATAAAATATTTTCTGTCGCATTAATGTATTGCTGTTTCTAATATTTTTCTCTGCTTCTTTGAAAAAAAACTCATAACTACGGCATTTGCGACCTTGCATTCCTAAGTAATTCCGAGTCGTCTCTGTATCTCTTACACGCCTTGCACGTTTGTCGGCCTGGTAGAGAGTCCCCCTGTATATGTTTGTCATATTATGTATGTCCGAAAAGGACCCAGCCATAAATTGAAACCAACTACCTGATATTATATCACCACATTACCCAAAATATACTGATATTGCATCACCAATTTCGTTACATTTGTAAGTATTCCATCATTTAATCCAGTGTTTCTCGTTGCACACAACACTCGTGATCCAATATTCAATCACAATTTTCATCGCCCCCTCCATACAATAACAATGTACTGAATTCAGTACTATACTTTGACGCTAAAACTACGATACGACTTTTACCTCTTAAGCATCCCCTTCCTATGTATATAAACGTCTTGCTAAGCCAAAGTGTTTATTTCCCCAGACGTGTATATACGTCTTTCCGAAGTACGATCTTTTCTGTGCACTGCTATCTGTAAAATTATTCCGAAGACTTACTTTGGAATGCAATAAAAGGACATTGACAATGTTTTCGAGGATTTACTCTTATTCTACATTATTTTTGCTTCTTTATTCCTTCTTCTTCCCCCAATACATCACATACGCGTGCCTACGTGGAACACGGTTGGCATTTGGAAGCGAATCGCGAAACTTTTGATCGGTAGTCAAGGTTTAAGTATAAACCGTTCAAAAATTATCAAGATACGTGTTAATCTTTGTTTAAAATTATACATATGACAAGCCTATGGGGTCACTTCTAATTAATAAACTTGTTTTTAACTCAGTATTGTTAGATTAATTATAAAATACATTGTGTAGCACCAATATATTTATAAATATAATATATCAGTGTAAATGTATATTTTATTTTTTATTATGTCAGAATGTATTTTGTTTGTTTACTTTCAGTATATTAATATTTTTTTTTACATAATGTTTTGTTCTCGACTTTTCAATATGCTCGCGCCACCCTTGTAGAGTCCCAAGGGGGAGCGCCCCACAGTTCGAGAAACGCCGATCTAATCACATCCGTTGGCAACCATCCTGTGGTTAATGAACATTCAAAGCCAAAATTAACTTTAAAGGGAATTAAAGGTAAATTTATTACGTTCCCTATTTCTACATAGTCTTTTAAGCATTTTATTAATACATAATCCCTGAAAATGAATAACCAGGAAAAAATAAAATGAAAAAAAAAGTAATCTCCCTTTAAACTAAAGTTTCCATTTAGACCCCTGGATAATGAGTTTGGAATAGGAGATTTCGCTATGAGATCCATACAAAAGTGTGCAAATGAAATACATGAATCTAGTTATCGTACCCCAAGCAAAAGTAAAGGGTGTTTTTTTAGAGGTATAGAACTTTAAATTGCAATAAAACAATGATGTATTATTCGATTGACGTGAATTTTTTTTATTCGAAAGATAATCTTGTGACATTACATTTTAAATATGATTTCTGGCATAGGACTGCCACGGCTGGCTCGGATGTAGTCCAATCTGGACGTCCAATTTTCGATGACTTTTTCCAACATTTGTGGCCGTATATAGGCAATAACACGGCGAATGTTGTCTTCCAAATGGTCAAGCGTTTGTGGCTTATCCGCATAGACCAATGACTTTACATAGCCCCACAGAAAATAGTCTAGCGGTGTTAAATCACAAGATCTTGGAGGCCAATTCACAGGTCCAAAACGTGAAATTAGGCGGTCACCAAACGTGTCTTTCAATAAATCGATTGTGGCACGAGCTGTGTGATATGTTGCGCCATCTTGTTGGAACCACAGCTCCTGGACATCATGATTGTTCAATTCAGGAATGAAAAAGTGAGTAATCATGGCTCTATACCGATCACCATTGACTGTAACGTTGTGGCCTTCATCGTTTTTGAAGAAGGATTCCACCAGCCCATAAAGCGCACTAAACAGTCAGTTTTTCTAGATGTAACGGTGTTTCGACATACACTTGTGGATTAGCTTCACTCCAAATGCGGCAGTTTTGTTTGTTGACGTAGCCATTCAACCAGAAGTGCGCTTCATCGCTAAACAAAATTCGCTTATGAAAATCGGGAACAACGGCAATCTCGTTTTGGGCCCATTCGACGAATCTACGCCTTGCTTGATGATCGTTATGATGAATTGCCAAACCATACTGAGAATAAATCACTTGACAGCTGTTAAATCGGTCGCCATCTTGGAAAGTAATGCCAACTTAAACTTCTATACCTGGAAAAAAACACTCTTTAGTATTAGGGCATCCTACTCAAAATATGTTTTAATCGAGAAAATGAAAAAAGTATTCATATTTTCAATACTCAATATAAAGAGTTAACATAAAAACGGTCCCCCATTGAAGATCAATTGATTAAAGATAAAGCATTTGAGAAACCAGCTACTAATTAAATATTGTAAGGTTTTCATTTTCGTACTTTTCCCTACTTGGGATATTTTTCATGCGGTCCCTATTTACAGCATTAAAAAAAGGAAATATTGTATTTACTCGAATGTAAGCCGCCATCGACTTAAAACCGCACCCCAAATTCCCTACACGTGTTTGAGAAAAAAAAATAAAGATTGAGAAAAAGTCTTATCAATATTCAATACTTATGAAATTTTTTTAAAAAAAATTTAATGAGAAATAATAAGAAATAACTAATTTATTTTACCAGTATTAAAGGCTTTTAAATACATACATGAACCTATAATTATTTTAAACGTCAGTATCATGTTTCGAAAAACACTTGTCATTCCCATTGTAGCAGCTAACTACGGAATTGGTGCCGGTGTCGTCTTCTGGGCAATCCATTGCATTTGTTATGCTAAATTTTTTTAAAAGAATGTATTATAGAAGAATATAAAAGAATTAATTAAGACTGTGTTGAACATTTACAAGGAAAAATATTATTTTGTTTACACCATAGACGTATATTTGTTTCATTCGTGTCAAATTTTCAGTGGCGTATCTTCTGTTTCCGTTTTTTCTGCATATGAAATTACCTCCTTTTTCATACTTGCGTCATAGCGAACTCGTTTTAATGGCATTACCAACATCGTTGATGTTTTGGTGATTGAAAGAAAGCGTATACAAAAAAAAATTCTGAATACAAGCACACAACGATATTTAGGATAGATTGAATACTGGAAATAAACTGCGCAATGGACTAAGTCATCGAAGCAAGAGGCTAGAATGGACCCCCCATCTAACAAATAATTTGCCTTCGATTCTAAGGCGCATCCGATTTTAAGTAGCATTAACATTGGAAAAATATTGTGGTTTAGATTCGAATAAATACGATATGTACCAAACAACATATTTTTTAGCTACTTACGAAGTTTCAGGATATTTTTTATAGCGGTTCCTGTCCTTCGCACAATTTATTCAAATAAAAGAATAGCATGTATGAATCAAAAAAAGGAAAAAATATCTTTTTTGTGTGGTCTTAAGGCTTAATGCTCAAACAATTTCAGCGTACGTGATTTAAAAAACATTTAGGAGATTTAAATACTACATTTTTGATCAATACATTTATCAAAAACTAACGTTTTCCTTTTTTAATGAAGATTTGTTTTGAAAGTTTATGATTTTTATCATCAGTTTTAATGAAAAATTCCTAAAAAAAGGGTTAAATCTAACGAAACTCGTTATGAAAATTTAATGTTTTTTTTGTCTTGAAGTTCTGTATTTAATGGACATTTTTTGTTTCAGATAACTTTCGAGAAGAGCCTAAGCAAATTCGTTGTTAGTATTATAAAATTTTGGAGGTAAAAAAGGTTATCCTTGATTTTTGAATGTAAGTTTTGTTATAAACACAAAATAACTTTCATTTCCGCTTTGCCACTTCTCCGTTCGACGAACCCAGAAGCCCACGACCACATTTGAACTTTATAGATTCGAAACTATCATCTTTTAAAGTGAAAAAGAAAGAATAAAAAGGAATAATCCTTGAACTTCACATTTCTATTGTTTCACCAATTGTTCGCTGTGTTCGAATCATCCGATTACGAAGAAACCTCACGACATTTAAACCATCGAACGTCTGTAACAGTCTTGAGAAAGTGAAAAAAGGGCAGTTGGGGCAGTGAAAGTACGCCTGGGTGATTTCTCTTTGCAAAAAATAGCAGATAACATCGGCTGCATTAAAATTAGATAACATCTACATCGCTTTAAGACGTGAATAGCTCACGTGGTTTGTAAGATTGACAGCAAGTTACAAGCAATCTTCTTCAAAAAGACTTTTTTTATCGGACTTAGATATTGTTTTGTTTAGAATATTGCACGGAGAAGTTCTGAACTACGGATATTGGGGTACTTTTGTTTTACGCTTCCTTTTTTTGCGAGTATAGAAGATGTTTGTTTATTCTGTTAGCTCAAGAATGGAAAATATTGAAGAATATTGAAGGAGAATATTCCAGTTGAATATCAAAGAATTGTATTTTGTTTGAATATATTTTCGAAACGAATTCTTCGGAAGCCATATTTTATACAGTTTTTTTTCATGAATATTTTTCGTGGCTTTCCATCCAATAAGCGATATTCTAATGCTTTTTATAAAAATAAATTCAGACCTAAAATGTTTATGATTCAGAAAAACATTTCTCTGTTTTGCTTCCTTATTTGTAAATTACTTTTCAATCTTGAGTTGTCAACAGTGTTGTTTTCTATTATCAATTTTATAGTTATAATAGCTAGAAACTTCTTAGATTGTAACTAGTTTTTCTTAAAAAATAATGATGACTAAAAAATCACGAATAAATTAGAATTAGTAAAAAGTAGATGAATAAGAATATTTTTAACTAGTTAAATAAGTTACCTGCTTTTAATACTTAAATCCTCTCACTGCAATAATAATAATAATAAAGATAATTATCACAACTTATACTTCAAATTTTACACTATTCATTGTTTTTTCTTCCTTGAAATTTAAAGACACTTCATTCAGAATCTTTATATACGATGAAAAATGAATTTGAAAATGATAGTACGAGATCAGGATGATAAAAAATGAGATTATTGGATTAAAATTCTTATTTAATTTTTTAATAATATTTTGATAGCTTTTGAAACGAATACCAAAGAAAACAATGTTATTTTACATTGATTTAATTCCGATAATATGTAATGGAAAAAGAACTGTGTTTTTCCCCCGGAAAATGATAAAACACAGTTCATTTCTATTTTATTTTACAAAAATACAGATAAAGTCCAATTTGTTTCAAAAATCTTATTTTAATTTTTCTGAAGATATCTGCACATTTTAAAAAGATTCTAAAATTACTTCATAGATCTTATTAATCCTTCTTTATAATAGAAATAACTGATAGTTAAACTATTCTTCTTTTTTGATTACATTTAACTCGTTTTAAAGGAAAACATTTTTTGTCTATTACCGGAAAATAACTGTAACTACATAACTATCCAAACATACCATAACTGATTTAAATTTATTAAAATTTTCCGACCAGTAACAAATTTAGTTGTTCAATTCCGCAAAAAAGTTAATTTTTGAACTAATAATGCTTTAACTGTTTATGATTGTAATGATAGAATTCTCTTGATTTTGTATAAATTACATTAAAATTCGTTTAACCTGAAAACGCTTAAGACGAAATATCGGTTAACACGAAATAATGTTATGGTCCCGACAAACTATTATGTATTTTCATGCATTTTTTTCTCTTAACACGATACGAAAATCACTTAGCATGAAAAGATTTCTCTTTTGTGAATGAACAAAATACGAAAAACATCAGACGTGCAGGCAAGATTTAAGAGGGATGTGAAATGAAAGAGATGACGTTTCACACGTTTTGTAGAAAGGGAATATCCTCGGAATAGCCTGCGGCACTAGCCAATTTTGTTTATCTTAACTACTTTCCCTCTCGATTCCTACAAATGCCACACAAAAACACCTCATCTCTCAACAGTTGGTTTTGAAATTAGATAACGAGTAAGTACATTGCAGTGTGAGTAAAAATCTGTGAATTTAGGTCGCAATATTTCTTTTTAGTTTTGAAGAATTTTTTTGAAAACACAATAGCAAAAAGTTCAGGGGGAAAGCAAACTGCTATTTCACTTAAAATGAAGATAGAGCTTCTTAAAACTGTTAACCAAAAACTGAAGACGAAAACGGAAATCTGTGAAAATTTTGGTATTGCTAACTCTACTTTATCAACAATGTCGACCATTCGGTATAGTGGTTAGCAACGCTGACTGCTGTGCCGTAGGGACTGAGTTCGAATCCCGGAGAAGACATGGATGTTTGTAAATGTATAGTGTCTGCGCTGCATGGGGGTACTCTAAATAGCCGTCGAACCGCAAGTCCTCTCGTGAGGTTGCTGGAAGGGGAAGAGAGGTGGGAGGCCTCTGACTCCCTCCCCCGAGTGTTCTCCCTCTAAATTGGGGTGGAATCGAACCAAATCATTCTGTCACCTGTATGGAGCTCCCCTTTGCCATGATGAATTTCGTGGTCCTTGATCAGGTGGCATTAATAACAACAACAACAACTTTATCAACAATAATTAAAAAAAGAGAGCAAATGTGTGAACGGTTTTTTATTAAATACAAGCATATACTAAGCTATGTAAATAAACTATACTCTAATAAACTTAATTTTGTTAAATATACGTTTTTTTTTGCAATATCCTTTAATACAAATTCTTTTAACACGAAAAAATATTTCAGTTCCCTCCGTTTCGTATTAAGCGATTTTCACTGTATATGATTTATATTTTACATATTTTTTAAACAATTTAGTAACAAAACAGTTGTATTGTATGATTGCAGATTCGTTCCTTTTCACTCTAACTGCGCTATAACAATAGCCAAAAAAGTCATTAAATTCATCTAAAAATATCAAAAGAAAAAACATGCAAATAAATAAAACGCTTATAAAACTTTTGCTTAAAAGCAAATACTCCACACACTAAAAATGTTCAAATTCTTTGAATTTATAACACTTTTTCTCTCACTGAGAGAAAAAGTTTTGGTTACCATAGCTCTGAAGTTAAGAATTTAAAACATTCGCACGCTTACTATACATTTATTCCCCAGGATGTTTTTAAAAGTCAAATTTGGATACGCCTAGTTTTAAAAAGTGTTGTTGGTTGGATTTAAGTTACTTTAAAATGCTTTTTTCGAGAGCGGGCCATGAGAAAGAACGGTTACCAGGGAGGTAAAAAGAATGTTGAAATAGAGATGTTTTGTTTCTGTGCGAAATGTACTGAAAAAAATCAGAGTAATGCGTAGCTGAAACGCATTCTTAGCATATATAAAAGCTAGGAAGTAAAATGGAAATATGTAAACACAGTAGATGACATTGCCTGCGAGACAATGCATATTTTAGTATCTCAGCTAAAAACTGAAACTTTAGTTAAATATTTTAGTCTATGGAAGTAAAAACAACATATTTGTTAGAAGTTTCTTTTCCTGAACAATAAGTATATATATATATATATATATATATATATATATATATATATATATATATATATATATGCATTTGGGGAGATAGTATTTTCAAAATATTTATAAATAAACTATATCTGAATAATAATTTCTCGGCTTTGATAGTATATATGGGACGAATGAAAATATTTTTTAGCACTGCAGTTTCTGTCATATTGTGGTTACTTTAATTCTCGTTTCTTACATGTATTTATAAATTAAAGATCAATTTCTTGAATTAATGCATTTTTCACTCTTTCGGCATAAAACAAATTACATCATAAACTTAAAATTGAATACAATAGAGTGCTAATATTACATATAATTTAAAACTGTTTAAAGCCTTTCGTGGGCCTTGGGAAGATTACTTCCCATCTAAACGATCCTACAAAATACACTTGTGGGAAGCGCAAAATCCATTACAATATATTGGCCTTGCTATAATAGTGATGGGAAGACTAATTTTTGCTTCAGCTTTGTGCTTCGGCACATAATCTAGCAATTATGACATCTGTAAATTGGACCAAAAAAAATGGTGCTAAAGAAGTACTTAGTCCACACACACAAAATCTGTCAATGTATATATCGATGTCATGGAAGGGGTTGATCGCTTCGATCAAAGAAAAGAAAGATACCAAATAGAAAGATCTGTAAACTGGTGGTATCGTATCTTTTATTTTCTTATTGGCCTTGACATCATAAATAGTTTCATACTGTGACAAGTGAACAAAAGAAACAGAAGTTTAGACCAGCTAACATTCCGTATAGCATTAGCTCGTCAGCTAATAGACGGATAATCCTCAAGAAAAAGAAAGGCCGTCCTGCTAGCTTCCAAGCAAAGAAGTGTGTAGTTCCCGATGATGTGCATTTAGCCAGTATAGGAAATCATCTGCCATAGATGGTATACAACTATAGACGATGTAGGAAATATAGCAGAAAGAGACAAGAAAAGAGGATCCGTTACATGTGTGTAAAATGTGATGTCCCCTTGTGCATTGCAATATGCTTCACATCTTTTCATGGCAAGCAATCCCTATTAAATTTTATTTTCTTTATGGAGGGGAATGGTTCCTTGGGAAGTATATTCTTCCTTCTCCTAAAATTTAAATGTAAACATAAAGTTCAGCAAAATAAAATGTATTTCCATAAATGATATTGTTTAATTGTTAATAAAAAAAATGCGAGAAATTCAAAAGAAAAATACATAGCCCACGAAAGGGTTAATTTTGTATTGAAGAATAAGACTTTCCCTCAAAACAAATTTTTAAGAAAAAATTTTTTCCTAGTATTAAAAAATCATGGGGACATTTATATCCATTTACTCCATTTATACATCCATTTATATTACATGTTCGAGTTTATAACGTTATGACAGACATCGTTAAGACAAATTGGGCAAAATATGCAATTTTAAAATATAATATTTATAGTGTACAAAGTTTGTGAATACTTAAATACATAAGTAAAAAAAAACTGGTCTGGGATGAAGCGTAAGGGATGAAATTAAACACATATCTTATTCAGAAAAAATAAATTATAAAAGAATTTTTCTGTTCAGTATTAACCAGTGTTGCTCAATGCAATTCAGCTCACTGCTATACAATGCTATTTAGTATTTTCAGAATGTATTATTCACTGTTGCTCTATGTTGCTCAGTATTATCAAAATACATTATTCGGTGTTGCTCAAAGCTATTCAGTATTATAAAATATTTCTGTTTATTGATTAACTAAAATTTTTGATTTTCTCAAAACTATTTTAAAATAAAATTTAGCAAGAAAATAATACAAAAGCATGCGAAAGAACATTTTAAATGGAGAAATGTCCTTAATTAAAATGACTTAATTTTAGAACAGTATCGAGCAATAAGCTTTTTTTCCATTTTACTCGCACATATAATTATTTAATTTCTAAATATGATTTTTCGAAAAGATAAGAAATCCGGATTGCGTTAGAAAGGTAGTAGAATTATTATTCCGGAAGCCAATACTTTTTAGTTAATGTTAGATAAAAACACAACTCGTTGTTTCGTTAGGAACATTGTAATGAGGAGTCACGAAAATACTATTTTAACATAAGAAATTAAAACGTCTATATTTGCTCTACAAACCTTATATCTCATAGATCTCATTATATTTTAAAATAACGATGATTTCGATGCAAAATATTTCAATTATTATCTAATAATAATTTTTTTTCATGAATAGGAAATGTGTTATTATTTTGCTGAATTTTAAAATAATTTACTTTAAAATGTATGATAGAATCATCTGATTTACATGCAAAAGTTCGATTATACACATTTAGAATAAGTGTTATTGTAAGACCTTATATCGATGAAACAAAAAAAAAATGAATTTTAAAGAAATCATTCATGTCACTTAATCATGCAAGTGTTAAAAAAGAATAATCAAGAAGTTAGAATGAAACTCTTAAGAAATAATAATTATCTGTTAACCGAAAACGAAACAATTGAAAAGTTAGAATGAAACTGCAATTTGAATTCAATTATAAAAAGCAATAGTTTTTTGTCAAAATAAACCAAGGATTATTCAAGAGTTGAGATTGAAAAATCATGAAAAATCAAAACTATCATTGAATAAAATAAAATAAATTTTAAAGTAAGAAAATAATTCTGTTGATAAGCTATATAGAATCTAATAATAAATTGAAGAAAAACAGTTTTAACACAAATTAATTAATTTAATAATAACAATTTTTAAAATTTTTAATAATACGGAAAAGGCTTCCATTCAAAATATTAAAATAAATTAAGTATATTTAAGAATATAAAAGAATTATATATATAAAGAATATAATTTGAAATATTTTTATAGAAAGCCGAATTCTATAATTTTCTTTCTCTTTTATTCTATGACTATTTTCAAGAATGAATTGAACATCTTTTTTGGCACGCAAGAAATTAATAGTTTTATTAAATTTTATTTTTAAATACCAACGTATCGATTTAACATAGAACAATAATTTTCTAGTTATATTTATGTAAATAAGCAATTAAGATTCAACAAGTCTAACCATCCAAATATGTTGAAATAGAGAAATATTAGAATTCATTTAACACTATTAT
Source organism: Trichonephila clavipes (assembly GCA_019973935.1). Classification (NCBI taxonomy): domain Eukaryota; kingdom Metazoa; phylum Arthropoda; class Arachnida; order Araneae; family Nephilidae; genus Trichonephila; species Trichonephila clavipes. The sequence continues at coordinate 1,211,980 of BMAU01011399.1, read as the reverse complement.
TTTTGTCTTACCTGATTTTTAATCTTGGCATGAAATGGAAAATATACATCAGAATTCTGAATGGTCGCCATTTATTTCAAGAAATTGGTCTTCGTTCTAGAGCTTCTGACGATGTTCTTTAGAATAAGATCTCAAAATCCACGTTCAACGAAAGCTTCTCTTTCTTCGTACAGAAAAAAAATCTGAAAACAAAAAGATATTAAACTAGGTATTATTATTAATAATAAACCGTGTTTATTTGATGTATTTTTTTAAAGTTTGTATATTTAAAACAGCTTCGATTCTCATTATAAAAGAAAAAACTTTTCCCTATCACGGTCTGATAACTAACATGAGATGAATATATCTATAACAATAGACGAGTTCCCGTTCTTCTGTCCATTTCACAATTGGAAACGTTGAGTTTTGTAAACAGCTCGTTAGCTTAATTCTAACGATTGTGTTAGGAATCTGTCGAAAAAGCTGTGAAACGATTTTGCCATTGTTCACATTTATGGAACTGTGGCTTTTTTTTGGTGATAATAGGATATTTGTACCAAATAAGATATATCCTTACCTTTATAAATTTGCATATATTTTTGTATATTTTAGATAATTACATTATTTTGAAAACAATGAAACATTTTAAATATTGTTTAAAACAGATATTCCCTGGTAGTTAAATATCTGCCAGCAGGAAAATGAAATTGGTAATAGTAAAAATAAATTTTATTTTACTATTTTGGGAAATATGTAATGTGTTCTATGAAAAAATTATATAATTTGGAATAATTTAATATATACCAGCGTTTCTCAAACTGTGGGGATCGCCGCCTTGGGGGGCGCGATTATATTGAACAGTCTAAAACAAGAGACTATATTAATGTAGGATTTTCCTTTTGAAACATTTTGTTAAAAGGTTGAGTCATATCCTTTTCAGAGGACTATTAATCTCAATTTTATTTATTACTGCATTCCGAAGCAGCGCCGTCTAGTGAGCTTTCGTAGCTCCGGCTTGAATAATTTTTCGGCAGATCTACTAACCACCGCTTGTTCAACACGTCACGTCTTTAGTGCATTTCGCGCCCTGCGCGGTACCAGTCCTAACGTCCAAGAATGAGAAAGGTAGTTTATTTCCCCGTCTTCTAAAGGTATAACTCAACTTTCGATTAACCTAATTCCTGCATGTCTTTCTCTTTGTAAATATCCCCTTTTGTAAATATTTCCCTTTAACTTTAAATAAATTCTTTTTTACTTAAATGAAGTATCTGTGTTTAAATGACTTTGATTCAATTAATTCATCACTCACCCTTAAATACTTACCCCTAGACAACCCACCTCGCCAATATAAAATCCCGCCTTCTGAAGAGTCTGATTTTTATTCGAAGATTTATTCGGACTCCCACATTAATAATAAATACTAATTTATTGAAAGTAAACAAGATGCACACTCTGACATAATAAGAAATAAATTACACACTGATATAATACAAATGTATCAATAGCACCTACACAATGTATTTTATAATTAATCTAACAATACAAAGTTAAGAACAAGTTCAATAATTCCCAGTGACCCCATGGGCTTGTCATATATAAAATTATTTCCAAAAAATAACATTGATAAATTGTTCGGTTTATAATTAATCCCTTAAGGGCCGATTGAAAGTTACGCAATTCGCTCCTAATGCCAGCGGACACTCTGTCAAGGTTCTTTTATTGCATTCCACAGCTTTCGGAATAATTTCATGGATAGTAGTGAACAGAAAAGATCGTACTTCGCAAAGACGTACATAGACGTCCGAGGTAAACAATGCTTCGGCTGAGTGAGACGTTTGTATACGCCGGGGGCACTTAAGGGGTTTAAGTCGTATTCTAACTTTAGCATCAAAGTACAGTATATTTGAATTAAATACATTTTTATTGCATGGAGGGCGTGATGAAAAATATGATAGAATATTGGGTCGCAAGCATTGAAAGTTTGAGAAGCACTGATATATACCGTAAAATCCGGCGTATAACGCTCACTTATACTTTCACGCTGCATTTTTTAATTTTGATGTATGTTCGCCGTGTAACGCCCCCCTTTTATACGAATAAACGTGAAACGTACGTAAGTAGCGTGCAACTCTTCAAGTTCAAAAAATAATTCGTATCTTTAAAACAAACAGAAGTCTAATTTTCTTGATACTCATTTTCATACCCGACGTATAACGCGCACACGTAGATTTCGATCTTATTTTTGGTGTTATAAGTGCACGTTATACGCAGGATTTTACGGTAGTTACTTAGGGTGGATAACTAGCTGCCCGCCAAGACAAACAAAACCAAATAAAGAGAAAACGTTCTCTCTATATATATTTGATAAACAGATATTTGTGAGCAAAGTTTTTTTTGTATGCAAAAAAACAAGAGTAAATATACATGCAAGTTGGCTGTCATTAACTTGAGAGCTGTGATGAGAATTTCAACAAGCAATCTCTTTCTTAAAGGGTGTTGGGAACCTAAAATCTTCTCAATCTGACAATTTTGAGATTTTTACATTTTCAAATTGTATAGATTTTAACCTTTCTAAAAGTATCTTACTTTAACCTCTAGGGTAATTAGAAGCCCTTAAATTTTTTTTTTAATTAATCGTTGAAGCTGGGCCACGCCCATTTAAATGGCGAAAAATGTAAACAAAGCATTTTGTTTTTGCTTAAAAGTTGAACGCGTGATGGAAATCAAAACATTTAATCCAGAATAGCTTTACATGGAGGTACACAAAATCCCAATGAAAGTGTAAACAACTTAATATGGTCTCGTGTACTGAAGAAAATATTTGTATAAATCGATGTATTATTATTAGGTACATAGGATGCAAATTCATCATTAAATATGGGAAATGTATCAAAACCAGAAATTCTGAGAAAGCTTAATATTGAGCCTGTTAATTACATGGTACAGGCAATGGAGCGTCTAGACAAACAGAGGCTGTTAAAGGCTAAATACTCATGTTTACAAAAAACAAAGGAAGTTTGGAAAGAAAATGACTTTAAAAGAAGAGATATGATGATGAGATTAAAAAAAATGTAGATCATTTGGAGTATGGGAAGGGATATTTTAATAATAAAGTAATTATACATTAAAAGTTCATTAATCTTAAAATGCAAATTTTTGATGTTCGATGTACCTTTTATGGGAAAATAAAGTTCACAGGTATGTAAGTTTTTTCTGATATATTGATAACTAGCTGGTATACCCATTCTTCGCACGGGTGAACTGAAAAATTAAACAACACAGATTGAAGGATAAAGAAGTTTTTAATGAGTTAATTTTACGTGAATTGTAAATTAAACAAAAAAAAAGCTTTTTGCATATCTCAGCTGAACAAAAAAACCCACCTTTGTTAAATTTTAAGTCTGTATATCTAATAGTTGATAAAAAGGATTTTTTTTATTTATTTATAACTCCCCGTAATACTCTTGAGGGTCGATTTTTGAAAACACCTCCCTAAGCTGATCTCTGCTCAGCAAAAGTAACACATTGTTAAAAGTTTTGTGTAATGAACGCTTAAAATAGTGTAAATAATTTATATCTGAAAGTATAATACATTAATATTACTTTCTGTTGAATTTATTTTATGTTAAAATTGTAATATTCGCAAGCAACGCCGTTTCTTAAATTATAAAGGCGATTCAATGAAAAACGTAGCGAAATGTTAACGATAGAGTCAAGATGGCAAATGTCTAGCTACTTTCATAGCTCTAGCTTTATTAGAGCTTTGTAAGACCCGCCGTGTAGGGGCACGATGCACGTTAATTCTTTATCCAACAGCATTATGATTTACTGCAATTTTTTTCGTGCAATATTTTTCTTTTTGGATCACTACATTTAAAATTAAGGGATATACATAAACAAAATACTCCACTTTGGAAAATTTAATCCGTTAGAGCTAATAAATTAATTAAAGATATTCCACTGTAAAATTATTTATATACACAGTTCACTTAAAATAAGTAGTCAAATCATTTTCTAAGGTCTTCATTAACTTACAAAAACATAAGACACTTAAATTTTGACATTAACTATTTTTTCGGGACAAAAATAATAATCTTTGCAATCCGCTGAAAACGCAATATTGAAAACTGCAATATCTGCTACAAAACTATTCGCCTTCCCCGCTAAAATACTCATCATAGAACCCGTGTTGCCATATATCTTGGAAGAGTGGATTTCAAAGAATATTCCTTCTAAGTTGGTGTGGTGTGGTAGTTAGGAGAAGGGGGTGCCAGCTCAGGTGTCGTCCACGTCACTTGACCATGGTTCAAAATTACGTGATACATTGCCAAAAGCCCTCGTATAGCTGAACACAGTGCGACATTAATATTCACTCACTCCAAAAAATACAGTACAGTAGTTATAATTATTTTTATACTTAAAAACGCAATATCTGCCTATTCAATTAAAATTATAGCGTTATAATTAACTACTAACCTCAAACAAATTTTGAAAATTTGTCCAAATGATGCAGTGTGAAAGAGAAAGTTTATTTACTTTACGTACTAGAATTGATAAAAGCATTTATTTTGAAGAAAGATCAATTTCTTACTACCAAATGTGCATAATAAAATCATTAAAAAATATTAAAATAAAGAGAGATTTATAACAACCTCTCCCTTCAAAACTTAGTTTTATTCTGAAATAAAAAAATAGGCATTATGCTGATCACAGGAATTAATTAGAAGCGAGCGCCTTGTGTAGCCAAAACAAAAAGGATTTTTCACAAACAAAAGATAGATATATGCTGTGGTGGGCTTTTTTGCAGCGCACGCCAGAATTGCTTGCAGATGGCAGAATTTTTTCCTATTTACTTAACAAATATCGTTTTATTTTAGACACTTTATACATTATCTTTATAAATTATAGCCTATGCTATAAATTGTAGCCTATGTGTTATTCTGATGTATAAGCTATATTACTGTAAAGTTTCATTAAAATCCATTCAGTTGTGTTTGCGTGAAAGACCCCGAAACATCCTCACAAACTTTCGCATTTATAATATATATTAGATGATGGCACATATATATTGAAATGAGCTTTTTGCAAAAAAGCTCAAAATATTTTTTTTTTACTAATTTTTTTATGGGAAAAATCGGTCAAATTTCACTATGCTTGATAAAATATTTTATAAATTATTGAAAAATTCAAAATTATAGCTGAAAGCTCATTTTAGTATAATGAGAAAGGTGTACTTTAATTGTATGAAAAAATGAAAAATTTCATGCATGTACATATAACAGATTTTGAAAAAATGTAATCGAAAACAGCCTATTTAACATAGTCGATATATAGGTTTCCGACTCCTCTTAATTGAAAAAAAAATATAGAAAAGTGTTAAAAAGTACATTTTCTCCATCAAACTGATTCTAAATTCACTGTCAAAAACTTTTTTGCTTCTGTTGTCTGTTTCATTTTCAGTCTTGAACTGTGCTTCGAAAATGATTTTAAACATTATCATTATTCTCATGAACATCATAAAATAGCATTTTCTATCGAATAAATAGTAATGTAACTTTTTTACGTTAATTATAACGTCAATTATGATACAATACAATGTGTAGTATGTGTATATAAAGAATTCCGAATTCCCATTTTTTTTTCTCTTTATAGATTATTCGCATACTTGTGGTGAATTAAGCCCTTGTAAAAATGTTATTAACATCAACTCAAATAGCAACAAAACCCCTGAATACAACAAGAAAATGTTTTTGCATCGAACCAATGCATTTAAATAACTTGAAACAAAAAAGAAAAAAATATCGTTTGAAACAGAATAACTGCAATGAGAGGAAAGAAAAATAATTCGCATTTCCTTGGAATGTAAAATTTTTTATAAATGCTAAGCAATTTACTTTTCAAATTAGGTTAATTAAATGTACCTATATTTTGTTAATTGAATTTAAAAAGAGGAATATTTATTTTTAAATAAACTATGATAAACATATAAAAATTTGTTTGGTAGACAATTTTTTTAAAAGTCAAGCAAATAAAAGTGACTATGCATCCAATTTTGAAAATATTAAAACAAATTCTGCAATACAATTGAAAGAAAAAAAGAACCATGAATATGGTATAGATTTTAAAATACGTCTCTCTCGTAGCTGCAAAAAAGTTATCTAATTTTTAAAGGAAATTGTTAAAAAAATATTATCAATTATTCAATATTAACTTCACGAAGGATTAAATGAATAAAATATTCTTTTTATGGTAATGTTAAAAATTTGCGAAAAAAGGCCAGAATGTGAACACAGGAGATTTTGTATGCTTGTTTTTATATTACTTATGTACAGTAACGTTTTTATATTACTGATGTATAGTACCAGAACATAGAAAAATTGCTAAAATATTTAGGATACAAATCATGCTTTTTTAAAAAAAGTTTTGTTTGGTCCTGCCAATATCATCTTGCAGTGTCTTCACAAAAATATTTATTTATTTTATACAAAGCAAACAGAATTCAAACTCTTTCAACATAAATTCTTTTTCCGAAAATGTTACTAGGTATTCTTTGAAAAGAAATTTACCGCTTAATTTCCGTTTTTTGAAGCGGTTGACGTCTACCGCTCCAGGATGTTTACATTCTGTAGCTTTGACAGGTAAGAATAGGGACGATTAATATTCCGATGTTACGGTGTACTGAATGAATGGTTCGTTCGATAGCGCCATCTGGAAAGCAAGATTAGAACTTCCATTATACTCGGCGGATATGCATTTACTGGGTGAAGGCTTAGTTCTGGTGAATTCGTTTTTAAATATCGGCTTGTTTTGATTTGAGAACTTAGTGCGTACGTTGCTGCTTCTTTCTCTACATATTTTCTTTGTATCAATGAAACATTTGTATTAATATAAACTGAAACCCATGCAAGTTGAACGATTTCGTACATTTTTTGTATGCTTTAAAAAATTATTATAACATCTTCTAAAAAAGTATAGTTTAAAACATAGGTTCTCAATGTGGGCGTTTGATGCTTTCAGGAGGCAGTAAAAGACCCAGAGAAAATATTAGGGGGCGTTGAGATGGAACGGAGGGACTTCGGCAGATTAACCAAATATAATGTAAAAAACACACACACGCTGTTTATGTTCTAACAAAAGTAAACTTTAATACTGGTTACCTTATGTTGTTTTTATGTATTTAAATCATTTCTATCATTGGTACACGAAAATTCACATGTTTCGGTAGTTCGGAAAGTGGATGAAAAACTTAAAGATTACATTACATTCAAACCTAGATTAAAATGAATGATACAGTAAATTTTGATTTCTGTAGCGTACGTGCTGTCTTCGTCTGTGAGCAGTAGGAAAAATGTTTCGTTCACTGCATTTCATTACGTGTATTATCCAAGAAATATAATTAAATACGTTAACCAGGAATTAACGTGTGATTCTTTAAAGGCTGAAACAGTCATTTTTTTTTATTTTGAAAGCAATAGATTATTGTGAATTACTTCATATAATCAAAACCTTCTTTCGAAAGCATCTTTATAGCATGTAAGCTAAAACGTTTTTATCCCACTCTTTTAAATAAAGAAGAAATTCAATAGCGTTTCAATTCCAACAATATCCTATCTGAAACTAAAATTCCAACAATGAAACATTTGTATTAATATTACACATTTAAATATATTTGTGACAACAGCTATTTCAGATTCGCCAGTAAAAAATAGGGGGATTTAGAAAAAAAAATTTTAAAATATATTCTATTAGTAATAGAATATTTTTAAAAATTTAATTCTTGTTTTCACCATGTTTTATTTACGTTCTCATTTCTCTAGAGTGGGAGGGGGCGGTATTGAAATATTCACAAGAAAAGGGGCGCCAGTTCAAAAAAGGTTTTGAACCTATGGTTTAAAAGACTGGGAGAGGGAATAATTTAAAATAATATAGTTTCTAAGACTTGGTGAGAGTTTTGGTGACTGACTACGTACGGAACTGTGATTTTACGAAAAACTATAAACGGATAATTTTATTTTATATTGAATGTCAGTTGAATTACAATATACATATAAAATTATTAAGAATATGATGACAAGAAAAATTATTTTAATGCAATTTTTTTGGCAAAAAATTCAGAAAGAATGTTATATTTTCAAGACATTCTTCTTTGAAGAAAAATGCTTCTAAAATAATAATATTTTACCTGTATATAGGTAGGTCTTCTATACCAGGGTTGAACTAATATTTTTGAAATATATAATTTAGAAAAGGAATATTATTGCATTAGAGTAGAGAATTTCTCACAAAAACCCTGTTGTTATTTCAGTTGATCGTAACTCTGAAAGTAATGCAAATTTTTCAAAAACCCTCGTTCAGCCCCGGTATAGAATTTCTAACTATAGACAAACTATTGTTATTATAGAAGCAGTTTTCAAAAATGAAGAATGTTTGGAAACTATGACACTCCTTTTTTCATTTTTTGTCAAAAAATTACTTTTAAATAATTTTTTCTTGTAATGATAATCTTAAAATAATTTTATTTGTATATTCTAATTTAACTGACACTACATATCAAAATATTATTCATTTAAACGCTTTTTAAAATCCCAGTTACGAGCGTAGTCACATTATATGATATTTGCACCCAATATTTTCAGTACGAAAATAAATATATGTGATTTTTTTAAAGGGATTATAATAGAATAAATTGTGTTATTTTTTTTATTAAAGCAGTAGATAAATTCGCTGTGTCTCATTAGCTTTCGTTTTCAGGGGGTTCACCCGTGAAATGAGTTAAAAAAAATCAAAAAAAATTGTTTATAAATTGCTTAATTTACATGTCTAGAATACGGTGGTAAAGTTATTTTTTAAAATTCGAAGTAGTTATAAAGAAGCAGGTGTTAGAAGAGCAGCTGTTCGGCGCGCTAAGTGATAATTTTCATTGTTTTAATCGGACTTGAAACTTTAAACCCATTTTTCTCAAAGCTGTGTTTTTCAAACTTTTATACATCGCATCTCAAGAACGGTTTAACCAAATGATTTCAAATTTATAGGGTAGACTCAGCACAAATATACGCACCAAATGAACTACGATCATTCCAAAATTCAAAATAATTCTATTTTTTATAACAAAAAAAAACCCCCAATGAAATTCGAAACTTTTTCTTCGGAGGTCTACCAAAAATCCAATTTTTGGTATTTTCAATTGAGTATAGTTCATTCGGTGCATTTAAGGTTTTAGATTAAAACGCCGTTGATTTTTTTTTTAAATTTCAGGTAAGCCAATCAACCGGAATGGTGGAGTGAGTGAATATTAACGTCGCACTGTTTAGCTACATGAGAGCTTTTGGCGACGGACCACGTAATTTTGAACCATGGTCAAGTGACGTGGACGACACCTAAGCTGGCACTCTCCTCTCCTAACTACCAGACCACATCAACAGGAGGACGTTTGAGCTCTCGACAGATTTAACATGCATCGCTGCCCTACACGGTGGGACTTTAGTGCTAAAGGGCTTGAACTCGTGACAAGGCCAGCCACGATCCGATATCTTGACCACTCGGTTACTGCGGCCACCCGGAATCGTGGAGGAAGTGAGCGCCCATTTTACGAAGTGAGTGTGTTCAGAGCGCTATAATTCACGTTCTGTTGGATATTTTAGGCTAAGCATTTATATACATAATCTTAAGATACATATAAATAAATGATAAAAAAAGTAAAGTTCTATCATTTTACTGGTCGTCAAAAAGTAAAAAAACTTCCTAAAATTGCTTAAAAAACAGGCCGTTACATGGGTGAACCTCTTTAAGTGATGTATACTCAGATTTTTATGAAGTAAAGAGTGTTTTTTTCCATGTATAGAAGTTTAAGTTGGCATTACTTTCCAAGATGGCGACCGATTTAACAGCTGTCAAGGGATTTATTCTCAGTTTGGTTTGGCAATTCATCATGAATAGACTCACGCCTGAACAACGTTTTCAAATTGTGCAATTTTATTTCGAAAATAATGGTTCTGTGCGGAATTTTCATAAGCGAATTGTGTTACGCGATGAAGCGCACTTCTGGTTGAATGGCTAGTCAACAAACAAAACTGCTGCATTTGGAGTGAAGCTAATCCACAAGTGTATGTCGAAACACCGTTACATCGAGAAAAACTGACTGTTTGGTGCGCTTTACGGGCTGGGGAATCATTGGTCCGTACTTCTTTAAAAACGATGAAGGCCACAACATTACAGTCAATGGTGATCGGTATAGAGCCATGATTATTAACTTTTTCATTCCTGAATTGAACAATCATGATGTCCAGGAGCTGTGGTTCCAACAAGACGGCGCAACATGTCACATAGCTCGTGCCACAATCGATTTATTGAAAGACACGTTTGGTGACCGCCAAATTTCACGTTTTGGACCTGTGAATTGTCCTCAAGATCTTGCGATTTAACACCGCTAGACTATTTTCTGTGGGGCTATGTAAAGTCATTGGTCTATGCGGATAAGCCACAAACGCTTGACCATTTGGAAGACTACATTCGCCGTGTTATTGCCGATATACGGCCACAAATGTTGGAAAAAGTCATCGAAAATTGGACGTCCAGATTGGACTACATCCGAGCCAGCCGTGGCAGTCCTATGCCAGAAATCATATTTAAAATGTAATGCCACAAGAGTATCTTTCGAATAAAAAAAGTTCATGTCAATCGAATAATACATCATTGTTTTATTGCAATTTAAAGTTCTATACCTCTAAAAAAACACCCTTTATATGTAATATTTGCACGAATCAGTTTTTAACTAATCTCTCTTATAAAATAGGTGAGTTTTACTTTTAATCTTGTGAATTTAATCCAACGATGCGCATGTTCTTATCAACCCTTCAAAATTTCAAATTTTTTTTATAGATTTTAAAAGTGGACGAATATGATGTGTACTTAAAGTTTATCAAATTTCTTTATTAAAATATTCTAATTTTCTCAAAGAACCGCTTCGCTTTCAATTTAGAATGAAAGCTCTCCATGAACTGCAATTTTAGTGACGAAGTATTGAAGTAGTGTGGATGATTTATTGTAGTTAACTTTTCTCTCACTGAATATAAATTAAGAAACTTTACGCTTGCTTAAACAAAATAATCCAACAGTTTTTAAAAGTCAGATTCATCTTCTTTAGCCTTAATTTGAAGAAGCCTTTTTCTTCTAGAGAGAGAGGAAAGGAAAATTTTTAATGAGGTATTTTCGGAAGTTCATGCCTGTTATTTTTCAAAAAAGAAAAAAAAATTAAATAAGAAGAATACGTCGAATTAACTTGCACTTAACCAATTATTCTGTTATAATTCTTAAATTAGTTCTGCTTCTTTGCCTTTACGTTTTTTTAGAAAAGTATCGAATAATATAGCTTTACTGCTACTTTAGTGTTATTTTTCAGGCATTTATTCTATTATTTTTTTAAAAAATAATAGAATAATAATAATACGTTTAACTAGTTATTGAAAGAGCAGCGTCATACACTTTTTTCGAATTTTTATTTTTAGACTCTATTAAACGTTCGTACCAATAATTAAGTAATAGAAATAATGGTATAAATTATTAATACAATTTATAAATTAATCTTAGATAAAACTGAAACCTAACTGCTTCTGTCAAGCTAAAACATCAAAGGTTAGAGTTATCTCGCAGTATAATATTAAAAAAGTATAAGTATTTTGTTTCGGAATATATATCTATATATCTATACACAGTTTTTAATTTTAAAAAAATGAAAATATTTCTCGTAGATGTGAGAAAAAAATATTTCTTCCTATTATATGTATAAATTAGGTTAACTATTTATTTTGAAAAAAGAATTTTAATGACACAGTTTATAAAAAAAGTAATATATTCAGAATAACATAAATATAAAGAAGTAGATTAAACATTTATAAAAACTTCGAAAAAAATAGCCTGCTCATTTTGATGAAATTAATTATAATATACTAAAAAATATATAAAAAAAGTGCATACTATGATATTAAGTGCATAATTTACGATTATGTCACATGTAATTTATTCAAAAATAAGTTTTTCACATCTATTTATTCACTACTTAATGCAAATAATTATATGTGTTTTTAAATAAAATATGATGAACACGGAGAACATTATAAATAACGTTCTGTATAAAATTAGAAGAAAAAAAATAATACAGGATGAAAGAAAAAAAGAAGGAAGAATTTAACAGAAGTTATAGACAAAAGGAAAATGAAAGAAAGCAAAGTTTTCTTTGGAATGTATAAGACGAAAATTAATTTCAAAATAGACGTAAAATATAACTAAATATATTTTAACATTATTCAAGGAAAAGAAATCCAAATCCTTTTTATTACGTTACGAAGTTAAATACATTCTAAATATAGAGTCCTGAAAATGACACACAATTAGTAAATCAACCTATTCTTAAAAAGAAACTGAAGTATTTAGAAGTTTTATAAAATTCATCGATCCTTAAAAAATCGATTTATTTTCTATAATTAATTTAAATAGAATATTAAATACCAATACGTAGCAGACATTTTAAAATCTGTCACATATCAATAATGCATATATTTCTTCAAGGAAATTAATTTATGCCCTTAGCCCTAATTTTGCTCCCAAAACAACTGTCTTTTAGAATAAAAAAACGATTAAGATTTTTCTCAATTGAAGTCAGTTGATGGTACAGTATATTATAACATTGAAACCACACAAAGATGGGCTAGAGCTAATAGAGAACGGCAATATCCAACGCTAAGTATTTAATTCTTTAGATAATGAATCAGAATTGACTCATTATCTGCGTTCGTGTGTTAATTAACAGATTTTAGAGAGAAATATAGCAAGCAAACAGTTGAACGAAAACATTTTAAATAAACTGAAACTTTTGATTGATTGTTTAATAACGTTCCATTCTGAAGTCAGTTAGGGCAACTGGCGACGAATCTCGCAACTTTTTGGAACATCAGCCAAGTAACAAGAAAGGCACCTGATGTAGCACTATATGATTTTTACATTAATTTCATGACTTAGGAAACATCATAGTAAATATAATAAATGGTAGTAAATGTGACACTGATTCTAATTACAGTAATACCTCGACTTACGTGGACCCGAATTTACGCCATTTTAAAATCTTGTCGATTAGTCTTTTGCTTGAGAACAAAAAAATCTTGAAAATGGTCATGTGATTGAAGAAGTTGTCGATCTGGTCAAGCAAATAAATTAAGAAGTGGATAGTGATGACATTCAACAATTGCTAGATTCCCACAATCAGGACCGTGAAAGGCAGCGATGCACGTTAAATCTGTCGAGAGCTGAAACGTCCTCCCATTGGTGTGGTGTGATAGTTAGGAGAGGGGGTGCCAGCTCAGGTGTCGTCCCCGTCACTTGACCATGGTTCAAAATTACGTGATCCGTCGCCAAAAGCCCTCGTGTAGCTGAACAGTGCGACGATAATATTCAATCACTCACTCACTCACCCACAATCAGGAGCTGGCAATTAATGAGCTCATGGAAGTGCATGAGAAAGAGCAAGACATTAAGGAAGAATCTTTAGACCCAGTTCAATCAGAAGATCGAATGACAGATGGGAATTCGACAGAAGGTCTCAATTAGTGGAAAAAGGGCTGCAAATTTTAGAAAATACTTACTTCAACGATGAGCGCACTTTTTCAACAAAACAAGGAATAAAAAAGTTATTGGCAAGCCACGAGGAAAATTTTGCAGGAGAAAAAAAATCTTTGAACAGGCAAACTACTTTTTATGAAACCATCTTCACCAAAATAGCTTCGGGGTTTTCGATTTTGTATTTGTTTTATATCTAAGACTTTTTATTAAGCGTTTTTTTCCCAAAGCACTATTTTCTTTTGCCATCGGTCCCCCCCCCAAATAAATTAAGTGTGTTTATATGCGAAATTATACCCGACATAAGCGATTATCACTTAGTTCCATCTATCGTATAAGTTCGGGCAGTGGCGCACACAAGGAGGAAGGGGGGTGTTGGGGGTCCGGACCCCCCAAAGCCCTAGATTTTTCCCGATTGATTATAATTCTAAGTATATAGTATGTAAAATTTAATTAAGTATTTGTTATTAATGATTAATTTTATTAATTAATGCTAATTATTTATTCAATAGTTAGTTTTTTACTGTGTTTTGTTCCCGAAAATCGACAAAATCAAAAGGAGCATGATACAAGAATGGTGAGCTTTCGACCCCGGATCCCTCCCCCCCTGAAAAATTCTTGTATGCGCTACTGAGTTCGAGAGATTACTTACTGTATATGAAAATGTAGAATTATAAATAAGATGTTTACTTTTTTCTGGACTATTTAAAAGCAGATCTGGAAAGTATTTGATTTTGGGCTAGAAAAGATTACTCTAATAATGGATGACCATACAGATTTTGATTTAAGTAAGGCCATAAGGTATCATATAGATTCTGGATAATATTTGAATCATTCACATTTAATTTGGGCTTTAATTCAGAGTCACAGTACACGATACAAACAGGCGTTTTCTAAAGTTAAATGCAAAACAATCTAATATAAAACTTAAAATCATTATGAAAGTAAACCCACAATGTTAATATTTACTACTCGTCCAAAAGATTTTTCTTGGATTTTTCTTTGAAAAAAAATTAATAAATATTTACTGAAAGTTACTCTTAAATTAAAGGTAACAGATAAATTTTGCATATGGCTATAAATCTTAACTCTTTATACGTTTAAATAAAAAGTATATAAATATATACATATCATACAGGGAAGTTCTATGCCTAAAGAAATTTAAAAGAAGATTTGTGAAAGAAATTTCTTAACAGTGTTTTGTTCATATTGAAGCCGAAAAATTAAAATTCTAAAAATATTGAAAAATATACGAATATATTAGTTTAAATCATGAAATGTGTTTCACAAATAATATCACGGAAATATAAATATACAAATACAAATTTAAAACGTCAACACTTTTAGCTTGTTCTTTAAAATATTAATATTTATCGTCAAATTTTTCATAAATAATTAAAATACTTGTTCAATACAGTCATTCGTTAAATTTACTGAGAGAATGAGGGCAAAAATAAAACGGCTGCTAGAAAACGAATCTTCTCAAACACGATTTCAAAACATATCCTTTTTAATTTGCTTACATTTTCCTTTCACACCAAGAATATATCCACTATTTCAAAAAAATACAAATGTTTGAATGAAACCAGAGCATAAGAACAAGTTAGTATCTTGGAAAACAGCATCAATTTGAAAACGTACATGTCTCTATCCACCAAACTTTCGTTTCTCCCCTGACAAGGTCTTTACCTCCGAAAATGGTACACATAATAGTTTTCCCGACTGCAACCCAGTTTGTATAACCTCGAAATTTCTTTTCAAATCTTTCGGAACCCATCATTAGTACTTATTTGATGGGTTCACTGCCATATATTTCTACGATGTGAAGGACAAAACAGGCTTCCGATTATGTTTTTTCCACCAAGCTTTCAATCCAGGTCGAACAACTGGTTATTTTTAAAAGAAAACAATACACATGTCGTCATATTTATATTTGAAAATTGGAAAGTCAATTTAGAAATGGGACAATCATGAATAAAATGTTTTACAATTCCTACTAATAGTTCACACTCTCTTTATATATATATATATATATATCTTGTTCAAATTTTCAATCGTTAATAAAATACTTTTTAATCATCCACTCAAGTTCAAATACATTTTTTAAACTTGTAGTGGATGACGCTTGATGTTAATATAGTTTTTTCAAACATTAATTCATTAATTAAATTTAATTAATGAATTAAAAAAAGAAACAAAAATAACAATTCAACACCATACATAAAAAGGAAAATCATTCGTGTCCTTGTAGCGCAATGGATAGCGCGCGCGCGTGTTGGACTTCTTATCCAAAGATCGTGGGTTCGAATCCCACTTGGGGTGGCCTAATTTCTGAGAATGCGTTTTCTTTTTTTTTACTATAACATTTTATTAGAATAATTAAATTTAATTAATGAATAAATAGTAACAAACAAAAATAATAATCTAACACCCTATATAAGCAGGAAAATGAAAAATTACAAGGAAAATCGCTTTCTATTTTGCCACTTAATATTGTAATACTGTCACATGAATATATATATTTATATTAGTAGCAATTATTTAATAAAAAGTAACTAAAATAAAACATTTCTTTGTTTACCTAAGTAGGAATTGACTAATGTTTTTTTTATATTATTTGTTTAGTTTTTCTTTTGATATAGTCTTCTAAGTTCGAAAAAATATATAATTTGGAAAGCTTTTGAATTTGTGCATGAATGGGAGATCCTTTTTCATATTCAATGTCGTATATAGTATGTTATTAATGTGAAAAATTTCTGCAAATGTTTTTATAAATTTTTAAAAATTTATTTCAATTATAAAAACATTTTATATTTAAATTTGATTTTAATTTGCGTCCTACTCTGAAGCAAAGTAACGTTATGTATACCGCTACACTAGTGCTCTAAACCAGTGCTCAGTTTCATAAATCTTTTCGTTCTTTTTATCAAATAATATACAAATTTTCAAATAAAAAAAGTTAGTTTTTATGTATATGATGTACATTTTTAAGAAAAAAAATGTATTATCAAAAGAACAAAGAAATTTCTCTTATAATGACACTTCAATGAAATCAGACTTGCATAAATTGTTACAGAATTCATAGCTGGATTTTTTCAATGAAATCGAATATATTCTTTAAATGTTTATTGCACTGTTTTTCACATTGTGTTCTATAATAGAAACAATATAGATTTCTGTGCAATTCATATCTAGATTATCAGACCTATAAAATTTAATTTAAAAAGAACATAATTTTATATATAGATATATTCTTATTTATATATAAGAATATAATTTTATATAGATATTCTTTTTAAAGAATATAATTTTATATAGACATTCTTTTTACGGAATATAATTTTATATAGATATTCTTCTTAAAAAAATATAACTCTATAGGTAAGATGTGAAAGTTGTTTTTTTTGCAACCTAACAATAGACGCAGTTAGGTTAAAGAAAAATACTTCAGCTATTTTGAGAACATAAAAAATTCGCAGTCTCGTAAATTTTCTAAAAAATATGTTGAATTACTCCAAACTTCACGTCATATCTTGGACTTCTGTTCATTTACAGATTTAAACATCATATCAATCTAAAGAATATCGAGTTAATTTTTACTGAGTAGTATTTTGTACCTATATCACACAGGAGTTCTAAAAGAGGAATATTGCTTCAAAACAAAACTTTTAATACGCAAGCCTAACGCAGCGCAGATCACTGTACATTTGACCGGGAATCTCTTCAATAACGTGTTTTAAATAAAGAAATTAAGATGACTTGAAAACACAAAGGAAGACTCAAGTCTTCTCACATAGAAATATTTCACATAAGTATGTCATTTTGGTCAATCTTCTTCATAAAATAGGCTGTGTTTTATTTACTGATATTTTTACCTGTCTGCCTCAAACAAGTTTCGATTATTTGGCTGGGTCACAAACAACTTTCGACCCAAATAGGTCTGTCATTATTTATTTTTCTAGTGAAGAGTTCTAAGAAATAATTCAAGTTATTTTAAGGTCAACACTCATAAGGGATGTTCCCAACTGAACACGAAACTTAATCGAATAAAAAGTTTTTTTTAAAATCTCAGTACACAAGTAGGTACATTTTTTCCTTTTTCATTTTACTCATTTGGCGACTTAGATAATTTGGTTATGTGAAAGATTTAAACGTATGTATGTGTTTTTTGAATCAGAGGATATACGCGAAACACGCGCATACACTGTATATATATTTCCGAATATATGCCACTCCGTAATTTGAACCGAAAGTGCGTTGTTTTCCTCAAAAAATTTACCCAAAACTCGAAACCCATATATAAGCCGAATTGGGAAAAAAACCTCCTGTTATATATTTTCACCATGAAAGCGAACATGTTGTAAAACGCGAGAACGATTCAACAGCAATTTCCGATCAAATTGCTATAAAGTAACGATAACAGTATTGTTTCAGATAACCCTATATGAAGCATTAATACACTCTTTTCATTCATTTGTTGTACAAAAAAAGTGCTAGTCACACATTTTACGCCATTTTTTTTTGCTTGAAAAATAAGCAGCAAGATAAATATGTGCACGGCATATGATCGTCGACCTATATCTCGTGTACCGGACGCAAAATTTGCTACATGATGATTATACGCATTAAGACATTCCAATAATTTATGTGAGTTTTATGAACTATTCGGAAACTCGGATTCTGGCGCTTTAAAGGATTTATGTGAGTTGGAATGAAAGTTCCAAGCAAAATGTACACATTTTCCCTGAACTACGTTCTTTTCGAAATAAGCGGATCCGTATATATAAGCTGACCCCTTTATTTTCACTTAAGAAATGTTCTAAAATGTCAGGGCTTTTTCATGGAATATATAAATGTACAATTTTTCACGGGCATTGAAATGGGCTTTTCTCATTATATTCAAATAATTCTCAAAATTCACGCGAATCTTAATGTGGGTTATCAGGGAAATGTAGCACCTATTTAAGCGTACGCAAGTTGTCGCAACACGGAGGTTGCATGGGTAGTTTGGAACACTGAAGAATCAGACATATTGTTATAAAAATATTACTTTTATTTCAGACTAATCAATTTATGAACAATTAAAGATTCTAAACCGTGGGAGCGATCTGAATTAGTTTCTTACTTTGAGCTTATAAGACAATAAATTAAGCACTTACGTTTTGATCCGACGGTAGAGCACTTGTCTGATATCTCCTAGGTTGCTATAGTCCACTTCAAAACTTCTCTTCTCTCTTACTCCCACATTCCCAAAAGGAAATTCTTTAAACTAACTTGAATGATAGAGTAAGGACCAACTATAACACAACCATTGCCAGGGTTTAAATAACACTCAAATTAGCATACAATCAAGTTCTCTCTACAGGAGGCGGTTTTAAACTCAAACCACAGCTAAGGAAGAATTTCCCCAAGAGGATTAATTGAAGCACTGTGGATAGAACCAGTAAAATACCTTCCTAGTAGTAGACGATCATTAGTAGTTTAATTATCGTTTAGTTTCGATGCTAATACAAAACTAACCAACGAAATTAAAGCCTAACATCTTTGACATTTAAAAGTAAGGTCAGCTTATGCAATGATTAATTCACTAATAATTTATTCTGGATGGACGTAGTATCATAAATTTCTCGATCTATAATCAGAGTGGAAAGTATCCTCAAACTGATATAGTCTAATAGTTTGATATATTATTCAACTCTACTGTTGTTACATTGTAACTCGACAAATTCATACAAAGTTCATAATTTAGTTATCTATTTACGCGAAAGTGAAACGCATCAGATGGATGGATTTTGAAAATGCAGAGTATATATTAGAAAATTAAATGAGTGTGAGTCATGTTTGGATTAACATAATTACAGGCAGTTCTTGATTGTTAACTAGGTATAATTAATAATAATCAAATGAAGTATTTATATGAAATTTAATTGAAAAAATAATGTTTTTTATTTGTAGAACTTTTTTCCAAATCAATTTTTCTAAAAATATACAGACAACACTTTATTTAATATAATTCCTAAAAAATATCAGCTTGCTAAATATGTTCAGAAAATTATGAATTAATACTTTAAAAAGTGCTTTGATGCCAGTGGGGCGTAAGGGAGAACATTAGGCCCTTCCATTTAAAGTCAGGTTTTGGGCCCCAAGCTGGATTATACAATGGATACGTATTTGGCTTCAGTAAGGCTTTGGGCCCCTAGAATCCTGCCCACCTACCCACGATGCGGAGTTGCACGTTACGCCACTGTTTGATGCAGAAAAGCTAGCTCAATCGCCATCTTCATTACTCTTGATAGTGATTAAATATTATGTGATTTTCGAATTATTTCAAGCGATGTTATTGTACTTCTACTACTTTCAAAGAAATTTAAACTAGTTTAAAATGGTTCAGTAGGAAAAGTTCCAGTTTTGTAGATTCTTTGGGATAAAAGTTAGAATCCTAATTTTACCATAAAACGTCATTTAGAGTAATAATAGAGTATTACATAGCACAGAATTTATTTGAGATGAAAAATTCTTACATGACACCTAAGATAAAGAGAGCTAACTCAGGCATTGATTTTGTTCCTTGACCGTAATTATATTATTCATCTCTGAAAATAACAACTCACAAGTTTAGGTAGATGAAAATAGGGTTAAAATAGAACAAGCCAGCTTCTTCAAATAGTTAAATGTGTCTGGAATCATATACCAGCCACCCTGCGACCGTTCACTCGCGTTTGTTCGTAGTACTTCATAGTGAACTTTGTTATTTTGAACGGTGGAGTGCCAAGAATATTGTGTAGCTTGTTATTGGTTCGTCATCCCTGGTATAAAATATGGATGTGAGCATTGTATTTTAAAAATACCTTTTAACTATTTTCAGGTTTCAGAAAAATATGGTTTTTGTTTTAAGTTTTAATTTTATTCGAATGGCATACTTATTTTATATTACCAACTTTTTAAATGCCACACATTATCTTTTTTTATAAATTCTGTTCTATCGGTTTTAATAAAATCGCCAATAATTTATGTAACTTCAGCAACAAGATAAATTCAGGATGAGATTTTTACCGCTAAAACTAAGTAATTAAATAATTAATTTTATATTGGTTTTAAAAATATATACAATTATAAATTATCATTATTATTAATTTAAAAAGCTATGCATATATAGCAATGTACATGAAAACATTTAATTAATTTGACCATCAATAGAAATATCGATACTCATCAATACTCACATAATTAGTAATATTGATTCTTAATTTACATTGATGTGTAAATAAACTACTTCTGTTATTCAAGAAATATTCAATTAAAAATCCTTGATTTCTACAAGCATAAATCAACTCAAAATTATAAGATTTTAACTAAAATGAACTTAAAGTACGTCGATGTATTTATTTAGATTAAGAAGCAACTGATTTAAAACTGAAATTATATTAAAAATATTCTAATTAGATAACTCCGAATCACACACGCACATAGATGGAAACTTTCGTAACGACTCTTAATTGCACACGTTATTCAATATTAAGCAATATTACAGTTTCACCGACTTCATACTTTTGGCAATCGGACAATTCTTACACCCATCCACAAAGACATCCATTGAAAATATTCAATGCATTTTCAATTCCTTCAGAGTCCTTGACCGCAACAAAGTTTTATTAGCTCTCTTTCAAATTCCTTCATTTGATTGGAAAACGTTATTTGGTTTAATCATCATAATTGCCATTTCGAAGTTTTCTCCGTCACGAAGTACAAGTGGACTTGCATGAATAGATAATTTAAAATAATTGTGGACGATCGAGTCAAGGATGGGAGACTTGTTTCTGGGTCATATTGGGAAATTAGTTTAAGTTATTTAAGCCTCAACTGGTTTGAAGTGTTGTAGCAGGTGGAAGCGGTGAACAGTCCATTTAAAGTAGCGAATGTGGAAAAAGAGCATAGGTATTTTTTTAATCATTAGTTTACAATGTTTTGAGTAACATTGAGGGTTTTGTTTTTATTTTTTTATTTATTATTTGTAATTTGCTATTTCATTATTTGTTCACTTCAAAATTTTCATTCTTACCATAGTTAAATAAAATTCGAATTAGTTAAAATAAAAATAATTTTAATAGCATTTATAATTTTTTAAAGTAAATTATTCATTAATACACAAGAATATCTGTAATATTGACTACTCGGGTGGACAGGGACAAATTGTTCAGTAAACAAACTTGATTCCATCAATGGCGTAACGTACACCCCCACATCACGGGGGGCCCAGGGCTCTAGTGGGTACCCATAGCCTGATTAACGTCAAGTACGTACCCGGCTTGGAGCCTAAAACCTGATTTTGTAGGGGGGGGCTACTATTCTTTGTTACACCACTGGATTCTATATAGATATCTATTCTGTTTAGTACTCATGTACGTTAACCTTTTGGCAAGACTGTAAATTATGCGATGCAAGATACAAACGCTTAGGGAATCGGAGTAAAATTTCTTGCTTTAAATATTTTATAAACAATCGGAACACAATCATTTTAAAAATAATCCCTTTCGGTAAAAATGCAGCAATCTTTGAAAGCCCTCCTGGCAGCCATTTTTTGCAACCATCCGTAAGATTTGTACGATGCTGCTTTTAGCTCTTCTGATGACACAAAGCGATGCCTTTGTAGATTATATTTCATTAATGGAAATAAAAATAAGATTTCAACAGGGATGTGTCCGGTGAAAAGGTTAGATGTGGAAGCATTCAAGTCTCAGTTTGGATGAAGAACTAAATTACCATTTGGGTGTGCAGATGCTTTGTTATGCAGAGAGCATCATTATTCCCTTTGATAATCAAAGGTCATTTGAAATGAATAGGGTTTCTTAAGTGAATCAAAAAGTCCGCATAAGCTCATAGTTCAATGTTTTACTCTCAGGAATTAATTTTTAAAAGAAAAAAAGATGCCTTAAAACCTCCCTTCCCACCTCTACCCCCAAAAATACCTTCCTATGAATGTTCCTTTGTTGAGGATTCTCGTCCTTCTTTTAAATCCTAATACCACTCGTATACCTTCGATCTCTACATCGTAGAATTATTGCACATCTTTCTTCGTTTTTCTTAAAATTTTTCGGCAGGTTTTTTTATCCAACCGTTGATAAAAAAGGTACTTATGTAATATACCAAAGGTCGTTATCGTTTCCGTACATGCACGAAACCAAATTCCCGCGTACACTCCTTCCTTATCAGCATGTCAACAAACAACTTGGCGAAGCTTAAAAAAGGATTAGTGTATTTTAAAATTAAATACGTGCACTTAAAATAAGCAAAATATTTAATAACAACTACATTATTGTGGTGGTAAATGTACCTTCTGCATGTAGACTACGCCATATAAGTATACATAAGCACAAATCGAAAAACTGTCGTGCAGATTCGTGATGTTTCTAAATTTTTATACACGAAATAGCCTTTTGAATAGTTATACATTGGATCAAAGTACTCCATAGATCCCAATTCCCCCAAAATATCCCAAATTTAAATCACCCCCCCAAATAAGAGAATAATAATATTGCAAATTATAAATAAATATTATTGTTTCTGAGCATGCGCATTCAAGAATAGTGTTCAAAAATAGTATAGGCATAAAAAAAGATTATTTTGGAGCATGCGTGAGCTTTTGTGTTTGAACACAAAGGAACAGTTTCTCTATTGGCTGCATATAGCAACATTTGGCGATGTTTTTTGGCGACGAAACTGATCGAATAGAAAAAAATATAAGTACGACAAATATAGTTTTACAGCATTGTTAGTGACAATTAGTGTTTTTAAGAACAAAGTATAAACGGAATCAGTTCAATCAGGTGATTTGAGTAAAATCATCATTAAACAAGAAAGGATTGGTGAAAAGTATTTCAAACGTATAGCCTCCTCAACCAATCCTTCTAGGGTGACCACTGTCCCTGAACTTTCAGATCCTATTCCGTATTTTCTGCGTTCTCGAACAGAAATGTCATAAAAAAGAATTTAATGTAATTGAAATTAATTCTGTATATAATAAACCCATAAAAACTTGAAATACCCATATATATACAAAGATATATTATTTATTCATTTTTTTTCGAAAAAAACTGGCATTTAAATAAAATAAGAACCAGATATGCGAAGATTAAACAAAAACGTATATAAAACATAAATATTAATACATGATAATGGAATGCTTTCTCTTTTCATTTCATCGAATTTGAAATTTGTTCAGTTTCGTTTTGGCTAGTTGTGTGTTAACTTCATTCTGATCAAAGGTTGAAGTTACAGAATCTTTACTCTGCTTTTCTGTTTATAATAATTTCTCATTTATAAACTGTCAGAGTTTCAAGCATTCAATGCTTAAATAACTAGTTACAAATATATTAAACTTGATTTATATTTTGCTTCACTCAAAGAGAAGAAATTCACAGTAAGACTCTTTGTGATGATAACTTTTTCCAGTCAAAAGATTTATAAACAAATTACTCATACTAGGTCCAGACTAATATTAATATAAAAAGGAAATATAGAAAAATATCATTTAAATTACAGATTTTACGCTTAAGAGGTTTTCAATTAAATTCATGCTTTAAATGCAAATTTTCTATAATAATACAGAGTTGAAGTGAATTTATTTAAAAAAAACCATTTCACACACACAATTTTCCGTAATAGCTGAATATAAGGGAAAAATTAGTTAAAAACATCGTTCTGAATGTTTTATTTAAATAATTTATGAATATGTAATTTTAATGTTAAATAGTATATGCGTGTATGTGTATACGTCTACACATAAAGGATGTATCTAAAATGATGGATCGAAATGGAAATGGATTAGAAATCGTTAAAAAAATCCCCTTTCATATTGGGGTAGGAAGGTAATACCTGAATCCCTAAAGCCCGAGTGGGATGTCCAAGAAACCGCTAAAAATCATGTGATTAGTACTTCAACTCCAAGAGCTGAGTCATATGACTGTGCACCGAGAGTTTCATGAATAGAGGTTACATTCCTACCCTCATCAAGAAACTTAGGTCTTAAAAACAGATTTTTGGTCCCTGCAACGATGGTACCTGCAACAGTATATACTGCAGTCAGAATTTAGAACATCTGATCTATTTGTGGACATATATGATGTCATATATAATATACACAAATAGTTAAGTGTAGGTAATATTAAATTTACGTGCTACATGTTTAACCCCTTATTGCCGATTAAAAGTTACGCGAGGGTCCCCAGTTCGACCGTTTCTCACATAGGCGCGTGTATGCAGTGCATTGGAGGGAAAAGAAAAGGCACAAATAAGCAAATTTTTCTCTGAAAGAAGCAAATCCTTTAAAAATCCTGGAAAGGTCATTTTATTACATTCCAAAGCCTACGGAACTAATTTTACTAATAGCAGCGTAAAGAAAAAAAATATTTCTGAAAGACGGATATATACGTCCAGGACAGTTAAAGCAGTGGTTGAAAGGGACGTATATATGCGACGGTGGGCAGTTGAGGAATTAAGAGGCCACCAGAGGTTCGTTTATATGTGAGCAGGGATAATCAACGACCATTTATTTCGGTCGTATCTCTTAATAAACCACCTAAACAGATAAAAATACCTCACCTTCATGCAAAAGGATGCTATATTTACTGCTGAGTTGTTCCCGCAAATAACTAGCCAGCGATTTTACGGTTCTAACACGACGGAGTTACCACTCCCTTTAGCAAAAATGTACAAAATTGCTTGGATATTACCTTTCACAACTATCACCATGCTGAGCTTATTGCTTGCTCACACAAATCTCATGAGATAAATCTTATCATGACTTTTTCTTCAGGGTACAGCTGAAAAACGTCAAGTATGAGACGACCATTTAATCAGCAAAGGATTTTGTCCACAATTAGTGACGACGTTCGCCAAATGTCAGGAATCTTTCAACGTATACAAGATTCTCTTCGACTCCGACGGCTGTTGTGTTTGTTGTTCGCTTATTTCAGGTACGTCTTGAACCTTTTCATAAATACAGATTTTCTCCTTTAAAAAGCATGTTTTCAGTGTTCGCCTATTATCAAAGAATGTATCTAAGAATGCATGTATTTAATATTGTATCTATCCAAGACTTCTATCCCCCCACTTTCAGTTTTGGTTACACTCTAAATATATAAAAGTATGTGTGGGTTAGAATCTTAAGTGACTGTGGTAGTGGAGGGAGTCACACTCACGAATTTGTGGCCAGCGTTGTCCAATCGTGAATTTGAATTCCTGAGCCACTGAAGACTCACTGAGTTGAAAATTTGGCGCTTGTTATCTTTGCCGAGGAAATTATAAATCACACATTTTACTTTTTAAACAAATAAAAAACTGTCAAACACTTTATTTTTTTTTTAAAAAAAAGTGGGTTTCAGACGAAACAGAGGTCTTAAAACAGATAGTAATTGCTTATATTTAAATTACATTTCAAATGACTTCGTTAACCTTTTAAATATCATGCCCGAAATGATCTCGGGCAGGGTCCTAGTGCTCCAAAATATTAGGCCCGATTATTATACGAGGTAATTTTTGAGGGGATTTACTATGGATGCTGTACATCACTGTGATCAGGAAATATCCTTTCATACAACAATCCGAAAACGCCAGGAGAAGTATCATAAATAGATATTTTTGCATTTAATAGACAAAATACTACGGAACTCATTTTTGATCCTTAAAAAAAGGAGCTGGGAAATATATTACATTTTTAGAATTTCGAATCCAAGTTGTATAGAAGAGCTTTTATTTTACTATTGTGATAATGCTGCGTCTGCACAAAAGAATCCTGGCACACCACCTACAGTTGATAACCCTGCTATTTTTACTGAACGACATTTTGTATCCCATATTCCTCCTATTCCTGCGAAACGTCAGCCTACAAGACTCTGCAAAAATTGTTGTTCAAAAAAGGATGCAAATGGAATAAAGATAAGGAAAGAAACACAATTCTGGTGTAATAATTGCGGATTTGATCTGTGATTAGAAAAAGTGTTTCGTTTTATACGACAAAAAGCTGAATTATTAAACTTCTAATAGCTATTCATGTTTATTTGTATATCTTTTTTTTTTGAAAAATAATACTCCACTAGAAGCGAACTTTACCAGTTCCACGCTGTGGGGCAGCCACTTTAAGCGAATATGCAATTGCTATAAAACCCAAAAAATTTAATGCAAGTAATTCATCAAAATATCAATTTTTAATTACTAAGTATATTTATTTTGTACTAAACATTTGAGTTCTATAACAAAAAAATTGACAATTTAAGCACCCAAATCATCGAAATAACCTGACAGTTAAAAGGTTAATCAACCTTAATTATTTAGAATGACTGTAAATTGTTCAAAATGAGTAACTGCAGCTATGATACTCCTCCCAACCACGCACACAGTGATGGAGAATTGAGAATCGATCCCAAACGAAAGTCGCAACGAGAAGGATTTATATTTGGCTTAACAAACTTCTGTTATGAATAATTACTCTGTTCGCTTCACGACGAATTGTTAAACTACGTGGGAAGAACCGGAAAATTCAGTGATAGTGAAATCAATAATTCTACTCGTTGAGTATTTAGGTCAATATGGTAATTAAATTGCGGAGGTAATTAGTTAATAATTAAGTTTATTAAAATGATACTCCAGAATATGATACATTAAGCTGGATAATCACTAAGCCTGTTTATGTAATTTAGAACATTTCATCCCGTTTTATAAGTCCACAAAGTTCATGACAGCACACATCTCGTGTTATTTAATTACTTCATTATCATGAACTTCCGCATGACTGTATAAGTTATATAAATATGTTGGATATAATACGCTAACATATTTCATTAACTTACGTTTAATTGTGTCATATAGTTTTTTGAAAGATGGAAAATATTTTGTTTTAATACTAAATTATTATAAAATACTTTTATCCCAAATTTAACCCTTACAGGACCTTAAGGTTGCTAAGAATATATGTTGTGTAATTGTTTGTTTTAGTTTGTTTAGATGCAAAATAAATAAAAGTAATAGAGAAATTCATAACAATATGCAGTTTTTTTGTGTGTGTGGGGGGGAGATCAACGTGTTGTTTAATGAGGCATTTGTTTTTATTTGTCCAAATATACTTTATAACTACACAAAATAATTCTTTCCGAACAACATAAAATGTGAGAAAACGTTGTAATATATTGTTATACAATATAATAAACGTAATAAGTAATGAATACAGCCCGCGAATGATTTATCTGTGGGGCAAATTGATTCGAGTTTTTTTGTTAACATTCCCGTTTTCTTAATTGGCGTTCAGCATACGTTCTATTTTGTTATCCAGGGAAAAAATGCAGAATAGGTTTTAATATGGGAGGGAAATATTTCCCTTTGTCATGAAAGGACTAAGAAGATTCACTGAATCAACTAAAAGTGAAGTTAATGTGATATAGTTGCTTAAAATTAAAAGTTTAAAAAGGTATGGATGGAACATTTCTGCAATTTGCCATCTGTGTTTCAATGAAGAACTATATTTATATGTTCAGCCAAAAATCGTCTTCAAATGTTTAACAATGCGCTTATGTATTTGCATGCAGCGAATTCTCACATGTGTTTTTACAAAAACAGTATCAGAAAAATTTGCACGTTTTATTTGTTAACGATTTCGGTTATTACAACGCCATGCGTGATGTTATTTCAAGTGGTAATTTTACATCTCCAAACCGAAAACTTTTGCACTCATTGATATAAAGAGAAGAAATTAAGGGGACGGGGGGCGGACCATTAAAACTAATTTCTTAAGTTATTATCTTAATTAGTGGAAAATGGAATCAATATAGTAAATGATTATTATATTTCATAATTTAAATATATATTTTTAGAAAAACTATGTATTATAAACTGATTTTTTTGAAAAAATTTTAATTTTTAAAATTGTTCTTAAAAAGGTTTCTTGCGCATTATAGTTTTTAAGATACGTACATAATTTTTGTTTCATACATAGACGAACTACAACAAAATACATCTGTGCATGGATTTTAAATTCAGAATAAAATTTGATGAACAAAAGATACATTTTCTATTATTGTACGAAATATTTCACCAAGTATCACACATTTAAGATATTAAAAACAACACAAAATGAGATCCGTTAAATTCTTTACAAAACTAATGCAAAAATTTGTGAATTATATCATCTTTCATAAGTTGTGAAAATTTCAAAGAGATATGGCAAAATTTGAAACGCAAAGAGCATTTTAAATAACTATGAAAAGGGAAAGTTTACAAACTAAGAAAAGTGTATTTTAAACATTTATTTGAGTAAAATAAAAAAAATAATTCAGTAATTATAAATTAAAATGACAAAATCCCTTGACAGAATTACTCTATGAATTATAAAGAATAATATTAATATAAAAAATCACAAAATCACGATTTTGACCAAAATTTGACATTTTGAAGGTTCACCATCCCCTTAACACACATAATTCAAAAAATAAAATAATTTGGAATTTTTTAAGCTTTAACAATTTTTGTTTTTGTAAATTACTGTTTCTGCTTGAATATTTAAATATGAAATTTCTTTAAATTTATTTTTTCAACTCATTTCTATAAAGGAAATAAAACAAATATTTTTTGTACTTATTCATACTAAACCTTTTACGGTCGAACAATTCTGATAGCATGTTCGTTAGCTAAGCTTATAAGTCTAAAAATTAATTTCTGTTCCAAGGGTTTCCAAGAGAAATTTCAAGGGAAAGAATTCGATCTGGTTATCCAAAATCACACAAAAGCAACTAAAGTAAAACCTCAGGAGAAAATAAGAACTAGCTTAAGAATTCATTTTTGATGAAGAAAAAGTAGAAAAAAAGATGCTTCCGATACACACTTTCTTTGAAATTTTTTGAAGAAGTATCCTTTTTTTATAAAGAAATTTCAATCTCCCTCGTTTTGTTACATCTTGTAAAAATCTTGTAGTATCGACGGAACCTAATTTCTTTTCGAATAGCCAGGATTTGTTTGACATACAAAGAACAGAGTTTAAAAAAAAACTAATGTTCGAAAAATCATAATAACTATTCTTTTGTATTCCATTTCGAAGCGACTACCGTTGCTTTTGATTGTAAAAAAAAACAAAGCATACCTATAGTACATTGGGAAAACCTTTTAATAATAAAAAAACAGAAACGAAAAAGGGTGGATAAGAATCTTTGAAAAATCTCCGAAAAAGTAATTTAACTGAATATATCAAATTATACATTTTAGAATTAAAAAGTAATACAAGAATTACATTGTGAATGATTTCTTATATTTATGAAGAAATGAATTTAGTTTAGTACAGCTGCCTCGTAAACCTTTAAAACTTCATGAACCACTAAACGCATAATTTTACATTTAGCGCATCACTAATATGATTGACCACTATATGGTGGACTACTATACCTATATTTTGTCTCATTTATTTTTCAATTCCTACTATCAGTTCACTCTCTCCCTATATTTATTTATTTCTCATATATATTTACATATATTGTTCAAATTTTCAATTGTTAATAAAACAAATTTTGTCCATCCACTGAAAATCAAATACATATTTTTAAACTTGTAGTGGGTGATACTTGATGTTAATTCAGTTTTTTCAAATATTAATTGATTAATAAAACTTTACTTTTTAATTTTAAATTTATTCTGCGTTATTTCTGACGAAGTTAGATTCATCTGCAACAGATGGCACCAGTAAGTTTTTCTAAGACTTAAAACAATTTTTTTATTGCTTGTTACGTCTCTTTTTACGTTTCCATATCACTGAAAAGGAACTTCAAGAAAAGTAAAAAGAAACCGGCAACGAAAAGCAATATCAACGAACTAAAGTGTTATGTCGTCAAATTACCATGGTTGCCAACTCTCTCTTTAAAATGTTGATAGAAATACCAGCAACAGTAGCTAAAAAGTCACTAAACTCAAATAGAATTTTGCTGATCGATTAAAAAAAAGTATAATTCCCATTTCATAATACATTTTGTTACTCGTCATTTCTGAAACTGAATCCTCGCAAAAATATAAACAATGTTTCAGTTATTCTGCAGACCATCAAATTTTTTAACCGTGGACCACAGTTGATGACTGCTTTCTTAGTAGTCTCAAAAAACGTTATGAAAAAAATTAACATTGTGCACTTATGTCTAATGTAATATTGTGTAAGAAATATTTAATTTACAGATGTTTTAAGAACAAATAAATATAATAGTAGACAATAATTTCATAGAAGATCAGATTCAAAATAATACAATACAAAAATTAATTCGAAATTATTAGTTAACAATCAAATTTTTTCCTATATTAGACATTTGAAAAATAACCGATTTTAAATAAAACACTTTGGTTTAGACATATAGTCAGATTACTAATTACATTTTTTATAAATAAAATTTATAAATACTTTGTTTAGCCTTACGCTAAAAGACGTGCTATTTGGCATGAATAGATGACTAAATAATTTACAAATGAGTAAATGCTTAATTTTCAGTGTAATGAGGCATACATTAAACCCTTTGCGTTTGTATATCACGTTGGAGAGATGATAATTTGTTATAGAACTCGTACGTCATGCCGGAGATGACAACACTAATTTATTCGGAAACACGCTGCAAATGGTAAAGCATTAAATAACTGTAAAACACTATGTTGAATTCGAGATCTCACTCAGCATACTAGTTTGCCAAGCTTTGTTAATTTATCAGTAGAGTTTGTGGCTATAAGCCGTGCATAGAATTTTTTCCTCTTTGTTTAAATAAGTATATACATACATTAATTTTCCGATCCCAAAATGGATTATGAAAGCAAGCAGGATAGAGAAAGAAAATTTTAATTTACTAATATAGGTACACGAAATGGCATGATGGTGTCATACCTCGATTTTATATTCGTTTTATACGAAAATTAGTGTTTGCCTTAGTGAGATACTTCAAAACAAGAGAGAATTATAAAAAAAAGTTTTTAAGTCAATTCCTACTTAGATCAACAATGAAAATTTTTATTTTAGCTACTTTTTATTAAATAGTTACAATTAATATAAATATGTATATACATATGACAGAATCACAACAATAAGTGGGAATTAATTTTTATTAATTATCATTAATATATCGTATTATCACCCAAAACAATCGTGTATATAAAATTTCAGTTCAACTGAATGCTTTAAAATGTGAGAAAAAAACCTTTTTAAGTTTTGACACAAGTCGCCAAAAGGGTCGCTAAAAATGATGC
This sequence comes from Trichonephila clavipes, assembly GCA_019973935.1. Classification (NCBI taxonomy): domain Eukaryota; kingdom Metazoa; phylum Arthropoda; class Arachnida; order Araneae; family Nephilidae; genus Trichonephila; species Trichonephila clavipes. The sequence goes on along the minus strand of BMAU01011399.1, from coordinate 1,180,144 downwards.
CAACGTTTGCCAATATTTGTAATTCTTTAAATAATTAGCTTTAATCAATTAATTTTTATTAGTTATAATTAAATTACTGTATTGTCATCCAAAATAATCATGCATATAAAATTTCAGCTCAATTGAGCGCTTTAAAATATATTTTATTAACGATTGAAAATTCCACCAAGATAAATAAATAAATATATAGAGAGTGTGAGCTAATAGTAGGAATTGAAAAAACATGAAAAAAGCGTGGCCCGCGGTTTTCAAAAGATTTGAAGAATAGACTTCATAGAAAACTACACACTTTAGTACGTAATCCTGAATGAAAAACAATTAATGTATGGTCTGTTGGAATGGAAAAGCTAAAAGGGCACGAGGAAGATAATAGTTTATTTTTGTGAAACATGTGCGTAAGACGTCCTTTTCTGCACGTTAGAAATTAAGAAATACTACACACACTTTAAAAAACCATAACATTTTTTTAAAAATCTTATTATAGTACATAAAACAAATCTAAAATATTTTATTTTACATCTGTATACCACTTTAATTCATTTTTCTAATATTAAACGCTAGTTTACCCCCAACAACATTGAAAGTAAATCAAGTACAAAGGGTTAATACATCATAAGCTGAATCCATACCCAAATATTCATGCTGATAACTAAAACGGCAATTACGTTAAATGCTTATGCCTCAAGTACTACCATAATTTCGCATCTCTTGAGGCATAAATTTAATATCTGAACCATTGCTTAGCCATTAGATCAATAATTAATTTATGTTAAACATTTATGCTCCAAGTGCTGCACAATATTATTATTGTAGTGTAATTTAACTATTGAATCTAATTTAACAAGGAATGGAAATTTTTATGAAAGAAAAAGGTATGAAACACGCGAATGTTAATACATGAAATAAAAATTTAAGCACATATGGATTGATTGATCCCAGTTTATATACGATTTTGTTTTTAAAAAAATTGTTATATTAATACAATCTTACGTTTCTATTAAAAGAATTTTTAGTTGTATAGTTAAAATGAATTTTTTTTACATTTATATTCAAAAAATACTTGTTTATGTCATTGCAAGAAATTCTTCAAAAGTAAATAATGCATTTTATTAGGATTTTATAACCATGTCAATGCCATTGTGCTACTATGTCATTGCCATTTTATTATACTTTACCTAAATAATATATTAATCTCTTTGAACTCAGGGTTACATATGCTATATCACTATTTTTTCCTCACTTATTTCGATTACGGTAACGTTGTTGTATCAAGACATCATAAAAAGTTTCTTGAAATTTTTTTCTATAAAAAAGATAGAACTGTGTATAGTTGCCTATGAACTACTAGGTACAGCAATCTTATCATAGCCAAATTAAGCGAGAAAAAAAGTTTCGCGGCTCAACCTAATTATCATCGAGTTTTAAAGACTAAACGAATAAAGTTGAGTTTATAGAACAATAAAATATTTAAAAAAGCGTAAAAGTTTTCAGGTTTTTGTTAGAAATGCAGTTTTGTGTGAAAATAGCATTTTTAGGAGTTTAAAATAATTCTAAAATGTGATAAAAATAATGGGCATTCTATTGATTCATGTTCTAACTGAATGTACAACTTTCCGCGTTTTATTTGGAATAGCTCTTTCATTTAGAACAATTAGTAATTAATACTAAAAAATATAGCCATTATTCTGTCAGGTTTTACAGTTATTTTAAACTTAATTGCCGGTAATTATAAAAAAATCTTTATTTAATGTAGGAAGAGAAAATTTCCATCATTTTTGAGTTTAGCATACATATATAAATGCAGATATAGCATGAATATCTGATTTACTACAATTTGACATAATTTCTGTAACTCTCAGAGTATTATAAGCCTATAAGTAAGATAAATGCCACAGTTTTAGACTAAACTACAAAAATGGAAGTTGAATCTAAAAAAAGGCTTTGAATATTTAAATTCTCATTTAAATCTACATTGTACGATCATTTTGATCTAAAAATACTCAACACTCTTTCAGAAATTTATTACCAGTTCCAACAAGACATAGAATAATTATTCTGCAGATCCATTAAGAGTTTAAATAGTCAGTAACAATGTTACTTTTCTTTACCTAAAGATTGCAAAGTTTGTGTTATCTGAATCTAAGATAAATAGTGTTAGCGGAAAAGGCAAGCAAATTACAAATGACGCAACATAGCATTAATTATGAAATCAATGATTTATGTCACGCAATCCTCCCGTAAGGCTACAAACTTAGTTCGAATAAAATTCCTTACGAGGATTAAAATGGCGGATATAATCAATTCTTTTATTCCGCTGAGGAAGACAGTTGAGGATCAGTAGAGTTGTTTCCTATTGATAAAAATCAAAAGATTTTATCAATCTAATATAATATATTAAAAAAAATGAATTTACATTTTAAAAGAATATATATATTGCATTGATTTTCCAGTCCTAAATTGATCTCGTGTGAGAATCCAAAATTGAATACATAATATCTTTTAAAAATACTGGAAAAAATATTGAATATAATGGTCATAAATATAAAATTAAATATTCAGTTAATAATTTTTCTTCATACAATGTATAAAATAGACTTTAAATAGCTAATATATATATAGACAATAGAAAATATATGAGAAAAAAATACTATTAATTTGTTTAATATTTGCTAATTCTAAGATAAGTGTTGCTCACACACACACACAACACACACAAATCCAGACCGATATACAGTGGGCCACAAAAGTGTTCATACACTTGCAATTTCTTATAAAATTTAATGTTTTCGTTTAATAAAAATTAATATATTGTAACTGTAATTTTTTTATGATATCTGCAACTTATTCTTTATAAAATAACATAATTAATTTTTGAAAAAGAGTATAACTATTTTTTAAAAAAAATAATTATCAAAAAGCTACTAAAAAATTACGCCACAAAAGTCTTCGTACACTTAACAAAAATCTCAACTTAGCTTTAAATATTGTATTTCTTTCTTAATTTAGTACTTAGTAGGATATCTTTTAGTGTCCACAACAACTTTTAAGGGTCTTGGTATAGATTTAATCAATTTTTCGTAATTTCTGCATCGATTTTTCTCCATGCTTCTGTGATTAGTTTTTACTTCATATTATATGTTTATATGCCATATTTTCTTCTTTTTTTAAAATCATATTCTCCCCAAATATGTTCTACTGAGCTAAATAAAGTGATTGAGAGGTGTTTTCAGAATTTGAAAACAATTATAGAGACACCAGTGGCGTACAATGAGAGCAGTGCACTTGGCGTCATTACCCTGTTAAAAATTAAGTAGTCTCCAATATTCAAATTTCGGGCGGATAATTTAAAATTTCTCTTTAAAATAATTAAATAGAGCTCATGATTCATAATACCATGAAAAAATACCAAATTACCTAATTGCAGATATCATAAAAAATTATAGTTACAATATATTAATTTTTGTTAGACGAAAACATTAAATTTTATAGGAAATTGCAAGTGTATGAACACTTTTGTGGTCCACTGTATATAGATTGCAAATTTTCTTTCCATTATTTTATTAACGATTGAAAAAATGCGTATCATATTTGAACAAGTACTAAAACAATAATATAAAATCAGACGATAACTTTATATTCAACAATCGATAGAATAAAAATAAATCGGAACAAAAATTATCGATTTCAGGTTAAATAATTAATTATTACTCATTTAATTGTTTGAATATTCCTATTGGATACGGGAAGGTGCACTTAAAATTCCCTTTAGTAGGGTTTATCAAGAGTTTGTGACATGAGTTGTCACACTAATTCTTTTGATCGTAACATGCGTTATTGATGTTATTTCGAAATTCTTCATAGTTATTTAATGCATTCTTATTAACGGTTATATTTGCGAAATTTGCTGACCTTGGCGATGGCATTAGATGGCGACCCATCTTCCGAATCTAGAACTTAGTGACGCCTTTGACAACTGAGTTGTAAAGGAATCAACTCCCCATTGGGACTGTTATTAGGTGCTTTTTACTTCTGTTATTGCTAGTTCGCTACAATACTACTCGATACATATTAAAATATGAGTAAATAAAACTTCACTAAGAGTGATTTCATTACTATTTGCATGAGGGTGAGCCTACATCTGACAGTGAAACTGATCGCCAGCCAAAATATCATCACAGTGATTAAGTTCAAATTATTTTCACAACGGATTTAGAGCGATCCATCGGAAAGGTATTTACCGCGATCTGACAGCAATTATTTGTCAGTCAGTACAGAATCCTGGAAGTTCACATGAGCCGAACGAAAATTAACGAACTACACACTACGGCCAGGAGTGGCACACCTTTATGAATCAGCGTGGCATTTTTTTCTAATGAAATATTTAATGAGGCGTAGACGTACCACCAAATTATATTGTCTTGTAGTTATTGGTAAAGTAATAAAACTAAATACTAACAACTCAAAACTTTTTATTTGCTACAAAGATTACATTTTTCACTTTATAGAAGTAAATATTTTAGTTATACGTGTAATTCAAATTATAAAATAACATTAGTGGGATTTCTGCTGTTGCAGATTAGATGAAAAATAACTTATATTAGGATTGTAAGATGTTACTTTTAGCAGAATGGATGCTGAATTGGAGTCATCTGCCTAACGGTTTCTAATTGAGTTTTTAATAATATTCATCTCTTAAAATAATAACTCTCAGGCGTAGGCAATCAAGATATGATTAAAATAGCATGGTCGAGCTTCTTCAAACAGTTACATGTGTCTGGAATCGAAATCCATGTTTCCAAAATTTCATTACAAGCATTTTTATTTGTATTACTTGTTAATTTTTCTGTTTCAATCCATTCCAAGTTTCTCCTTTTTTCAACACACATTTTTGAATCCAAATTCAACTAGACTGAAAATCAATCAGTTGCATTTCAAATTTTTCAATTTCGAATCAATCGAATTGCGACAAGTTCAGTTTATTAAATGAAGTTGCGCTAGGGTACTTACAAAACTTGAGTGTTTCCGATAATTCTTTCAAATGCGAAAATCTCACTGTGACCGATAACCCGCGTTTGCTCTTAATACTTCATATTAAACTTTGTAATTTTGAATTAAAATACAAACTATTTTGATAGGTGTTGTGCCCAAAATATTACGTCGTGTGCCATGAAGGGCACGTGTGCCATTGGTTTGCCATCCCTGCACTGTGCTGTCACATTTTGAACTTATTTTGTCTTCATAGAAAACCAACAATAGGTGGTGGTTCATCGTGGGCCTTTAGATTGGCGCTTAAAAGTGCATAACTATCTACAACCAAACCGTGCTGGTATATACACTCCTTAAACAGTACTTGTATCGGTTAATGATATGAACATATTATTTAGTGACATGAATTCGTTCTTGATGTTAAATATAGCGAGAATTTCTCTTCGTGAAAATTTAAAGTATCTGTTAGAATTAGACAAATATATTGATTCTTAGAACAGACTTTTAAGACCAATTCTTTTCAAAATGGTATGCATTATAGAGTTATAGAGAAGTAAATTTAAAAATGTCACTTGTTACGATTTTTTTCGCTTGCTTTGTAAGTCCTCTGAATAATTTGGCATCTTATTTCGGTGCAATTTGAAAGGCTAAAATTTTTATTAAATTGCGTGTGTGGGGGAAGTTTGAACCAACAAAGAGTGAGTGGCGATCCTAAAACAAAGATATAACTTTCCAAAACATCTGCTCGTTAAAGGTATAAGTTACTAACTAATAATACGATTTTTCTTTCTCTGATAACTTAATTGTTTAATCAATATGTGCAGGAAAAGGTTTAAGACCTGGCAAAAATTCAAAACTTTCTCAAGAAGAGATAAATGATGATCCAAACGAGTTTCTTTGAAAGTATGGCCAGGATAGAGGGATTTATTTTCTCAATTGTGTGACCAGCATAGAAACTTAAGCTGAAATATAACTTTCTGTATTTTTTAAGAGATAGAAAAACGTATAACCATTCCTTTATTTTTTGAGATGATTCACAAATATTTGTATTTACTTCATATTGTAAAAGTTTACAACTGCATTACAACTCTATTGATGCTTCATGTTTATATAGTTCAGATTTTAAACCATGTATTGTGGACCGGACATCTTTGACACTGATTGTTTCTTTTTTTTGGTACTTACATATTACCGCAACAATGCCAACATTCAAGATAACTCGCCAAGTTGATAACCGCGATTTCGCATGTGTCAAACGCGCTGAATTGGCAACCACTCGCTTCGTTTTATATATTTTCGCAATAATACGTAAGAACCGTTTTTTTTAATGAAATATCCCTGTTTCAAATATTAGGTTGGGGAAAAAGAAATCCATTATGTTTTCGGTAGATGGCTGTAGTGTCGATATCTCGTGAAGTATCGATCAAACAATTTCAAATTTATGCTCGTTGCCAAGGTGACATTTCACACTAAAAATTATTTTGCTGTTTTTTGTTTGGTTCATTCAGTTGTGAATTACAGGGTGTTTAAAAATAGAAGTCAACAAAGAGAAAATTCGGTACATTTTACAGTTTTTCTTTGATAAAGACGAAAATGCAAGCCAGGCGGCTGAAATTGTGAAAGGTGTTTATGGTGCCGATACTGCAACGGTTAATGACGTGCAATGTTGGTTTCGTCGACTCCGTTCAGACATTTTTGATGTTAAAATTTCCCGTCATTGAAAATGTCGATAAAATTACAGAAATAATCGAATTTCACAGGCATGTTAGTAGTCGTAGTATCGCCCAGGAGACAAGGATCGACTATAAAACAGTTTTAAGCCATTTGAACAAAGTTGGATTCAAAAAGATGCTCGATGTTTGGGGGCAACATCAATTAACACCAAAAAACACGATGGATTGAATTTCCATCTGAGAAGCCCTGGTAAAATAAAAGGAAATCGACCCATTTCTTAAGCGGATGATTACTGGAGATGAGAAATGGGTCACATACGACAATATTGTGCGAAAACGATCGTCGTCAAAGCACGGTGAAGCAGCTCAAACGGTGGCCAAACCAGGACTAACTTCCAGGAAGGTTCTACCGTGCATTTGGTGGGACTATAAAGGAATAATTTATTATGAGTTGCTTCTGTAGGACCAAACACTAAATTCAAAAATCTGCTACCAACAACTGGACCATTTGAAGCTAGCGACTGACCAGAAATGGCCAACAAAAGAGGTGTTGCGTTCCATCAGGACAACGCCACACACGTCCGTAGTGACTCGCCAGAAACTCTAGGAGCTTGGTTGGAAAGTTTTAATGCATCCACCATATAGTCCGGACCTGACACCAAACGATTAACACCTTTTTACTTTTTATCGCATTGCAAAACTTCCTGAGTGATAAGAAATTGGGATCAAGAGAAAATCGTGAAAATCGATTACTAGAGTTTTTCGCCAATAAAGGCTAAGACTTCTATGAGAGAGGCAATATGAAGCTACCTTTAAAATGGCAACAAATTATGCAACAAAACGGTACATATTTGACATAAATCGGACAATCTGAAACATGTTAAATAAAGTTTTGAATTTCAAGCAAAAATAATGGATTTCTTTTTCTCCAACTTAATATTATCTTATAAATATCCAAATACTTAAGCAATAAAAATAGATGATGCAATTACGTATTTTAAAAACATAACAACAAGCTACAAGTAGCAAGCATTTTGTTAAATGATTTTTGGGAAATAATTTATAGCAGAAATTTTGCGCATGTACTCCAAACTGTATCGATGGATGTAATATAACTTCGTTATCCGGAATTTATCTAGCAGAGTTATCTGGACGCCAAAACATGCCTCCCATACCATTATCAATAATGATACAGATGAAAAGCCCAGTCGGGACGTTGATGGCGGCTGTAAAACTCGCACTTTTCCGAAACGGCCACTATGCATATCTAATGCTGAATACATTTATATTTATAGCCTTTCTAGTGGTCTGTGAGCTTTTTTTCTCTTATAGTTGAAAAAAATTTTTTTATCCTGTCGGTATTTTTTTAGAGAAAATCATGTTTGTGGGAATCACTCCATGTAGGTATCTTTTAAATTAAAAACAAATCCTTTCTTTGATACATAGTTTATATCTTTCAGCGGTATTTCTTAAAATAAGTTGCTTAGAATTCTTACATATTTTAAGGTACCGAAATATGTTCAGTTGGATAAATATACTCAGTTGTTTTCTTGAAAGTATTACTAAAAATAAAAGTTCAAACAGAATTTTATATGAATAGAGTTCATATTTTGTCCAGTATAAATCTTAAAAGTTTTTATGTTAATGTAATATTTAAATTGACTGTTCTGTTACATTTGTTTTAGATAGTTCTTAATCTTTTGATGTACAGATATGAAGAAATTGTGTTTTGAACAGAAAAATAAAGAAAAAGAAATCAATAGGAAAAAATATTGATTTTTAATATTTTTTTCTTTGTATTTTTCTTTTTAAACATTATTTCTACACAAGTATAACTAATAATTTTAAAATTTATAAGGTAAACTTTTTTAAATTTAATTTTAGGGATTTTATGTAATTTACCTTAATTATTTTACCAAGAATTTCCTACTGAAGTTAATTCACACAAAAAAAATGTTGAATACTTTATCTTATAACTTGTATTTGTTTGTACATCGTAGAATTGATGCACTTTCAAAAGATGGAAGATACTTCTAAACTTGTTTCTCAAAAAATAAATCACTGTTCTATACATTCAGTTAGAAAATTAATGATAAAAATTCTTGTAATACAAGTAGCTTCCATTTTGAGATCTACGTAAATATCCACTGAATATGTTGCATATAAACGTTAATAGATGATAATTTTTAGGGAGAAAAGACATTCCACCAAATTGTCAATAATAACTTCTAAAAACGGACAAATCTAATTATATACCAAAAAAATTCCAGAATTAATTAAATGATTTAAATTTGTTGATATTTTAACACTTTTAAATACGAACGAATCATTTTAAAAATAATAAACAAAAGTATCAACATCCTAGATTACATATTTATGTTTGTTTGCTATAGAAATATAAAAAAAAGTTATAAAATCATTATATTTGAAATTCTTTGCTCAAGTATGATAAATACATTATGAACAACATAAACAAAAATTATTAAGTAAATGTTGATACTATAGTTTATAGTTTGGATATTAATTAAAATATTTGAACTGCACAAGGACTGATCCTCATTAAAAGTACCCTATTCAAAGTTATTTAACTTAAATTTAAGCAACGCAATTATGTGATTTTATATGCAGATTAATTAATGATTATGCTTAAAATCTTGTAGTGGGTAAACATTTAGCTAATATTAATGGTTTACAAGGAAAAGAAACACATTTTTTTTTAACTGTTGCTGGAAATTTAAAATTAAATCTAGTCGGCTCCAGTGGCTTAGAGATAGCGTACCCTATTCGTAGGCCCAAGTTTGCGGGTTTGACCCCGATTGGAGTCGACAGATTTTCTGGATGCGAAAATCGTAGACAGGCATGTCATATGATTATGTGGCATGTAAAAGATTCCTTGAGTATCAACTTGGCTATGGTATTTTCGGCAAAAAAATCACGGCAATATTTAGCATCGGACAAGAGCTTGTATTAAAATCTAACTCAAGCGTCCAAATTTGCTAACAAGACCGCCGCTAGATGGTGCCACTATGGCTCTCACGTTTGAGAACTTGCCGTGTCTGCAAAGGCTAATTTGCTGAAATGCAGCTCCATTGGAGAAAAAGAAATAAAAACCCAAACTTCAATTTATATTTCTTAAAAGTTGAAAAATTTAAATGAAACTAGTTCTCCTGCTAATGGTCCTACATGCATTGACTGAAATAATGTACTCTACTTTAAGTTCAAATTCTGAGTGTAGAAACGTGAAAATGCGTATCATTTTGAATATTTTCATCCAATCAATCTTTAATCAAAAAACTTCCTTAACTAATTGTGAAAAGGGATGTTTTACAGAAAGAATAATTGCTGAATATTGTATTTAATAAAATTTCCAACAGCAAGGACTTTTAAAGAAAAGTCTGCATGGACTTTTAGTAGAACTCAAAAAATTCTTAATTTGTTTTTCCTTTTTTGAGCTATAATAGCTTTCATCTTTTAAACAGAATAAAAGTAACATTCTGTTTATTTTTTCATTCACGGAGACATTTGATTATTTAATATTTATAACGATAAATCTGAGTTGAAATATCGTATCTATTTTTTAAACTTTCACGACTGAGAGAAAAATTTCCCCCGTTTTAAAATTGGCGATTATCGTATTTAATTACCACCTTATCAACATTTTCTATACATAATGTCAAAAAAGAAAAAAACTTGAAAATCGGGAACGTTCGGAAAAAAAAACAAAAAACGTCGAATTAATTGGCGAGAATAAAACATTCGCGGGCTGTTTTCTGTTATTTCAGTATATTGTATCTTTTAATAATATTGTAGGGTTGGATATGTGCAATGGACAACCCCTCCCCCTGTACTTAGGGTGGAGCAGTCCACACTGACATCACACCCCGTCAGGAATGTCCGACTAAAGGACACACGGGAAAATACGCAGACGGACGTTAGGGACGCTAAGCTTTAGACGTAGGAGAAAGACGTTCTCCTTTGCTGTTTGGTATAATTTAGATATTTCATCCTTCATCTTGTTAAATAAAGCATTCATCATCCTTAGGTTGTAGTCATTTTCCCATAATATGTTGCAATATTTTCTCATGTTTTTTTTTTGGTAAAAGTATTTTTGTGTAATAAATAATAAAGTGTATTTGAAATAGTGAAAAGAAATGCCCGATAAAGACAAATAATTCTAAGGTAATAATTCTATTCAAATAAAATTTAAAAAAAATTGCACATCATTATGTATTTTTCATATGATTTTTAAAAATTTATTTTACGTCTAAACAAGCTGAAAGAATCAGTTTTGTATTAATATTTACACTTAGAAACCTTTTGTCCTATAAAGGTTAAATTATTTTGCTTTAATTAAAACTAAACATTTTCTGTGTTCTTATTTTTTAACCTAATTTAATAGTTCCACAATTAATTAACTAATGAAAGAAACTTGAAATGATTCAGTATTTGAGAAAACTCTGTAATAATTTTCATTATGATAGCTTAGAGAGAGAGACCAAAAAAAGTACACATAAAACTTCTAAAATATTTCTGCTAAAACTTCTTTATATCATAAGGTATCCAATCATTTTCAGCCGTAGAAATTCATGAAATACAGCACATTATTCAAGATGCATCCAAAGAAAAGAAATTTTTTACTCTTTTGGAACACTTTTTTTTAAAGTCCTTTCTATAACAGTCGAAAGAAAAATATATTGTTTATAGCACAGCTGTGTTGATTCTTTGCAGAGAAAAAGAAGACAAATTGTGAACGAGTTTCAGATCGACAAAATCATTTCTCAGATACCAACTTTTATACTAAGATTTCTCTCTCACGAAATGATAGATTACCTTTAAGAAGTGCTTCTCGTTTCCCAGTAAAGTTTTGTAAAAGAAAGGTTAATATGTTTTTTAAATTAATGGCCTGTGTTAAAGCGTAGCATTTTTACATTTTATTGACACATTAATGGAACAAAATGTTGAAAATAACTGCTGAAAATACTAATAATGACATTTTTAAAAATAAATATGGATAATGAAGTTGAGAGAAGAAGTAAAGATGCTTCGTTTTTCTAGGAAAAGAATATTTGTTAAACTCATTTGCTAATAAATGAAAATTTTACTTTGTTTGAGTAATAGTACTTATGTAAGATTTTAAGAGATATACACAAAGGAATATTATTCCAGTTATTTCATTCTGTTCTTATATTGGTTGTTTTTTCTATGGAGAAGTATTCATAAAATTTTATATATTTTTTGAGGCTTCAAAGTGGACGAGTTTTATTAATACAAGAGGTAAAAGAATTAATTTTCACTAGTAAAGTTCTCAATCGAACCATTTGTAGAAATAAAGGCTTCAAAACGCGTCAATTTAAAGGAAACATTTGTCACTTTTTAAAATAGTGTCATAAACATTAAACTTTCTAATATGGAATATATAAGGCGAGTCTAAATTGTTTTTCAAAAATAAGTGGAATGATAGTACCAGAAGATCAATAATTACCACGGAAAATAGGGTCGCATTCCTCTCTGAGAATTCAAATCTTAACATACAACAGTGTTGAGAAAGAGGGAATGAATGACATCGCATTCCAATGAAAAAGGGCCGCATTCCTCTCTGAGAATTCAAATCTTGACATACAACGGTGTTGAGAAAGAGGGAATGAATGACACCACATTCCAATGAAAAAGGGCCGCATTCCTCTCTGAGAATTCAAATCTTAACATACAACGGTGTTGAGAAAGAGGAATGAATGACACCACATTCCAATAAAAAAGGGCCGCATTCCTCTCTGAGAATTCAAATCTTAACATACAGCGGTGTTGAGAAAGAGGGAATGAATGACACCGCATTCCAATGAAAAAGGGCCGCATTCCTCTCTGAGAATTCAAATCTTGACATACAACGGTGTTGAGAAAGAGGGAATGAATGACACCGCATTCCAATAAAAGGCCGCAATCCTCTCTGAGAATTCAAATCTTAACATACAACGGTGTTGAGAAAGAGGGAATGAATGGCACCGCATTCCAATGAAAAAGGGCCGCAATCTTCTCTGAGAATTCAAATCTTGACATACAACAGTGTTGAGAAAGAGGGAATGAATGACACCGCATTCCAATGAAAGGCCGCAATCCTCTCTGAGAATTCAAATCTTGACATACAACGGTGTTGAGAAAGAGGGAATGAATGACACCGCATTCCAATGAAAAGGGCCGCATTCCTCTCTGAGAATTCAAATCTTAATATACAACGGTGTAGAGAAAGAGAGAATGAATGACAACGCATTCCAATGAGATAGGGCCGCATTCCTCTCTTAGAATTCAAATCTTAACATACAGCGGTGTTGAGAAAGAGTGAATGAAGGATACCGAAAGTTGTACAATCTGATTTATTGTTGTAAGAAAAATTCGCAAAATCTCAAAGTGGCTACCATGCATGTTGCTACACACCAAGCACATCATTTAGAACAGTGGTTCTTTAACTGTTTTGACACATGGGCCACTTTTTATAGTCAAAACTTGTCCACGAACCTCAAGTAAAAAAGCCACATAAATGCATAGCATTAAAATTACAAATGAAAAAAAACAGCATTTTCTTGAAGAATTATTTATTGAAATTATAACTTTTGTTTAAAATAAAATTAAAACAACTAATGACTTCGGTGAACTTGATGAGATGTTATGAATGTCTTTATATGTCGGTTTCAATGTTTGTGAGGAGTGTCAACCCTAAATCCCACGAACACTAATTTCTAGTAGTTTTTTTGTGTGATGAGATTTATAAGGCACTGATTCTAAGTCCTACAAAACAGGAAGGCGGGAAAGCTGTCAGAACTTCTGTGCAAAAAGCCATAATGCAGAATATAAAATTGGTATCTGTTTTTGTAACTAGAATTCATAATATCCTTGTTCAAACATTGGTTTATATCCATCATTTGTTCAGCTCATTAAGTTCCTCCATTAGCTGCTCCTGTATTAGAATGGATTCATCTGTGTTTGGGATCTGAGATTGTCTACGCGCAAAAGGATTAAACATCCAATCGGAAATATCTATCATAAATTCCAAATTTTTGGTTCAGGCCTTCATTTCCAATGGGTTGTTCAGGGACCACAAAATCAATTTTAATTTTCCACGGACTTCCTGAATGATATCAGGGACCCCTGGGGTCTGAAGGGACCACTGATCTAGAACATTTTTGATGTTGTGAACACACACAGCTTTTAAACTGATTAAACCTTTTCTCTTTTAAACTAACATTCTTATCTATAGCAATAGCGAGTATCACTACGATATCTCCCACCAAATGTCATTTCTTGAAAGTCACATATCCCACGCGATTGATTGGGAAGGGCGGACCTGTAGCTTGTCCTCCTCACTCACTGGACTTCTGGGAATATAAGAAATCTGCTGACTTGGCGGCAGATCTCATAAAGAGAATCATTATTCCATATTCATTCTTATTAAAAATTATCATTATCATTATTCACACAAATAATACAGCACTAGGAATCTTCGAAGGGCTGCTCCAGTGTTTCGGTTTCCGGTGTACAACGTGGTGCCACTGTCAGCACCTAGCTGTTTTTTTTTCTCTGAACAAAGAATGAGGCTGAGCAACTTTTGGTATCTTTCATTTGCTTTCTCAACACAATTGTAAGTTCAGGTTTTTTTCTATTCTAGTTCTCAAGATTCCAATGCGACTGACTCTATGTTCCATGGTAATTATTACGCGTCTGGATAAGAACTGCCATCCCTCTTATTTTATATAAAAAAATTTAGATTCACCTTGTACTTTTGTAAAAACCAACAAATTTAAAAGTAGGAGGTGTAATGTAGTTGGCCTTCTCGTAATGCATCTTGGTTACCTCTAAATCTACTTACTATAGCTCACAAACTGCAAATTAGAACATTCTTCAATTTTTCGTTAACTGCATTTGAATGTATGTAGCTTTACTCTGTCAAAATGAGTTTTGGAGAAAGAATTGTTTTCATTTAATTCATGTATTATAAATTTACACTTGAGTATCAAAAATAATCTCTCTTTGAATAAGAATTCAAATTTCATAAAATAAACATATTACTAATTGTGGAGATATTACATGATACGCGTAATTCTCAAAACTTTTACGATATTTTTTAAACTCCTAGTAGATTGCAAAGAAACAAGATATTCCAAATAATAATCATACTAATATTTTGAATTTGAATCTTATTGTAGACGACATTAAATCTATAGAAGCACTGAGTATATTCACGTCTGAGGTTTTCGCAATGTTCAGAAATATTGGTAATTTTCCGTTTTACCGGTGCAGGTGAAAAAGTCTCCAAAAATGATACAATAGACCCCAAACGGACAATCCTCGCTGATAACCTTTTACCATCACATTTCAAAACATGTCATGGTCTTTTCTTGTCATGGTTGTTTCTTGTCATAATTCATCAAAAATAAATGAAAAATCAATGAAAACTAATATTTAATAATATTTTTATGTGAATATCGAATTTTATCGCCAATAGCGCCAATATGGAGAGATTTAAGCAGATGATACAGGAAAGTACCGAAATATTTTATTACTTGAATTAAATATACACTTTTTTAATCGAATATTACAGAGATTAAAACACAATATGCATTTTTTTACTTTAGTCCAGTGATTCCCAGAGTGGTCTATATAGATCCCCAGGGGTCTAAGACGACCTTCAAGGGGTCCACGTTAGAGAAAAAATAATTTGCGGGGCAAAGGGGGGGGGGAATGGGGGTCTACGGTAGTGACTCTCATTAAACCAGATCGTGACATTCATTGTAAAAGGAAATTTAATCAAGTGGAAACCAGAATTACATATTTTACAGATTTATTTACTAAATTTCTAAAGTTAATTTGTAGTTACAAGGCAACAGCATAAATTTTATCAAAACAAGGACCACATTTCAGCCTTTTACGACCTTTAACCTTTAAAATTTAAATGCCTATTTTTTAGATTTTGAAACTAGGTTTGAGAATATTTTTCTTATCGTAATACCACAGTAGGAAATGAATATGGTCACTTTGAAAAAAAAATTCAGATTAAAAGAATTAGGCATTTAGGAATAGGCACTAACGAAGATCCTAAAGTAAAGTTTAGAAACGGATGTCAACAAATTTGGCTTTAAAAAGATATACCTGTTATTTATTCCATATTATGGAATATCTTGACAAAGCTTTCAAATGCTTTTCCCTTTGAGAAGGAGTTTAAGAGCTCTTGCCAATCTCCAAAACAAAAACAAACAAAAAAGAAAAGAAAAGACTGGACACAATTAACCCAGGAGATATTTAGGGTCAAACCTGACAATATTGACGCCAATTGTTGAAAATTTGTTATTGCATCCCCAAATTCATCCATCCCTTTAAAAGCCTTTGTGTGTTGCTCAGTTATTTTATGCATTAATTACATCTTAACTTAATTAATTAACATATGTTTTCTTAAGTTTTAAACACTATACTTCACTACAATTAAAAGTTTAAATCATTTAAGGTAAGTAGCTCTAGATCTGCTGTCAAAAAACACATTTAAGTTGATGAACTTGTAAAAATTTAATAATAGGTAAGTAGGGGTCTACCTCAAATATAGAAAAACCTATCAAGGGGTCTATGAGGCAAAAAAGTTTGGGAACCTCTGCTTGTCTTAATTAAGACACACAACGCTAAGGCATTAATAGTTTGAATATCAGTCTTTTGAGAATATTCTATTTTTGCAACATCAATTTTGCTTACAACATTTTAGTAATGTTACAAGCACCTTGATTTAGACGATGAAAATGCGAGTTAAATATTCATAAAAATCTCCTCGTTAAATGTGATGGTTTAGATTAAATAACCCGTAAAATTTCCCCCCTATTTGCTTATAAAATAAAATAGTTTTGATTTCATCAAATAAACAACTGCATTAAGTATTCATTTGTCCGTTTTAAGAATTTTATTAGAAGTGTGAGCGATTAAAGACACGATAAAAGGTGCTGGTAAAGAAATGAATTTATACACAGCTACACAATTTAAAGTTCATGAAAATATTTCAGATATTTAATATCTGTAATAATAAAAGAACAAATTATTTTTAAAAAATTAACTGTTTCATTTAAAGATATTGGATGACACAAAGAGTAATTAACAAGCAATATAAAAATTTTTTTAAAGTCAATTCTTACTTGGTTAGAAAAACTTACTGGTGTTATCTGTTGCTGATAAATCTAACTTCATCAGAAATAACGCAGAATAAATTTAAAATTAAAAAATAAAATTTAATTAATGAATTAATATTTGAAAAACCTGTATTAACATCAAGTGTCCTCCACTACAAGTTTAAAAAAATATGTTTGAACTTGAATGGATGAATATAAAAAGTATTTTATTACGTTTGAAAATTTGAACAAGATATATATATATATATATATATAAGGAGAGAGTGAACTAATAGCAGGAATTTAGATATGAACAAAACATTAAAAATGAAAGAGACAAACAATAAAATCTGCCTTATAAGCTAAAAGTTAATAAAAAATAATCTAAAAATTGGTTGCAGCTAATATTTTCTTTTCTGCTACATAATACAATTGGATATTCAATTCATTTTTCAAAATACAGCATTCAATTTTAAATCTTGTCTTGGTATTTATAAAATTATTTTTTCAAAATGAAATACATATAATTTGTTTTCTTCGTTTTTCTTGTGCAGATAAATTTTGATTGGCTAGTTTACTTAAAGCAAATAAAATTTGATATCTAACTAAGGATGTTTCAGGAACCCAAATATTCAAGAAATTTTCTTACTATTATTTCTCTGAATTATTAAATAAGTTTTATATTTCACGCATGCATGTATTTTTATCAATTTGATTGTCTTGTTGGATGTAAAATACCAATCTTGTTAGTAATTTAAAATATATATAAATATTATTATGAGTTCAATTTTCTGTCTGTATACTGATTATCATGGTCTCCTGCTGCAAGACAATCTTACCAACAAATTTTTAAAAAGTTCTACATTTAACAAAAAGATTTAGAAATAGGGATAGAAAATAAATTGGATAGCTAATTGGAACGAAATAAAAATAAACAAAGTGATATTTTTTCCGACAAAAAGCAGAACATGAAAATGCATATGAGAGTTTAAATTATGTGGAATCCATGTATGTGCTTTTTCTTTACATACATAGAACTGAATTTAATAACATTTTTTAAAACTCTAAAGTGGTTTTTTTACACTCACATACATCTTTTATATTAATTTTAATAAAATAAGTTTCTTGGAATTTCATATCATAACAAGATTAAGAAAGCATTGTTCTTATAAAAGTTTTATAAAATATTTTACTACTATATATTTTTTTAAACTTTTACAGAATGTAAAACAAGGAGGAAATCGGATTTCCCTAGTCATCAAGCTGCTTCTTCCTTTTAGAACCCAAGGGATGGTGGAATGTTTTACGGAAACAATTTTTTTGGAGATTATTTTCCCACAATCTGATTTTGGAGAAGTGAGGCAAAATTTTCTTAAGGGATACTTTTTATAACACTTTGTAATTAAATTCATCTAAGATACACAACCTAAATGTCACTAAAAGTTTTAAAATTAACTTGTTGGTATTTTTATCTTGTTAACACAGTGCTTCTCAAACTTTCAATACTGGCGCCCCCCTTTTTGATCTCAATTTTTATCGCGCCCCCCTTATACATTAATAATGTACTGAATGCAATAATAATGAACTTTGATGCTAAAGCTACAATAGGCGATCTTAACTATAAACCATACAAATTAGTAACATAAGTATTAAATTTTGTATACTACTTTTAAGTAATAAGTAAATAAATAATATAATATAATAGGATAATTATTATGTGTGTTATTTTTCCTTTCTCTAATTTTTAAATTGAACATATTGCAAAATGCGGTGGCTGCTTAGAAGACAAAATATAGATATCTGCTAAATATAGAAAAAGAACTCAGAGGGTCAATTCCTAATCATAAGCATTCCTTATAAAAACTTTGCTTTCCAAGACAAGCCCATGGAAGTCATTAATATTTATTAAACTTGTTCTTAATTTAGTAATAATAAATTAGTTACAAACTACTATGGAGCACTGATACATTAAAAGTATACCGGCTGAAGCACCCGCTTGCACGAGTTCATTTATAAGAAAATAAAACATTATTGAAATAATCGCTGAATTTTGTAAGAAGCGTAAAGCCAAGTGCGCGACAATGTTTACAAAAATGTAAAATGATTTTTTTTAAATGATTGCTCAAAGTATAATTAGTTTAAAGCGAACTATAATTTTAAGCCTTACAGAATTATCATTTAGAATTGATGTTGAATAATGAACAATAATATAAAATTCAGATGAAGAATAATTGTATTATTTTTAATATTTAAAGCGAAAAGACTTCAACATGTTTTAACCCTGGAGCAGGCGCGCACTCGATACTAATGGTCCAGCGGGGTTATTGAGTCACCCCAATCCTTTTTTTATAATTATTTTTATAGTACACAATAAAAATCGTAATTCCAGTGAATAATTTAACTATGAGAAAATATACTTACCTACTTTCAAGGACTTTTCAATTTTTCTTTGGTAACAAATAAACAGTTCTTAGTTTTGCCAGAATTAACGATTTCGTAATCTATGTGTCCCGCGTGGCCACTTCCGGGTAAAAAGTGTATTCATTATGATAATATATATGTTACTAATAAAAAATTTTGTAAAACGTTTTTCGTTGTGCTTTATATATTTTAGAATACTCTTAAATAATCTCCGTGGTTTTCCAAATATCATAAAACTCTTTTCATGGAAAAAAGCGCAAGGGAGAAATACATTACTTACAACTTCCCTAAATGAGAAACAAACACATAAGAGAGGGGTCATAAGTAACTGTACCAATAACTTAGAAGGTCAAACAGATTACAGCTATAATGTGCAGTATTTCAAAAATAATAACAGTGATGAATTTTTTATGTTCCTAAATTTTTTCGATTCTGGGTACGGAATCTGTTTTTTCTCTGATTGAGTAGTATGTTAGGATTAAAAAGGAAACGTAATAAAAAAATCTCTCATCATTGGATTACAGAAAATCAAATAAGAGTTTTTTTGTTTGGTTATAGGATCAAAGATAGCTAATTAGGTATTGAAGAAGTTTTTTATTCTTGATGACTTAATATCGCGCGTGCGCCTATAAATTATATCAGAGTAAAAGTGCATTTTTTATTATGTCTGAAAGCATTTTGTTTTACTTCATTCCAGTAAATTAAATATTTTTAAATCTTTTATTTTCGATATGCTCGCGCCCCCTCGTAAGGTTATCGCGCCCTCCAGGGGGGTGCGCCCCACAGTTTGAGAAACACTGTGTTAACAAGTTTTTCACTCGTATTTTTTGAAAAAAAAGGAGCCACATGTATGTATAGAAAGAGAAACCTATGAGAAATAATCTTTTAACATAAGCAGTTTTTTACCTTTTAAAATTATTACTTCGTATCTTTCACTGTATTTTTGTGATATATGTTCCTCTGTCTCGGCAGGGAAAAGAAATTTAAGAAATGAGTTCTAAAGTAGTAAGGTTCGCCTATTTGTGTGAGTGAATAACACCCAAAGAAAAATAACAGCAATGTTTATATTCTTTAAATAAAAACATTTTTGAACTAAAAATAGTATATAAGAGAAATAATTTTCATACGATAAACTTAATATCACTTTACATGTTACGTGATGAATCAAGGAGAGATTTGTTTTTGCTTTTATTTTAAACAGCTATTTAATTGTTAAGTCCATTTTTATTACATTAAGTACTTGAAAAAGAGCTTTGTTTTAAATTACTAAGCAGTGTTTCTTCTTTCATATTTTTACACTTTATTCACACTCTCTTTTTTAATCCAATTCCTTCCATTTTTAATTCCTTCCTTCACAAAGATAACTTTTACAATTCCGTAAGCGTACTGCAATTTTTTTTAATTGATAAAATCTCACGTTTCAACAATATGGCCGGCTTGGTAGCAATGACCATCCGAAAGATTTCAAATAATGTTCTTCAACAAGTTTCTGTTCGGTGGTAGATTATAAAATCCAGCACAATTTAAAGATACTTGAAATACAGAAGGTCGCTCGCACTTTATGGAGACGATTTTGTAATACATTTTCTAGTTTGTATTTTGAGATAAAAATTTTTAACTTCAAAATAATCGTCTGCTAATTTTTTCTTTAGTTAGGAATGTAAAATAAAAGATTTACTTTGAAAATGCCCCCTAAATCTGGTATATGGCTCAAAGGTACGTAATTACGCTTTCCGGGGAGAACTATCCGTGTCAACAAATTATAAAGCGGTGCTAAAATCTAGGTTACTGAATTTCAAAAAAAGACATTTACAATATATCAAGTTTGAAAGGGAAAAATGTCTAGCTAAAAGTAAAAATGAAAACATGACCATGAAATCTCATCCTTAGACTGTCAGAACGCAAGCAACTAACAGGAAAATGAACTCTCTGATCTTAAAAAAAGAAAAGCCCCGACTCAAAGATTCATTGCATAGAAACTAGGAATATCTTCTAGCTCTGTAAGTAAAACCATTAATTAAAATTTAAAGTTAAGAAAGATGTTTTAACATAAAGTTCATCCGCTTTTGCCAAAACATATCGCTGAAAGAAAAACAAAGTGTAGAAAATTATATGAAAAACACCTATCTGCTGAAAAATGGAAATTTGTGTTAACACTCGATGAGACATTAAGTAACTTAATAAAAAAAGATCAATTTTCTATTGCTCAACTGACGAGAATTACCTTACGAAATGGCTTCGCCAGTGTACAGAAAAGCTCTCAAAGAGATTCATGATAGTTGAAGGATTTGGTTGCAACGACACATTAAAAATCAAAAAAAGTCTCAAGTACAGACAAAATTAATTTACTCTACTATCAGCAGAATATTTGAGAACCAATTTTTAAGAAGAAATTCCAACTTTATATGGAAAGGTCTTTGATAAAGTTGAGCATCATATGGACAAAGCCTCCAGCCACATGTCTAAGTCAACTACTGCTTCATTAGCAAATAAAGAAACAGGAAAAAGTGTATCTCATTTGATGAAATACATGTAAAATCCTCCTACGTTTCTGCAATGGACTTTTGTGCTTTCGGTTTATTAAAACGAGCCGAAGGAAAACTGCATTCAAGAACACTTAACTAACTTGGAAAAACGGTTCAAGAGCAATGAAGTAAAATTGCCATGGCAGTAAAAAAAACCCAACATCTTACTTTCAAAGAAAATTTGAGCTAGATCTATTTTCGAGAACCATGGCAATCAGATGGAAACAAATCGTCCAAAAAAATATGGCATTCAAAGATAATAATTCACTATCAATATCGTTTCCATAAAGTGCGAACGACCTTCTGTATAAGGAATGTATGCTTAGATCACGTTACAGTTATTAATATTTCTTGCCTAAAATGTTTAAGAAGAGTACTGAATCAAATAAAGTAAATAATAAAAGTTTCTTTCTAATCTTTAAATCCCATGCAGAATTTTTAATTCGTATTCAACATTAAATTAATCCAGAGGGAATTAACACATGAATCTTACTCTTTCGTATTCAATTCATATGATTAAGAAGTTCAACTTTAATTTGAATTCCTTTGTAATGATATCAAAGAGGTTGTTTTATAAGCCACTTAATTTATTAAATATTTTAAGAAAGATTTAATGTGCTAACACGCTTTGCGCTTAAAAGAGACAATAATATGTAGAAATTTAAATTCAAGAATCTAAATGAGATTTTAAATGTCGCACTGTTGCTTTATCATTTTTATAAATTCACTTAAGCTCAAGTAGAGAAATGTTAACACAAGATATACGCTGCTGAATAAAACGAGTATTACTATTTTATGGATTATATAGTTGTATATTTTACTTTAGAAAGCCCTATATTAAAATTAGTAACATATCGTTCATAAATGTTCACAAAAAAATGTGGTTATTAAGTCCATTAAAATGATATGAAGAAAAATCAAATATGTAAATAATATTTTCTAGAATTTGAATCATGGAATCTAAATATTTAATACTCCCCGAAGTAATTAAAAAATCCAGAAAAGGAAAAATTCCGCAAAACTTTTTTAATAACTAACGGGACTTAGTAAGATTTACTTTCGGATGCTGAGAGAAAGACGATGACTTCGCTGTCTGGCTGTTGTCTCAAATAATATATCACGATAGAAATCCCTAAGCTCTATTCTGTGATTCGTTAATTTAATGACTAGAGAATGAAAGTCTGCTTCTGATTGGCTGAAGAAATCCCGGAGGAGATGAATTCCCATATGAAAATAGTTTAGTCTTGGAAAACTAGTCGAAAAGTTTAAGTGACGGCGGCACATTACTTTATTATTCAAACAATGTAGGAAACGTTTTAAATAAGGAGATTAATTTTGTCCGGTACATTTGATTTAATTTAAACTTAAAGTTTTATTTAACAGTAAATTAAGAGGGAATTCAATTTACTTGAGATTTTATTAATGACTGCGCATATTTCTTAAAAATATTGATTTAAAAAGTTCTAGATGTTTATTTTGAAAAATTATTCGTTTGAATAAAATATATATTTTAAGAAGAATAATCTGAATTTTTTTTTTGTGCATTACATTATTTTCAAGGAAAATATTTTTTTCTGTAAACTCATGAAATTATTAGAGTTGTTTTGTATGAAGTACTAAAATTGAAATTTTACGAATAAATAAATTATTTATGGGATACATATATATTTAAATTTAGCTTTGTAATACACCAATCTCGCTCTTTCACTCTCACAAACACACATGATTTTTAATATACCGTAAAATCCGGAGTATAACGCTTACCTATACTTTAAAGCTGCAATTTTTAATTTTTAGATACATTCGCCGTATAACGTGCACCCATTTTTTTACAAGGAAACCTGAAATGTTCGTGTGCAATTCTCTTGAGTTTTGAAGTCATTTATTCGAGGTATTAATCCAAGCTTGTTAAAAAAATAGTATACTTCTAGAACTTCAACCCTGTAAGTTCATAAGGCGCATGTCATTTCTTTTAAATAAACAGTATTTTCATATATATATAGGTGTCTAATTTTTTTCTATGCTCATATTTTTTATTTTTAAAGCTCTCACTTTTATACTCGGCATTAACGAGCACCTGCAAATTTCGATCTTATTTAGAAAAATAGATCTTATTAAAATAGATAACTGAAATTTTGGAGACAAAAAGAGAGATGGATGTTGTTGTATTTATAAACACTTCGGACTACTATTTCTACTAAAGTGGTGTTGAACCAGTTAATATATGTATCGAGAAGAAGTGTTATGTTACAAGCAATTTCATAATTTACCACGAAAATCCTTGTGATTTTTTGATAGTTTATACTAGAAACAATGAATAGTAAAAAGTATTAGATTGAAATAAATAAATCGAGATATTAATGAAAATTTCCCAAGAACAGAATACAGGTGTGTATATATATAAGGCTCCTTACGAAGAACAAGGATAATTGACACCGAGTGCATGATCTTGTAACTGCAGAATACCAGAGTATATTCAAATTTCGTACTACAAATCAATACATCGTATTCTAAAAATAGTTATAAACGTAAAGCTTTTACCCTAAGTAAGATCATGTGGCATGGCTTTGAGATATAAAATGTGGCCGCGGTAGCCGAGTGGTATAGGTATCGGATCGTGGCTTGCCTGGTCACGAGTTCGATCCCAGTACCACTAAAGACCCGCCGTGTAGGGCAGCGATGCACGTTAAATCTGTCGAGAGCTGAAACGTCCTCCCGTTGGTGTGGTGTGGTAGTTAGGAGAGGGGGGTGCCAGCTCAGGTGTCGTCCACGTCACTTGACCATGGTTCAAAATTACGTGGTCCGTCGCCAAAAGCCCTCGTGTAGCTGAACAGTGCGACGTTAATATTAAATCAATCAATCAATCATTGAGATATAAAATAGGCAAAACTGGCGACATAACCAGAACGATGCCCACGGCTTTAATTTATGACTCTAATAGCATTATTAAAAAAGTTGATAGTATATACAAAACTATGGAAAGCAACTGGAACAGTTAGTTTGCTTGAACGTTCGAATTTAAAGCAAGCATTCGTGTGCGTGCTGGTCATTTATTATTTCTCAAAAAGATTTCTAGCAGAAGTAACGTGACATCACGATTTTTCCGAGAATTTCGCGTGAAAAACGGTTAATCACTGAGTCAAACGAGAACAAAATGCGTTTTTTTTATCATCCTCTGGAACCCACAAAACCTCAAAAAGCACTTTGTTATAATTTTCGTAAAGTTTTTATTGGAAAGGGGGTGATATAAGGACTCTTTTAGCAGTCATTTATTACTCAAAGTGTTAAGGAGACCTAGAATTACCCAATCGATTTTCAATACTCGAGCAGCTCGTGATACACTTATTAGCCACTGAGAATGGATATCGATATGAAGTTTGTTGAAATTAATACTCTTGTCGCAAGATAGAGTTTATTATAAATGTACCTAGTTAAGAGTTTTCTTTTTTTAAGGGGCTTTAGTTCTTAATATTGAAAATCTAGTGAATATAGTTTGGGATATTTATCAACGCGTTAAAATTTAAGTGAAAATAAAATATCCTTTTATTGAGTGTCATGTTAAATGAGAGATAATGATGCATTTTTAAAAAAAAATAAGAAAAGGGCACTGAAAGGATTTTTGTTAACATAATTCTATAAAGGAAAATTAGTTAAAGTGTTAAATTAGTATGAATCATACTTTAAAAAATATCTGTTTATTCCCCCTTCTGTTTGTTTATTTTGAGGGTATTATTGTTAACGTGTAAAGTGGTGATAATATTTCAAAGCTTATTTTTAGGTTTGTTTTGTTTATTATAATAATTGCGAAGTTTTCTGAATTGCAAATAATATTTTATGAATATTTTTAGAGGTAAAATAAATCCTTTTGAAAATGAAATTATTTTCCTTTTTTTCAACTTTAACTCATCGTGAAATGCAATGTGAGTTTATTATATTCTTATATCAAAAGAAAACCCCCACTAATTATCAAAATTTCAAAGAAAATAGCTACTTCAATTTAAATAACATAATTGTCTCTAACAACGAAAAACAAAGAAAGAAAAAATTCAAAAGAAAAGTTCTATTAAATTGGAAAGTAAATAATGTATCTATATAACTATATTCCTATATGTTAGTAATAAACGCGCATTACTTGAATAATGGTACGACACATATAACTGAAGTAAAATACTTTCAGAGAGTAATATATTATAATTGAAAATATATGAGCGAAAGAATTTTTTTTGTCGTTCATTTATGATTATTAGAAAATCAAAATCTACTGTAAGTATGTTCTTGTAATATCGGCCCCGTTTTTTTTTTACTTTTTAGAAAAAATTTTTTGTGGACTGAAATAAAATTTTATAAGAATCAATGATTATTGTTACTTCAATGATTCATAATTTATTTAACCTTAGATTTTCAGAAGAATGAAGTGATCAAAAAGCAGAGTAAATTATGTAGACTTCTTTAACTATTTTAAAGTCGCCATTTCTGTCTTATGGTGAGTTTTTATTAACGTCACACTGAAAAGCAGACCGAGGGCTGTTGTCGACGGACTTCGTAGCTTTCAACCGAGGTCAAGTGCTAGGATGATACCAGAGCTAGGAGCATCTCTCCAAACTACAGTACCATGCCAACGGAAGGACTTTGAGCCACGGTAGAGATTCAACGTGCGCATCAACCTCTCTACAATGCGGGTCTTCAGTGGCATTAGGGCTGGAACTCACACACACACATAACACGCCGGCCACTAGCTTGTGATCATAACCCCTGTACTACCACGGCCATTTTGTTTTATGGTCTCCAACTAATTACTTCTAAATTCTTTTCTTGGAGTATTTACAACAGAGAAAAGCCAAGCAATTTTGATTGCCTCGTCAACGGGCTTAATTCATGTGACGTCACAGTCACATGATAATGACAACCATGCGTTTCTAACCAATCAGTTGAAAAACTCATATGACTGCGTAATCACAAGATAAAAGCAGTCATGTGTTTCCAGCCAATCAGTTAATGTGCTTTTATGTTACCAACTTTTGCTCTTTGCAGAAATTTTCTCTCAACACGTACATATTTGTCAACAATAATAACGCACACAGATATTCAAAATGCATTTCATTTAAAAGTACATGCATTAAATAAGATTTATTTTAAATTTTAGAATTTTTTGGATGAAGTATTTTTTTTATTACTTTTGTATATCTTTTTACCCAATTGCGAAATTTGAAATTTTATCGACGTTTCACAAATGAAACAACAAGTACGATTAGTTAAATATTTGTTTTGAATTCTATGAAGAACATGTGTTTGTCTGTATTATGTGACCGTCATGAATTGAGCCCATTAGTTTTCTTTCACGTGATTCACAATACTTTTTGTTTCACTGTATATCTTTGTATGACTAGAATAAATCTGGAATAAAGGAAGTTTTACCTCTTTAACACCGTGATATTTTCTTCAGAAAAAACTTTTCGTAAATTGGCATTGCTTTGCTTTATTATTTTTAAAGAATTTGGTGATGCTTTTCCGTTTCACTGGCGCAAGCGATAAAGTTGTCAAAATGATACTACCGACGACAAACGAAATATTCCCGCTGGTAATCTTTTACCACCACATTCACAAAACAAGTCGTGGTCTTTACCTCTATTTCATAACCTATCAGAAATGGATGAAAAACCAATGAAAACTAATATTTATCAATATTTTTTATGGGTATATTGTGTGTTATCGCCAATAACGCTAACATGGCGAGATTTGCGCTGGCGAAACGGAAAAGTACCAATTTGGTTCATGAGAATCTAGTTTTATTGTTACTAATGCGAGCTACGAAAGTAATTTTTTCCAACAATTTGCTCGAGACTGCAATGTCATCAATTTTATACTAATTACAAAATAACCCAAATTCTCACTGGTCATGTTAACTTTAAAATATATTTGAACAAATTTAATCCGGCTCCGTCATATTACTACGATTGCACTATTGGTGGAGAGGAAAATGTAGGTAATGTGCTCCGTCTATGTTCTCAGTTTGTCAGAGAAAGAAAGACCCAACTGACTCTCAATGACATTAATATAAATTGGCCACCGAATTTTCATCAACTTATTTCAACCAGTTTGTTTTGAAAAGTTCAGTAAATTTAATGCAAATATTTTTGTAAACCTCCTTTCATTCTTTAATTTTTTCCCTCTCCTCTTTTTTTGTGTTTCATATTACAGAGCCCCGTGTATACTTATTGTGCACGAGGATTTATAAATGACTTCAATAAAAAAAACCCGAGCTACAAGTGAAACATTGTTTTATGTTTATCTTACTATTCTGTATTTTTCATTTTAAAATAAAAATGCTTTGAAGCAAGGTCAGATACAATGGTATTCAAAATAGCATTTGACATTTTATGGTATATCGAGCTTCATCAGGTAATAGTTGAGGTCGATAGTTTCCAGAGAAACATAGTTCAAGCCTCATC
The DNA here is from genome assembly GCA_019973935.1 of Trichonephila clavipes. NCBI lineage: Eukaryota > Metazoa > Arthropoda > Arachnida > Araneae > Nephilidae > Trichonephila > Trichonephila clavipes. Next base: position 1,151,957 of record BMAU01011399.1, on the reverse strand, counting down.
ACTCAAGGTTAGAGGATTAAGCGAGGCATATCTGTGCGCGAGAGACCACGCCCTTGTTATTGATTGAAAACGTAATCTTCCCACTTAATCAGTCAAAGAGCAGGCAGAACGGATACACTATAGCTCACCTGTTGTCACAAGATGCAATCACAGTTGTAAATGAACCGACATAATATAATATTAAGCTGCATTACGATATGAAATCCCTGCAGTTGTTGCCAAGGTACAGAAAATACTTTAACTTACATACCTGTAATTAATTTATCACAAATATTAGTAGCTTTTGAAGAAAAGATATTCTGTGAAATAAGCAAATGAAATACGTAGCAGCTAGTTAAAATTTTTAGGGCCGTTAAATAACGTGAGTAAATTTTTAAAGTTAGAAATTTAGATGAATCGTCTGAAATCGGAACATAAATTTTGGAATATATATTGAGCAAGCCCGTTTTTCGGCACAAAATAGTTAAAAAGCTTTAATTCTAAAAAAATAACAGTCATTCAGAATAACTTATTGTAGTGGTAGACAGTAGATCAAGATTTATTTATATAATATATTTTTAACTTAATAATAAAACTGCAACATTTTTTAAATAATCTTATCTTAATTCGTATAACTTAAAGCAGCAGATTTAAACAAAACCTTGTAGAGTTACATCCCTGATTAACAACGGTTTAACAGACTCTCTAATCAAGTGATAAAAAAGAACAAGCTTATATATATATATATATAAATATATATATAAATATATATATATAATATATATATATATATATATATATATATATATATATATATATATATATATATATATATATATATATATATATATATATATATATATATATATATATATATATATATACCAATTTGAGCTAAATACAATAATTTAAACGTTAAAAAATTAAGAATCGTTGGTTTAAATTGAAATTAGGAAAGTTAAGCATATTCTGCTGATTAATAAAAAATCGATTTATTCCAAATTAGACTTACATATGTTTGCAATGATTATCGGTGGATCTTTGGAAAATAATACTATTTATATATGTAACAGAAATCTCTCCTCATATTTGGTTGCAAAAACTCTATTATGTATAGAAATTTAAAAAAACAAAACATACACAAAATACATAATAAATGAACATACATAAAAATGAACGCAGACTAGCAGGAAGGAGTAAACAAACCAAAATAATATATTGAAAAATGAAGTAATTGAAAGTAACAAAGAATTCCTTAGTATAAATACGGCCGCATTTCTTTCAGGAACGCATGCTCAAACTTTACGACATATGTGGCATTTCTTACACTGTTTCCAAATACTAAGCTTTACCAGTCTGAAAGTCCTATACTCTACTTATTCCTTTCCTTTGTGATTAAATAAGTTTGACCGGCTTTTAAAATTAAAATTTTGGTATTTTATTAATTCTACGAAGAGGTTTGCTTCATCCATACAGTTCACGATACACTTCTGAAAATAGATGTACTTAACGAATAACGGTTTGAATAATAGTAAAAGTTTTCCCACGCATTCTTGAATTATTATCTGATGAGAAGAAAAAAAAAGAACCCAGATTCATCTCGGGAAAGTGATCCTGATGAGAATATTGAAGCATATCAGCAGTGAATCTAAGCAACATCTAACTGATGACGATATAAAAGAATTATTTGAAGAACTTTTTATACAGGCAAAGTTAAAACAACAAAATCATGAATAACAGGATACGTTAAAAGCTCAAAAATGAAAAGTTGCCCACTATTAAAATTCCTCCTAGCTTTATAAAACATTTGAAAAAACAAACATGAAATGAAATGAAATCACTTTTGAAATTAAGAGCTGTAATTATAATTAACGAAATTTTGGAATACTCAAACTAACAAATTAATACATATCATACGTAACAATAAAAATCATACACAAATCAAAATAAAGACAAGATATTTGCCGTTTTCTAATAATATTTAAACGTAGTTCAATTGCAAATGCGTATAACTTTTTCCCTAACTCTTTTATTGTTATGAAATATCTTTCTATCTCTCACCTACAGATATGGTATTAATGAATACTACTAACAAGGGAAGGGCACGACTAAGGACATTCATTTGGGGAAGAGACGTTGTGTAATAGTATTACTCCTATAGAGTGTTCAACCCTCAATGTAATAGTGCCGAATGGCCAGTCAATTCTGAGAAAATAACCTTCGAAATTCATTCTTAGCTTTTTTCAATTCAATTAAATTAGCTCCAGCGACGCAGTGGCATAAGTGTAGCATATCTGACTGTCGCGCAGTCAGTCAAGGTTTGAATCGTACGATTTTTTTTTTCCAATTCATTTTATTTTTTTACAATTAAATAAAATTTTTTTTAAAAAGATTTATGAAATATTTTACATAATTATTAAATCTTTGAATTAATAATATATACAATACATTATTTTAATATATTAATTATAAAATAAAATATTAAATAATAATAATGTATTTTTATGTATTATTATAATATTATATATATTTTGCTTATAGTATATAGTATTTCATATTATATATTTGTATTTTTACTTATAATATATTGTTTTCATTTGCAACTAATTGTTACATAAAATATCATGCAGTATTTATTATAATACATTTTTTAATAAATATCATTTATTAATAATATTATTATAATATATGTATAAAATATAATAGAAATATTTATATAATTGCAGTGTGTGTAATTATGTTACTTTTTAAAATACCAAATAATTATACAAAATATCATTTAATATTTAATAAATCTTTTAAAATGAATTTCTTTAATTGTAAAAACAATTAAATGAAATAGAAAAAAAAATAAATAACGCATCAATTCAATTGCGCGTCTCATACTCTATCCGCCCGCGTAGAAAGCAGGTACACTACACCGATGCTACTAGAGGTAATTAAAAGTTAATTGTACAAAAGCTAAGTATGAATTTCGAAGGCTATTTTCTCTGAATTGACTGGTCATTCGGCACTATTACGTTGAAGGTTGAATACCTTAAAGAAATACTACTATTACACAAAGTCTCGTTCACAAATGAATTTCCTTAGACGGGCCCTCCTCTTGTAAGTAGAAAAAGCAAAACACACAACTACTTGCGAGGAATATTAGGGCATGTCAGCTGGAAGGTTAAAGAATAAATATAGCGCAACCAAATATTAACATATTTTACTCTTTATTAAAATATCGGGAAGGCAGAGAGTATTTTAGCAATTACAGTCAAAATCTCAAGAAATTACAAATAAATACTTGCGTTTAGGTAAAATGTTCCAGAAACTCCTGTAACATGTTATTCACGACTCTAAACAAGGAATTAAAACAATATTAATCAAATGAAAGATAAATATTTTTGAATTTAGGCAGAAAGTTTTATTTGAAGACTTAAGAAGCTGAAGTTTACCTACCCTACTTGATTTAAAGATGAATTAGGGAACATTTTAAAAGAAAGATTTTTTTAAAATTTAGCTAAAAAATTAGCTTCTACATCAAGTATACCAGGGACGTCTAACTCAAATGACCTTGAGGGCCACTTCGGGAAAACATTATAATCTCGCGGGCCGCACATAAAAATATGCATCTTTATATCAGATTTGGAAGCACAAAAACATTTATTGAGTGAAAATTTAAAACAGAATGGGGATTATTATTATTGTTTTCATTATTTTTCATGTATACAGACATAGATAATATAATAATGTTTATATAATATAATAATGCAATGATCAAATAATGCTTAAAATATTACAGTGTGTGTGTTGCCATTTTCTTGAAAATTACGGTGTTCCTTTTGAAATGATCTTTCGTTACACATTGTTGAAATTTGATAGTGCTGTCATTCACAAACGATTAAGTATACGTTGCCCTTTGTCTTAACCGTCCAGAATAATTTTTTAAATTTAAAAAAAAACATCTCAGATTGCCTCTTGCTTTTTGGGCACTCCAAACAGAAAAGGAGGAGGAGAAATGAATGTCGCACACACAGAAAATCTTGTACCATCCATAGTTAAGAATATGCATAATGTAATTCGGAATTTATTAAAAAAGTAAATTATTATAGGAAAATCAAATGCGTATATTTTTTTATGCTGAATTTGGTTTAATTAAGAAAGAAAAAGAAAACACACACATATATTTATTTATATATATATATATATATATATATATATATATATATATATATATATATATATATATATATATATATATATATACATACTTAAAGATTTACAGATGATTTGCAAACTTTTTATTTTCATATTTTATTTTTTATTATATATAATTGTAGTTTACAATTGTAGAGCATTATTTGATCATTATTACGAACTTGACCCATTTTTGAAACTACAACACGAATAAACTTCAGAAAATAAGAAACAGAAATAGCTTAGTTATAAAAAAGATAATTACACAATTTAAACACTAAGTATCATTTCCCTTCTATTAATATCTAATATACGTAGTAGAAAACCACTTACTTCATCTGTGAAAACAGTTGACATACTTTACTATTATACAGCTGTTTCTCTATAATATCCTTGCTAAATTGTTGATATTATACAACTGTTGCAAATTAGAAAAAATCCGCGAATTTAAATAGGCCAGGTCTCAAGGTTTTATACACCTTATTTCAGTATGTATCAAAAAGGGACACAAATTACATGTATTTATTTTTGCTCGTGATTTATCTACAAGCTGAATGTCGACATTCTTATACCCACATAATTTTTTTAAATCTTACATTCACCTTCATATATGGTTTTATAAACCAGATTAACACAATAATTTAATTTTTGCATTTACATAATATGTATTTTATTTTGATTCTATAGCGAGGTTTCCAACGCATATCAAACTATGAATGAAAAAAATAAGAAAAATTAAATTCCTATTAAAATAACTTTTTAAGGTATCCGACACCTTTTTTTTAATGGAGATATGGGGATTTTTACTGTGGTTTTTAGATTTATTTAGTACATTTTAAGAAAAATAGGCTAAAATTAAGAAGATAAAAAGAAATTATTTTTACTAAAATGGGAAAAAATGGGTAAAAATTTACAAAAAATTACATTTTGTACAGGGCCATTCTGTACAAAAAGTTTTTATGAACAAATTTTCAATTTCTCTATTTTGATGTGTTGCCTTGCTATTTATTTTTGAAATAGCCTTCAGGATAAGATACATTTTAATTTTTACAAAAACTAGAGCACTTTATCTTACAAGGAGAGGGCACGACTAAGGAAATTCATTTGGGATCGAGATTTCGGCGGATTTACATTGAGAAATGAACACCCTAAAGGAGTACTACTATTACACAAAGTATCGGTCCCAAATGAATTTTTTTAGTCGGGCCCTCCCCTTGTTAGTTATTATATAAAATTGCTTAAAAAAACAATGTTTATATTCACATAAGGGACTGTAAATTTTGTAATAAAACAGTGATTGGTAAATCGGAAGGTTAAAACACTTCTACTGTTATATAAAACATACACAAAAAATTTCTATTCATTATTTGCAAAACTTTTTGAGCAATCACTGTCCCTCCCCCGTCTGAACCGTTAAAAAAAACCCATCCAAGTAAAACGCGTTTGCAAGTATGACATCTTGCTTACTTAATATTTTGCCTATATACAGCTCAGACCTCTCTACAAAGGCTGAACTAGAATTTTTGAAAAATGCACATTATTTTCAGAGTTACCACCAATTGAAATAATTACTGTCGTTTTTTTCTTAAAATTTTGCTCCCCTCTGTTGTCGTAAAATATGAATAAACCCACTTCTAAGTTATATATTTCAAAAATTCTAGTTGAGCCCCTGTAGAGTGGTCTGAGCTACTTACAGGCAAAATATTATAATAATAGAAGCATTTTTCACAGAAGGAGAACATATGGAAAAAAGATTATTTTAAGTTAATTTTTTGCCAATATATTGTATTTAAATAACTTTTTTTTTGTCAAAATGTCCTTAACACACTTTTATGCATATATTCTAATCTAAGTGACACTAAATACCATGAAAAAAATATCCATTTATGCGCTTTTGCAAAATCACGGTTCCGAACGTCGTCGGATACCTTAAGCAAGTGCAGTAAATATTTACTCCAAAAATCTACTATTTCTTTCGGTAAATTCAATTTATTGATAAATATCGACATTTTCTTTATATTGCCCCTAAGGCTTGAGATAATGCATCAAACTTAGATATAATGCAAGAGCTTTATGATTACATAGTTGATTTTTTTAAGAAAAGAAAAAAAAAACTACCGGCTTAAATTTAGAAAAAAATAAAGCCTCTGATGTTCTTAAAATTACTTTCTAATACTGAGAATCAAATTAAACCCTATTATGAGAGAAAAAGAAATTCGAAAGCGTTATATAGGACAAATGCCAAATAGTTTAAAACAAAACATCCTCTGTGTTTCCTCTAGCAATGATAGAGTTCGAAAGTAAATCCTTTTCAGCATTTTTTTAAAACTTAGGTCTCAAATTCGTCTATTTTTGTGTAATTTTAGGCTTCTTTCTAGCCTAAAAACACACTTAACCCAAATTGTCCTGAGAGTAAGTCAAACATCATAATAAAAGCTTAAAAGTTCCCTACAGAAAGTGAGATTAAACAGGAGCAGAGGTAGATCTCTAATTTTGCTTAGAGAAAAATCCTAAGCAGTTTATTTTTTTTAGTCCCCTGAATGAATGAGATTATACATATTTAAAGACCCGGTCAACAAAAAAAGACTAGTAAAAACATTCTTTTATTTTATTCGGCTGTGTTGCAATCCGTTACACTGCAGTAATCCGATTAAAAGATTGTTTTCTAGTGTAGACAATTGCAAAAAAAGATATTTTTTTATCTTCCTCAACACACACGAAGTAACACTACCTGGGAGTTCGTGCTGTGTTCTCGAAATGGATTGGAACGGATTCAATCATGGTAAAATTCCTCTGCGCTTCAATAGAGTTGGAAGAATTTTTTTTTGTTAAACAGTTGGCAAACCTTGGTCATTGCTTTCGATGACATCTCATCTGTACTTAAGTAAAAAGAATTAAATTTTGTTTCCTTTGAACTGAGAACAATAGTATCTGCTGTCTGTTTTTTATGCTTACCACTGTGGGTCAATGTGTTTCACGGTCGGTTGGGGTCTGGGAAAGTTCTACAAGTTGTTAGCATTCAATTTGTTAAGTATATATAAAGATAGTCTGCTTTGTTTACTTTACTATTCGGTATGAAATGCTTAAGCAATTGCTTCAAATCAAACTTATCAACAAACGAGAAAAGTATTTACATTTGTAAGAAGCTATTTTCCCACAAGTAAAACCTTTCATAGAAAAATAACTCTGAATGTTTGTCTTTACCTTAAGTTAAAAAACAGGATCCGAATTTTTTCAAAGTAGAAAATATTCCAATATAATTATTGCATTTTAGTTTTGTTAAGATGCATAAATAGAAGCTTATTTCAACGTACCAGGTGTTTGCAGAGAAATTAAAACGTAACAAGGAAAAAGATCGATAAGTTGGAGAAATATGAAAATTGCAGATTGATATTTCTCAGAGTACGCAGGGCTGTTTTAAGAATTCTTGAGACCTTAGGCAAAGTGCAAAAAAAAGCCCCCCCCCGAGAATCTTTTAAGTTGTTTATTAAATACACGTTGTCACATACTTATACTACAATTATTAACCCGTAACAAATAAATGTGTCTCACAATATTCAACAAACTTAGATACAAAAAGACTCAACCGATTACTTTCTTTTGACCATATGAATAATGATGATGTATGGTGGTAGGCCTAAGCCTAGACCCGGGCTATGAACATGACACAACAATGTAGTTTTGCCACTGTTACTAATTGGCATATAGTTTTATACGCCCAATTTTTCGGAGAATATGTTCGGATATAACATTTGATTAATAAAATTATTCGAACCATGATCTTAATGAAACCGAGTCGAGAGCGAGATGAGGTCCTGGGCCCAGTTGGTCAATGTCTGAAAATGTTCTTGATGATACGGAATTTTGTATGGCATAAAAAAGTTCAAAATACTGACAATAGAGAGCGCCACTGCTATCATCTGGGTAAGGGGCAAAAAAAAAAAAAAAAAAAAAAAAAAAACCGAGAGATAATAACTGTGACATGAAATACATCATTTAACTCTATTTAACAGCTGGAAACGCTCCCATATGTTTTAATGAGAGACTATGCTCCTATATGACTAACACAGAGTGTTTTTATCATACATATACCTAATTCGCGTCATATATTTTTTTTACGATAAAATTTGTGTACAGCATGAATAGGAAAGATGCTACATTTCACCAAGGTACAATAACAAATTCAAAAATTCATCAATGTAATTTATGTTCTAGTAGTAAACGATCATTACATTCAGATAGAGGGAGAAAGTTAAAGATACACGATAGAGTTGAATATAAACTTTCGTACAATAACACAAAGATAATTTAGAGTGCATTTTCGCTTCACTTTATGGTTCCATTTACGTATTAGGTTGCTGTACCTGTATAAAGTAAATTCCATGTTTCGTCTCCGTATTAAACGAAAATAGACCATAAAAGTGTTTCTCTGCAATTTGTTAATTGACATGAAAATTATTTAATATTAGTTTTATGAGAAATAAACCTAGTTATACGATAGAAATCATGTTGTCAAATTCTCTCTGAAGAAATAGGATTACGAAAAATGGATTTCAAATTGAATCGCATCAGATTTAGGAAAATCAAACATTTCACAATGATAATCTTATTAACAAGCATTTCAACAAGAGTTAAGATGCGAATTGCAACATTGACATCTAATGCCTCAGATTGTATTTTAATGCTGATTTTAATATGCATTCGTTATCTATTCATATTATGATAGTGTATATTATCTCAATTTAAAGTGAAATACATCTAGAAGTTACTAAATAGCATAAATATAGTGACATATTTTAGAAATAAGTGAACAAAAATCTAATTAGAAGAGAACTTCAGTTAAAACTTTAATACAATGTTTTGGGAGACATTCTTATTGTTATTTCAGTTTTCAAGGCAAGGTAACTAAACTTATTTGAAGCCAAATAACGAATGTAACGAGGCAGAGACGAGAAAAGTTTTATTCGAAAATATGAAGAAGGTAGCTAACAGTAAACAGACTCATTAATGAATGCTTCGGGGAATTGTTTGTAATGAAGAGTTTGCGTGACAATAATTTTAAATTAGGCGATACATACATATACTTAACCAAATGGTTAAATGTTCAAAGGGGAAAAAATACGGTACCCTACGTTCAAATACTAATGAAGAAGATTTGTTAGGATATACGATTTTTTATCCTATTTAATACTGCATTCATAGTTGAAAGATTATGATAAAAACGAGTTTTTTAATACAAATATTTATTTCTACACATAGCAGCTTATAATTCTATCAATTGAAAGCAGTCTAGAGTAGTGGTTCCCAACCCCCAGGCCGGGGACCAAATGGTATCGGGCCGCCCAAGGAGCGTTAAATTATTTCCCTTTTATTTACTGTGGTGTATTTCTCTCGGGTTTGTGCCACTTTCCTGGAAATCATTTTATATTCCATATTAAATTCCTTTATATTAAGGTGACCAGTTTTTCAATTCCTACTATTTGCTCACACTCTCTCTATATTTATTTATTTATCTTGGTGGAATTTTCAATCGTTAATAAAATACATTTTAAAGCGCGCAATTGAGCTGAAATTTTATATACAGGATCATTTTGGATGACAATACAATAATTTAATTATAATGAATAAAAATTAACTGATTAAAACTAATCATTTAAAGAATTACAAATACAGCCACGTTGGCATCATTTTTGGCGACTTAGCAACCCGTTTGGCTACTTGTGTCAAAACTTAAAAAGGTTTTTTTCTCACGTTTTAAGGTATTCAGTTGAACTGAAATTTTATATGCATGATTGTTTTGAATGGCAATACGATACTTTAATGATAATGAATAAAAATTAATTACGACTTAGTGTTGTGATTCTGTCCTATGTATATACATATTTATATTAATTGTAACTATTTAATAAAAAGTAGCTAAAATAAAATTTTTCTTTGTTGATCTAAGTAGGAATTTACTTAATTTTTTTATATTACTTGCTTTTTTTTTTTTTTTTACAAATAAAAAGGAGGACGACAAATTTAAGAAAAAATCCCAAATTAAATTTGTGAAACATTTTATTAATCCAAACAAAAATAAGCTAATTACGCTTACGATATTTTTCAATATTTACTTAAACAAGTATTTTTCCACTGAATGATTTTTTTGTCAATATCTCATTTTCTAATACATCGGGGATTTCGGAGCAAAAAAAATATCCTTAGCACTGAATTTTACGGTAAGTACTGCAGCTAAAATATCAACATTCAATTGGGATTTCTCACTTGTCCAAAAATCATCGAATTGAAAAAACTCTTTCAACTGTTGCATTAGTACCTGGACAGCACAAAGTAAATTCAACAAAAATAACTAAATTTTGGGATGGAATGCATTCATTTTTGAAGTGGTTAAATATGTCCTTCCATCTTTTTATCAATTTCAACATGCTGATTTCCATATCGTTCTAATTAATCAGAATTTAAATATGTATTCAGTCTTCTAATTTCTTCAAGCAGTTCGGGCTGGCATCTCTGAATAGAGATTGAAAAATTACTTTTAAAATATTGAAAAGGAGGACAAGAAGAAGGGCACTTTTCGAGGAAGGACAGAACTCATAAAAGAAGGACTGTCCTCCCTAAAGAAGGACGATTGGTCACCATATTTATATTCATCTTTTGGTGTAACTCTATTTTATTCTGAATGCATATTTAAATACAATTAAGATTATTAAATCAAATCAATCTAAAATATAAACAATCAGCATCCCACCCTCAGTGATGTAATTATCAAAAGTTGACCAGTCCGTGGTGATAAAAAGGTTGAGAAGCACTGGTCAAGAGGTACGAAACGTATGCCTCCATTTTTTTCCAGGTTCAGAAATGGAGCTTTCTCTAAAAGAGAAAAAAATTAAATTTCACAGACAATTTTTTAATTTCTATTATTCTGGCCTTATTCTCACTTTCATTTCTTCAACAAATACTGTTTTATCTGACAAATTATCATTAAAATATGTGTGCTTACCATAACGATCCATTTTAAGAATAGCCGCATCATAGTGTTCATCATCAAATATGAAAAAAAATTTTCCACTATTATATCAACTTTTCTAATAAGGGCTTGAATAATTCCAACAAGTGAATGGAATTTTAACTGGCTTAGGCTTAGGGTGTTCAAAAATGAAAACGTTTTAAATTAATGTAAATAATAGTAAAAAGTTAATATCTTTAGCTTTTTTAAGATATTAACCTAGTGTTTTTAATTGAAGGTTTTTGAGCATGATTGTACAAGACCAATTATAAGTTAGCCGGTCTATTGAGTTTGCAAATGACCTGCTGTGGCCTTTCAACAAAAGAAAGTTTCTTTACTTCTGTTGTAGAGCATAGTAAAAAATGTGAATAAAATTCATTATATTTTCAAAAAAAAAAAAAAAACGTAGGGATAATATTTTTTTATCGTTTTTAGTTTAAATTAAAAAACACACAAAATAGACATTAAAAATAAAATATTGCTTAGGAGTAATTTCATTTTCACAAAATTTTACTCAAAATGTTTTTTTTTTAAATATTCAGCTTTATAAGAACATCATCGTTATTTTTCATTTTCCATTTAAACCACCGTTTTGAATATTTGAGGCAGCTATAAAATCTTAAAAAACAATATCGCGAATTAAAAAAATTGACTTTTACTGTCAATTTATACATAAATCATGAAATATTTAAGAAAATGTTATTACGATATTTTTATCATAGGAAGTGAAACATTTGTTCATAAAAGTGGTTGTAATTGTTTTGATTTAGGAAAATATATTTTTGGTATTTATAAAGGTAATTTGTTTATCAAATAACAAAATTTAAGCAAAAAGTATATTCTTATGTTCTAGAACAAAAATTTTATGTCAGCTAGAAAATTAAGATGGCTTAAACCATCTCTTTGGGACGGGGAAATGGAATAATACTTAAGCTAAATAAAATAAACACTAGATACAAAAATTATTCCAAAATGAGTAAAATTGAAATTTCAAAATTAGGATATTGAAAAAGGATATTTAATTTTATACATAATTCTAAAATCAAATATAGTTATTTTATTTTGTATTGCTGAACAAAGTATAATATTTGAGTCTGTATATATTTTGGGGAATATTAGAATTGTTAATTCATTATATAGGAAAAAAAATTCAGAAAACATTGATGTCATGTAAGACTTTACTTGGTTAAATGGAAAAAAATAGTCATTTTTTAGTTACCCTTAATGTAACATAATACATTTTTATTTTTAATCATACGATTTTTTTATATATATTTTGTAAAGCCAATATACTAATTAATAAATCGATAAAATATTTAGAACTATTGATTACATTCGTTCTTTAACCAAGCATTTTTGAGATTTAATTTTTCTTTGTTTTTGCATTAGAAGATCGAAGAAACTCATAGTCAATGACAGTAAAACCAAAAATTCTAGAATTTATTTATGGTATTCCATAATTTTTTTTTTCAAGCATTCCTTCAAAATTAGTTCCAAGTCTTTATTGTTACAATTTTTATTTAACCAAAACTTAATAAATAAGTTATAAGGATAGATACATAAGGTTTATGAAAGATTGTTGATATAATGGTGTAACTTAAACTACCAAATTAAAAGAGTACATTAAGGCATAATTTTATGCGCTCTTAAGGGGACTTGGCACCCTTTGAGCAAACTTCTTTATTTACGTATTTAAAAATTATATTTTAGCATTTTATACAATGTTTCTATTCAAGAAAATGTTACCAGATGAAAATTTTCATATATTATTCACACAATTTTAAAAAATTTTAATTTTTTGAAAAAATTGGGAAAATTTTTAAAATCCTACTCCTTTTGTAAAATTAATTTTTTGACCTGAAATTTTTTTATAATACTCTTATGGATGATCTAAACAACTTTAGGGATCGATTTTAGATTAACTTCATTCGTTTTCGAGAAAAAAATAAAATGTTGATATACAGGATAGAAATCAACGAAAAAGCCAACATGTCTTACATTTTATTATTTTTTTTAAAAGTATTCAGTTTATACCAAAACAGATCCCTAATTTTATTACATGCTTTATTTTTAACACGCAGGAAAAAAATTGAAGTGATTGGTAAATAATTGTCGAAGGAGTAGCATTTTGAATGCACTAAGGTTTCGAAAAACACAAACTGAGAAAAACAGGTTTAAAGTTTATAATTCTGAAAAATAATTATTATAAGCTTAATTAAACTTAAAATACCACTTTAAGATATTAGTTATACGTTTTTCTTTAAAATAATTGCATTTTCATATTTTTTCTCAACCCACACATTTTTATAAATGATCAACTTTTAGAGAATACTAATTGCCCATGAAAATTCAAGAAAAATGTTAAAAAAAAAAAAAAATTCTGTCACGACAGAAATTTTAGCTGTTTTTCTTCTTATAATATTAAAGTATTACATTTGTATGAAAAATATAAACTGAATTATAAAATTATTAATATAAAATGCCTTAATTTAAAAATTTTACATGCACACACATTTCACAAGGAAGAAAAATTACATTATTGTATTGCCTCGGAAATATTCTGTTTTTAATACTACACATTTCTTTTATAGTTATTATTTCTATTTCTAAAATAGATTTTTTTTATCATAAAGCATTTTTTAGCTTTTTTTTTCTAAAAAGGGGGTGTGACTGAATTGCCTAATTTGTTTTCAAATGAAGTTTTAGTCAACTTCTAACTTTCCGACATGCACAAGTGATATATCAATCGAAAGATAATAATGCAAAGAATAAGATTAAATGAAAATAAAAAAAACGATAGGTTTGTGATTTTTAGGGTACCAAGTCATCTTAAACTGAAAAAAATAAATTCATCCTTCAATGTGTTGTATGATTAGATTTTGATTTTTGTATTATTTTTGTTTCAATTCTTTGAAAGAGTTTTCGAGATAATAACTAATAATAATATTGTCGATCATTTTTGTAGCTTTGAGAATGTACAAAGGATGCATAGATGTATATTTTTTTGACAATTGCTAAAGTTACTCTGGATTCATCCATAAAAATATATTTGAGAGAGTGGAAGTCAGCTTTATAGTTAAATTCTGTGTGGTTTCTCTATTCTCTTTTTCTGTTATTGTTGATACGCTTTTATAAGAATCAATTGGATAAACAAATGATTGATTGATTCTCCTTCACTTTTAGTTATTTAACTTCTTAATAGATCTTGTTTTGTTATATCTTCTATAAATTTTTCAATAAACCTGTTTTTTATTTTCCGCAATTATTTATATCAAAATGCAAAGAGCTGAAGAGAGCTTAATTTTTTTTTAGTTTTATACAAAACATCTTTTTTTAGACGTAGTCAAGAGCTCAGATTCAAGCTGCAAACTCTACTACTTTTTAAAGACAACTATATCACTAAAAAAACCTAAAAGAACTAAATTCTGAATATGATAATTTTAAGTCTTAGAATGATCTTTAACTTCGTCCATTATATCTATGCAATTTGAATATCTTATTTTTTACTGGTTAGTTATTATGCTTACCTCTAGCAGAGGTTTACTTCTTTGAAAAGTAAAGAACAGGTAAGATCACGTAGTTAATTAAAATCGATTTTAGTTCTTACATCTTGTGCGAATCTGACCTCAGAACTCTGTAACTGCAATAGTTACATGAATTAAGGTAAGAGTACGCCCATTCCTTTCTAAAACATTAAAATTAATAATTAGTGGATGACAATACGATACTTTAAACATAATTAATAAAAATTAATTACAATTAATGTTGTGATTCTGCCATATGTATTTACGTATTTATATTAATTGTAACTATTTAATAAAAAGTTGCTAAAATAAAATTTTTCTTTGTTGATCTAAGTAGGAATTGACTTAATTTTTTTATATTATTTGTTTTTTTTTTACCTGATAACTCTATAAAATATTCCCAAACATGGCTACAACTAATATTAATACAACGAACTCAAACCTATTATTCCTTAATCATACATCTATTATTTAAAATATAACCTGACAACATTAATGATCCAATTTTAATTTTGTTAAGTTTTACAAATTCTCCGTTCACCGAAATAGTTGAATTTTTTTCAATAATATTAATTTGTATTGGTCTATTAGTCAAACTACTTTGGAAACAAATTTATTACTGAAGTATGAGATATGTTTATTTAAAAGATACTATACGGATGCACGAGAAAATGAAATACTCCTTAAAAATTTAAGTTCAATCATTAAAATTTCTTACCCGAATATGTAAATCTATTCTAAAAATAACAATATGGGTTTGAAAACACAAACCATTAGAATTATCCATCTAAAAACATGTGAACAAAAAAGGAAACATTAACATTGAGCAGGTTGATAAATATATTGCATGCAAAATATGTCAGAGTTCAAAAATTGCAATCATAATTTTCAAAATATCCACAGAAAACGAATCTTTTTACTGCCATATAAGTAGAATAGAATTACAAACATGCTGACACAGCCCACAATCTATTTATAGTTACCCTACCTTTTTGTTGTTATTCTGAAGCCATTCTCTCGTGAACATGTGAAGCTTGTAAGTAAGGGTTCAGAGTTCAAAGTTTCTGCTTCCCCAGCTGAAAAGCATTCCGGCGGGATAATTGGTTTATTTTTAATCTGGGAATAATTTCCCAAGCTCTGCAAAAAATTATGTATTTAGAATGCAGTGCTGTTTGGGTTCAAACAAAAACAAATTTTTCTGAATTATACTTATACTTAAAAATCTGTTAAAGTTCTCTCATGTTTTTGTAATGAGACTTGCTTGTTTATTTTATTATTATTGTTCAATACTCATTCTATTTTTTCCAACGTGTCATTTGCATTTTCTGAAATTCATGCACATAAACAGATCTGAAAAGAACTGCATACTCTAGATTTCCTTTAAAAGTTTTGTCACTCTGTTGTAAAGAGGAAATATGGCAGATAAAGATTAGGAAAATATATTGAGTTAAAACAGCGCGTAGAAAATATTGTAATTCTGTTATGTAGTCTCTAATGCTGATAGTTACGATCAATACAGATATACGGTTAGATTTATTGTAGGTGTAGTTGAAATTTGCATCTTTCTCCCAAATAATAATTATTATATTCTGATTGCACTTACAGTACAGGCTTAGCTTTTGGTTAATTTCATTTAAAATGACAGTTATAAATATGTTTGATGAATAAGAAAAAAAAATGGCTGAGTTTTTAACCTGATTCTGCGCAATTCTCCTATCTAACTCGAGGGCTTTCGTAGAAATTAACCAAAGTGAATAAACAACACAACGAGATTCTTGCATCTTTATTAATTAACATGCAATAAATTCTTAGAAATGGGGACCTTTTTACTTTTTTTGAAAAAAACTTCCTCTCCACAATTAAATCTCTCTCTCTCTCTCTTTTGTCTCAAATATTTTTGTCAGTTCAGTTGTTTCGTTTCAAATGAAAAGTGTTCCACCCAAATGCAATACACTTAAATGAAACTTTTAAAGTAGTTTCACATTTAAACAGAGACATAACACTGAACAAATACAGAGTGTTTTTTTCCTGGTATAGAAGTTTAAGTTGGCATTACTTCCCAAGATGGCGACCGATTTAACAGCTGTCAAGGGATTTATTCTCAGTTTGGTTTGGCAATTCATCATGAATAGACTCACGCCTGAACAACGCTTTCAAATTGTGCAATTTTATTTCGAAAATAATGGTCGATTTTCATAAGCGAATTTTGTTTAGCGATGAAGCGCACTTCTGGTTGAATGGCTACGTCAACAAACAAAACTGCCGCATTTGGAGTGAAGCTAATCCACAAGTGTATGTCGGAACACCGTTATATCCAGAAAAACTGACTGTTTGGTGCGCTTCATGGGCTGGTGGAATCATTGGTCCGTACTTCTTCAAAAACGATGAAGGCCACAACGTTACAGTCAATGGTGATCGGTATAGAGCCATGATTACTAACTTTTTCATTCCTGAATTGAACAATCATGATGTCCAGGAGCTGTGGTTCCAACAAGACGGCGCAACACGTCACACAGCTCGTGCCACAATCGATTTATTGAAAGACACAATTGGTGACCGCCTAATTTCACGTTTTGGACCTGTGAATTGGCCTCCAAGATCTTGTGATTTAACACCACTAGACTATTTTCTATGGGGCTATGTAAAGTCATTGGTCTATGCGGATAAGCCACAAACGCTTGACCATTTGGAAGACAACATTCGCCGTGTTATTGCAGATATACGGCCACAAATGTTGGAAAAAGTCATCGAAAATTGGACGTCCAGATTGGACTACATCCGAGCCAGCCGTGGCAGTCCTATGCCAGAAATCATATTTAAAATGTGATGCCACAAGATTATCGTTCGAATAAAAAAAATTCATGTCAATCGAAGATGACATCGTTGTTTTATTGCAATTTAAAGTTCTATACCTCTCAAAAAAAACATTCTTACAAAAATATTTTATAAAAGGGAAAAACGTTTATAGAGTATGTGGACACATCTGTAGTACATTATCATTTATCCTGTCAGATTAAATGCACAATTTTATTTTTTGCTTATTTTCTTCAAGAATTCCGTCACTTGTATTTGTTTCTTTATATAGCGCAACAATTTCAACTCTGACATTTAAATGTCTATTCCCATTAAAAAGAAAATTTCCTTATTGGTTCAAAACTCTATGCATAACATGCAATCATTATTCAAGAGTATAAATTAAAGTAAAGAGTAAAATAAATAAATATTTTATAGAGATAATTAATATTAGAAATACTTATTAGTAAAGTAAATAATTTTAATGAGTGATATGACTTGTTTGCAAGAAAATAAATGTACATACACAATCAATAACACATACAATATTGAATTATTAAAAGAACGAAAACGATTTTTTAGTGTATTTTGTTTGATATTTAATGTGTATGTGTGTACCATATTCTTTCGAATCTATGCCGCCATCGATTCTAAACTGCACCCCAAGTTCTCAACACGTTTTTGAAAAAAAAAAGAAAGGAAAAGCTTAAAATGGTTCGTCGATACCCAATATTTAAGGAATTAGTAATAAATTAAAATGAGGACTCTCTCTAATAAGCAGTTAATAATTAATTTATTTAAAAAATAAAAACTTTTAAATACATACATGAGCCCGTAATTGCTCTAACCGTCAATGTCATGTTCGATTTCCCCCATCGAAAGAATTTTCCGTCTTCGATTCTAAGCCGCATCCGATTTTCAGGAGCATTGATATTGGAAAAAAGTGCGCTTAGATTCGAATAAATACGGTTCATTACACTTTTTTTTATGTATTTTACTGCGAATTTAAAGAGAATTTTAACAAGGCTCTCTGGAATTTTTATTCTCAATATCTTATTTTTCATTCTCGTGTGTTCTGTACCTTCAATTATTTTCTTCTATATTGCATATATCCAATCCAAATGATCAAATTAAAAAAAGTCTAGATAAATAAACACTATACATAGAAAGATGTATTTAATTTTATAGCATCTAATTCTGCATCTATTCAATTAATTCAAGCAAAAACCTCTTAAGTTTTTACCTAGTGTTCAGTAACATTCAGGTAAATAAGCCTAATTTTTTCCCCTCTGTTTTTCCCTATCGTTTTATCTGTAGTTTGTTTCTTCATCAATCGGCTAAAAAACAAGAAATTCCTTTTACGCCAATTACGTCTTCATGAACAAAACAATCGAAAAAGAAAAATAATAATAAAAAAGACACATACGCGTGGGTCGTACCCTTTTCCTTCCCAACACCTAGGTAATCATTCACAACAGTTTGTGTATCCAATTTCTTTTAGTAGCTGGACCGTGTAATGGTAGCTTTGAGTATAAATGACGTAAATTTAATTAAAAAGTGTCGCTGGTTATATTGAGAGTGAAAAAAGAAGACACTAAGAAGATTACGGGTTAAAATGAGAGAACAGCGGGTTACACAAAAACTATCTCGTCTGGAAAAATAGCCTCGAAAAGGAAAACTGCTTACAAAGGAAAGCGTTGGTGGTAGCTCAAATGCTGTTATTAAAGTTTTAGAAGAAAATTCTTATTAATTAGTGAAGGTCTCAGCGATTCATTTTGTTTTTCATTTATCACTTGATGGGTTTTTTTAAAAAAAAGTTCTGCTGGAGTGATTATTGCTCATGGATAATAAGCAAGCAGGATTATAAATATTTATTGTGAGTAAAATCGAATGAGGAGATGGATATCTAATTTAAGCTTTCCTGATTTTTTTCCATAAAAGAAAAAGAAAAATAGCCGATCGTTTATTTGCTCATTTATTATTCTTTTGTTTTTCTCATGTTGAATGTCTTATTCATTATTCATGCATTGTTTTTTTATCATTCCAAATTAAAATGGTGAAGCATTTATGGTGATATTTAAAAGGTTGTATTTAAGAGAACATGTTGTAACGTTTGAAAGAATAACGGTAGCGTATTCTTGGTGAATTAAAATATGGAATTTATTACGTCACAACTATTGAAATTATTTACAAAATGATCCATTAAAGTTATTAAAATTAATTAGATTGTTAGAGTCCACTATTTTGTGAGAGGTTTCGTTGGTTACCGCTCCCGTGCAAGTTCAAAGCATCTCTCCTCCCTCATCTTCCAGTCGGGTCGCTAGATTCCTCGTCAAACAGGGGTTGCGCTGGATCGGAAATTGCACGTGTGGGCGTCGAATCTACAAAGAAACCGACACCAGATGTTGTTGTTGTTTTTCGAGTCGTGACGTTACGGCTCTCGCCCTCTCTTATGGAACTTTTCCGTTGAGAAAAGTTTAATGGGATGACGATGAGACAACTGACAGATTACCGACACATCCCTTCATCAAGCACCACTATATTTCTGAGCTGCAATTTTAATTACTAAAGAAAACATGAACTAAATTTGGAATTACTTATTTCTAGTGAGTGAGTGTTCTTGCTAGGGGAACTTACACAAATCTATATCACGAAATAGCAATGTAATCAATGTAAGAAAACATACTATACATTAAATAAAAATACAAACACTCTATCACATGCCTAGTATCAATTATACTAACATGTTATATCAAATGCTAGTGTAAGACCTTGCACATAAAATATTCTTCAACAATACTTAAATAAAATTATACTAACGACATGTTGATATGATATGCGAAGTGTACAACCTTACACACAAAATATTTTCACAATATGTCTCTTGCGTAACCTAAATACTCATGTATATTTTAAAACCCTGTACACAAAATTAAGCATATTAATACATTTGCTTTTCATGGCTTTATCTTTTGACACGCATCGCCATTCGATATGATATACAGTACTAGTAAATAAATAAAATTTAATACAATTATTAACCTTTAACTAAAAAACATAAGCAACAATTATTATTCATGAGCAAGAGAACATTATTAACAATCCCTAATTATCTATCACCGATCTGCTGAGACTATCTGCATTTTTGTGACTTTTACCCGACCGATGTACAATTCTAAAATTATATGGTTGCAAAGCCAAAGCCCATCGCATCAATCTAGGGTTAGAACTAACATTTCTATTCAACCACACCAACGGGTTGTGATCGGTCATAACTAAAAATGAATTTCCATCTAAGTAATAATGTAACCTTTTAATTGCGAAAACAATACTAGCACATTCCTTCTCCGTCGTACAATAACGCTTCTCTACCTCTGAAAATTTCTTACTCAGGTAAAGGATTGGATGCTCCTCACCTTGTTCAGTTAATTGGGTTAAAACTGCTCCCATACCTGCGTTCGAAGCGTCCGTTTGAACAATGAATTCTCGTTCAAAATTTGGCGCGTACAAGACGGGCTTTTCAGTTAGTTTCCTTTTTAGTTCTCGAAATGCGTTTTCACACTCGGTCGTCCACTTAATTTCTCCCTTCTTTGCTCTTCCCTTCAACGCATCCGTCAACGGGCAGCAATTACCGAGAACAGATTTATATATTTTTGGTAATAACCCGCTATACCTAAGAAAGCACGTATTTGGGTTTTCGTGCGAGGGGTAAGGGAACTCTAGAACAGCCTGAACTTTGATCTCGGAAGGAGTGCGAAAACCTGACCCACAATGTGACCCAAAAATTTGACATTTTGTTGCGCAAACTTACACTTTGAAGGTTTTATCGTTAACTTAGCTCTCTTTATTCTCTGCAGAACCGTTTCCATATGTTTAATATGCGACTCCCAAGTATCTGAGAAAATTGCGATATCGTCTAGATACGGGACAACGAAATCCTCTAGTCCGTTAAGTAATTCAGCCATGAGTTTACTAAAGAAATATGGAGCATTCTTTAATCCGAAACTCATCCTTAGGGGTCGGTATGTACCAAAGCTAGTACAGAAGGCTGCGTATCGCTGTGCTGTTTTTACTCAAAGGTATTTGCCAATATCCTTTAGATAAGTCAAAGACGGTAATAAATTTAGCCGCCGATACTTTTTCTACGCGTTCTTCGATATTCGGAAGAGGAAAATATTCCGTTCTAATGATCCCGTTTAATTTCCTGTAATCTATACATGGACGAGGTTCTTTCCCAGCTATCTCAACTAAAATCATAGGAGACATGTAATACGATTCTCCTACCTCAATGATTCTAATTTTAACATTCGGTTAATTTCGTTTTTAAGATTTCATTTTGTCGGTGCGACATTCGATAGGGCTTCGTCTAACTGGTTGATCGCTAACTAACTGGATTTCGTGTTCAACCAGATTAGTTAAACCGGGATTGTTTGAAAAACATTTAGAGTATTTATTTAATAATTCGCGCAGTCGATCCATTTGTTTGTCGTGAAGGTGTTTGTTCAACTCGCTAGCCTGGATTACGTCCTCGAAATCATAAATGAGAGAATTGTTTTCTAAGTATGGGATTTCTAACTCCTGGTCTGCGAGAGAGTTTTTTTGTTTCATCATTAATAATTACGTTAACGTGTTCTGGCCTTTTGTAATATGGTTTTAGCATATTTATATGATAGATTTGAGATGTTTCGCGTCTGCCGGGGATTTCGACTAAATAGTTCGTTTCGAAATTTTATTTAAAATTGTCCCAGGACCTATCCACTGCACTGCTAATTTATTTGCTCTGGATGTAGCTAACACTAGGACTAAATCTCCATCCTTAAATTCACGTTTTACTGCGTTTTTGTCATACCAAGTTTTCCGCTTAACTTGCATTTCCTCCATTTTATTTATAGCTACTTCTTGACATCTTTTTAATCTATTTATTAACTTAAACATATATTCAGTGACGAGATCACCCTCTTCTTCCGGTTCCATCCAATGTTCCATTACTAACGTCTCTGGGGTTCGCAAATTTTCCCATACACCAACTCTGACGGTGTATACCCTGCACTTTCGTGCGATACAGTTCGTAACGCTAAAAGAATTGACTTCACCACGTTACCCTAACTTATCTTCACGATTTTTGACCAATAATTCCTTCTCTAGCGAATAAACCTGATTGGTAACCTGCACTTGACTGGCTGCCTGTTCGTATAAGGGTTTAATCTCCTCGCTATTTTTTGAGCATCGATTAAATTTTCTCGCGTAACCCTTAGCAGCGCTAATTCCGGAACATATTCCTGGAGTGCAGGTATTAAAATTTCGTCCTCTGCATCCGAAGAAACAATTATAACCTCATCTTCCCCTTTTTTAGCATCACCACTATCTATTCCCCTTTCTTCTCTAGCCGCTTTGACTTGAGACCTTGTTTGGACAGCATTCAATATTTCGACTGGCAGGAAATTATAGCCTAAATTTCCTTTTATTAGCTCGGCCGTTTTATTTCCAAGCAAATATCGACCGTGTTGATTTAAGTGATTTCCACAAACCGCTGCCTTAGTCTGCACCGTTCCAAAATTTCCGGAAATTTCCACGACCGCCAAAGGTAAACAAACTAATTCTGGGCTTAACGGTTGTTTTACCCAAACATTTTCACCAGAGAAAGAAGAAGGATTTATGTATTTTGCACATACTAAATCTATTGTCGCTCCCGTATCTCTAAGAATGTCTATCTCGTGACCATTCACAGAGCCCTTTGTTGTATATGAATTAAGAAAATCCGGGTTTTCATTTCCTTCAATATTATTGAGAGTTTCCGTCGTTTTGTTTTTTATTAATTTAGGGCAACCGGCTTTTTATATGTCAGGCATATTGCAATGATAACATCTTTGTATCACGCGTTTTCAAAAGTTCTCTCTCTAGTACTCTCCGGAACAGAAGCTCCTAATCTGGGGGAAGTTTTCCCAAATCTATTTTCTTTTTCCTTGATCCCTGAGTATGTCAAAATTTTATCATTTCTGCCCCACCTATCCATGGGTTTCGAATTTACCTTTCGGACGTCCTCATAATTATCAAAGAGTTCTGCTATTTGAGTAGCTGATTTAAGGTTTGCCCAATTATCTAAAAAATGATCTTTCATACTAGCATTGGCGCGTTTTTAATTGATCTACCACCATTAGATCTTTAAGATCTTGAAAGGTATTTATTTCTAAGCCAATCAGCCACTCATCTAGATAATTCGTAATTTCAAAAGTGAAATCCTTCCAGGTGCTATCGGATTTTTCTGGTGTTGGACAAATTTTTGCCGAAAGACCTCCGGACTTAACTTGAATCTTTTAAGTAATAATTTCTTTACATAATCGTAATTTTCGGCTTGTTCCTCCGGTTCGCGAGCAATAAATTGCACGATCTCTAGGGGTAACAAACCCAATAATTGCCCCACCCACTCTTTCTTTTCTATTGACGCCCTTTTAGCCTGGCGTTCAAAGATCACTAGATATAAACTAATATCTGACTGCTTAGGATCGAAATCTGGGATCAATTTTTTTAAGTTTAAATTAGAGGTTACAGAACATGCATTTGTAAAATCGTTTGATTCATCGTTTACCTAAATCCGGATTCTATTTTAAACCTTTCTAAATCAAATTTCAGCTGTAATTCTTTCTCTTTTAATGCCTGCTCCTTTACTAACTCCTCCAATCTCATTTTTTCAGCCCTTTCTAACTCCTCTAATCTCATTTTTTCAGCCCTTTCTAACTCCTCTAATCTCATTTTTTTTCAGCCCTTTCTAACTCTCTAATCTCATTTTTTCAGCCCTTTCTAACTCTTCCAATCTTTTTTCCGTTTGCAATGATAGTCTCATACAGATTTTTAACAAATTCCTCTTCATAACCTTCACTGTTAGTGATTGCAATTTTTATGCTAGGGACAGTCATATTTAAAGTGGCATTTATTCCTAATTCCTCAGCAAGTTGCAACATGTCTTGCTTTTTCCCTTTACCAAGGAAAGCCATTTTTTAAACAATATCAAATAAATGTCACGCTAAATTTTTGCACTATTGTTACTATTCTCTATTAATACAATAACACTGGTCCCATGCATACACAGAAATACACAAAGAAAAACTTAACACTAAAAATAATCAAAATCATTCAAGAGACTTAAAACACAATAAATCTTAAGCTAAAATTGCACACAATGCTTGAAATACAATTACAATTCTCTAGAAACAAAATAACACTGTTCCCATGCAAGAAAAAACACTAAGTATTTCAAAATTTGTAAAGAACACTTTAACCAAAATTCCTAATACAATATGCAGTTTGCAACTCAAAATAGAACAGTACTCACCCATTTGAAGTACTCAGCTTGCTGTCAGAAGCAAATTATGTGCACTAGTGGTACGGCTTCCGAAAATCGCTTTTCCTTCGGACACTCTCGCCGTTAACACTGTAGATGTAGATCAGTTTGATCTTCTATGAGCAGGACGCTCCCTTTCTCCGAAGCTGAATTTACTTGCAGCACGGCTTCCGAAAATCGCTTTCCTTCGGACACTCTCGCCGTTAACACTATAGATCAGTTTGATCTTTGAGCAGGACGCTCCCTTTTTCTCCGAAGCTGAATTTACTTGCAGCACGGCTTCCGAAAATCGCTTTCCTTCGGACACTAGCCGTTAACACTATAGATCAGTTTGATCTTCTATGAGCAGGACGCTCTCTTTCTCCGAAGCTGACACTTGAATCGCAGCACGGCTTCCGAAAATCGCTTTCCCTTCGGACACTAGCCGTTAACACTATAGATCAGTTTGATCTTTTATGAGCAGGACGCTCTCTTTTTTCTCCGAAGCTGAATTTACTTGCAGCACGGCTTCCGAAGATCTCTTTTTCTCCCTGCGTTGCGGTCCGTCCGTAAAAATCCAAAATTTTCCTCCTCTCACGGGTCCTGAATGCTAACTTTTTTATCCCAAAGCGCTGCCACAAAACTCTAAGCTGTAACGTTTGAAAGAATAACGGTAGCGTATTCTTGGTGAATTAAAATATGGAATTTATTACGTCACAACTATTGAAAATTATTTACAAAATGATCCATTAAAGTTATTAAAATTAATTAGATTGTTAGAGTCCACTATTTTGTGAGAGGAGGTTTCGTTGGTTACCGCTCCCGTGCAAGTTCAAAGCATCTCTCCTCCCTCATCTTCCGGTCGGGTCGCTAGATTCCTCGGGG
The DNA here is from genome assembly GCA_019973935.1 of Trichonephila clavipes. Classification (NCBI taxonomy): domain Eukaryota; kingdom Metazoa; phylum Arthropoda; class Arachnida; order Araneae; family Nephilidae; genus Trichonephila; species Trichonephila clavipes. The sequence goes on along the minus strand of BMAU01011399.1, from coordinate 1,126,270 downwards.
GTCAAACAGGGTTGCGCTGGATCGGAAATTGCACGTGTGGGCGTCGAATCTACAAAGAAACCGACACCAGATGTTGTTGTTGTTTTTCGAGTCGTGACGTTACAATGTCATCTATTTTTAAGTTTTTTAGTTTGATGACGTTTCGATGTGCATACACTTTAAGTTGTTACAGGTCATTTTTTTTCCGGAAATCTTTGTTTTTAAATTAAAATGAAACTTTTACCATTTTTAGGCTTCTTGTTTTTCAGTTATTTTATCTAGCCTGAATTACTATTTTAAAAATCAATGCGTCTGAAGTTATTCGAAAGAATAATTTTTAAGACAAAGTGGAAATAATTTCGTGTTAACAGTTAAAATTTTTTTTTAACTGTTTCTTTACGAACTATTTGATTCGGAATTTTAAATAGCTAAGATGTATGTAGCAGAAGTAATAAATCAAAGCTTTATTGATTATCACATACACTGTGATTTTTGAGAATTCAAAAATTAATTTTCCGTCTTATTGTTGAATAAGCTCGTTTATGAAATTCGAACAATATATATTCTCGAATGAAAAGCAATTAAAAGTGTGATATATTAAATAGATAAAATATCAAAGAAAAAATAAGCACAATTAATATTTCACAAAACAAATAACCGATTTAAAATTTGAAACTTCTCCGTTTCGCAAACGCAAATCACGAGTTGGTGATATTGTCAACAACACACAATATAAAGGGTATTTTTATAGAGGTATAGAACTTTAAATTACAATAAAACAACGATGTATTATTCGATTGACATGAATTTTTTTTATTCGAAAGATAATCTTGTGGCATAACATTTTAAATATGATTTCTGGCATAGGACTGCCACGCCTGGCTCGGATGTAGTCCAATCTGGACGTCCAATTTTCGATGACTTTTTCCAACATTTGTGGCCGTATATCGGCAATAACACGGCGAATGTTGTCTTCCAAATGGTCAAGCGTTTGTGGCTTATCCGCATAGACCAATCACTTTACATAGCCCCACAGAAAATAGTCTAGCGGTGTTAAATCACAAGATCTTGGAGGCCAATTCACAGGTCCAAAACGTGAAATTAGGCGGTCACCAAACGTGTCTTTCAATAAATCGATTGTGGCACGAGCTGTGTGACATGTTGCGCCGTCTTGTTGGAACCACAGCTCCTGGACATTGTGAAGATCCCCTTGGATCTCACTTTGAGAACGAGAATAATTTGGAGTCAGATAAGAGCCAGTAGCCATTTTTATAAATAACTTTCTTTATTTGGTTATCTTTCCCAAATAGAATCAAAGACTTTTAATAACAAATAAATCAAAAATGTAGTTATATGAGGTTTAAAAGAGCCTTTCCTTTAAATTAACTTGAATATCTAATGATCCAATTAATTAACAATTATAATATCGATGACGCAGAGATTACCGCAATAAGAGATCCCAGAATTATATTCAATAATATTCCTATTGAACATTTAACTTTAATCTCACTCCTAATATAAAGCTTTAATGAGACTTTAAATATAAATCAATATTTACCACACTGAATCTCAACTCTTCCTGAGATTAATTTATCCACCTAGATTATCCTCCTGCTCCAATCTCTCTCTTCTACTGCTCTTTACTTTACTATTCCGTTTGACTTAAATACTTTATCTAATCTTCATAACAAGGAATCCTGTCCTCTTTTTGGAGCTGATTGGAAATAGGTAGGGGAATTAAATTTCCCTAAAAAGACGTCTCAGAAGGTTAGTGATAAAGTTCCGTATAGGTTCGTCACAACATCATGATTGTTCAATTCAGTAATGAAAAAGTTAGTAATCATGGCTCTATACCGATCACCATTGACTGTAACGTTGTGGCCTTCATCGTTTTTGAAGAAGGATTCCACCAGCCCATAAAGCGCACCAAACAGTCAGTTTTTCTGATGTAACGGTGTTTCGACATACACTTGTGGATTAGCTTCACCCAAATGCGGCAGTTTTGTTTGTTGACGTATCCATTCAACCAGAAGTGCGCTTCATCGCTAAACAAAATTCGCTTATGAAAATCGGGAACAACGGCAATCTCGTTTTGGACCCATTCGACGAATCTACGCCTTGCTTGATGATCGTTTTGATGAATTGCCAAACCAAACTGAGAATAAATCACTTGACAGCTGTTAAATCGGTCGCCACCTTGGAAAGTAATGCCAACTTAAACTTCTATACCTGGGAAAAAAAACACTCTTTACATGTAACAAATGTAAATAAAAATCAGTTCTTAATGGTTTTTTCAACTATTTTTGATGTATTAAGAAAAAGACATTACTGAGAAGAAAAGACCACGACTTATGTTTTGAAAATGTGGTGGTAAAAGATTACCAGGGGAAATATTTCGTTTGGCATCCGTTGTATAATTTTAGGCGACTTTATTGCCTGCGCCGTCGAAACGGAAAAGTTCCAAAATTTTAATTCCGATGCAAGAATGATTTCTAAAAGCGTTCAAGAAATATTATTTAAAATTTTCTGATTATTTTCAATCAATTTTCAATTGTAATAAAATACTTAGAAAAAATTTTGCTAGTTGAGTTATCATCAAATTCGAAAATCATTAAATTCTAATCTGAAATGAAAAATCCAAGACTTCTCTCGTATATTATATTTAAGATACTATCTTTTTTTTATATTCGAACTATTTTCTTAGACTCAAAGCTACAACAAATAGTTCAAACAGAAGAAATTTACAATTAAACACTTTGTGACCTCAATAAATAGATACTGGTTGATCTATTGTTCATTAACGTAGTAATTCGAGGCTAGAGGCAACCAATCTCGTAAATTTGAGACCCAGACTACAGACGAGAATGAAAATTGAGTTAGCACATCAATCACCAAACTTCCACACCAAGTCAACGTGAAAATTAACAGAGATACTGGATATGAATAAGGCGTAAATTTTCATATGGCAACATAAATAAAGTTTCCAAAGATGATACTACATAATTTGAAAGACGGTTTAAATCAAAGACTAAAGAAACAAACCTAATTTTTTTATTATATGGAATGATTTCTCTATAGCAGGTAAATCTTAATACATTCACGTTTACTAAAGACTACATTTTGTTTGTGAATCTAAGATATTCAATACAATAATATTTTTATTTAATTTTTGAGTAATAAGCAATATAATTGTTACTGCTCGAGAGATGTATGAAAATATTTGCTGAAATTGTACAAGAGAGAGCTATATCAAAAATATAGAGCTGTTAGATAAATTACACATTACAATAAACAAGATTCTCTCTAGTTTAATAATTTACATAAAAGTAATATTTGTTTCTAAAAGCGATTATTGCAGAACGTGAAGGATATACTGAATTAAACTAACTATTTAAGCCACCAAATATAGTTAGGTAAGAAACATTGTTAAAACAATAGTTAATGCTATTATTATTTTTAAACAAAATGTGCATAAATTTATAATTTTTGTTACTCATATGTACATGGATACAGTGGTCCACTAAAGTGTTCGTAAATTTGCAATTTTCTATAAAATGTAATGTTTTTGACAAGCAAAAATTAAAATATCGGAATTATGATTTTTTTAATATCTGCAATTTGTTCTTATTGGAATTACATAATTATTTTTTAAAATATAGTATAACTATTGTTTAAGAAATTAATAATCAAAAAATCATTGAAAATAACGCTCCAAAAGTCTTCGTACACTAAAAAAAAAAACTCAACATACTTTAAATATTGTATTTGTACTTAGTAAGATATCTTTTAGCGTCCACAACCACTTTTTAACGTTTTGGAATAAATTTCATCAGCTTTTTGTAATTTCTGCATCGATGTTCCACCATTCTTCTGTGATTATTATTTATACTTCTCATTTTACTTTCATATGACATGTTTTCAGTAGCGCACACAGGAATTTTCCAGGCTCGAAAGTTCACCATTCTTGTATCATGTGCCTTTTGATTTTGTCGATTTTCGGGAACAAAACACAGTAAAAAACTAATTTTTGAATAAATAATTAGCATTAATTAATAAAATTAATCATTAATAACAAGTAATTAATTAAATTTTACGAACTATATACTTATAATTATAATCAATCGGGAAAAAATCAAGGTTTTTTGAGGGGAGGTCCGGACCCCCCCCTTGTGTGCGCCACTGCATGTTTTCTTTTTTTGAAATCAAATTCTCACCAAATATGTGTTCTCGAGCTTAAATCAGGTGAATTAGAAGGTTTCAGAATTTGGGGACAGTTATTGAGAGCAGTGCTCTTGGCGTCATTACCTTGTTAGAAAATGAAGTTGTCTCCAAAATCCAAATTGTTCTTCTAAACATTTAAATATATGCTCGTGATTCACAATACCATACAAAAAATACTAAATTGCCTAATCCTGAAGCCAATGACCATTTCATATTTATATAAAGTATTTGTAAAATAAAAATAAAGCCAAAATTTTAAAGAAACTTCCTTTTCTTAAAACTGTAAAAAAAGGGATTTTTTTAATGAATTTTTAATATGAATAAAGAGAGAAAAGAGAATTACAAATCCTTTTTTTTTCAAATAGCAAGCTTTGTTTTGGCATTGTAGCAATAAGTAACGCAACTCTATTGATTTCATTATGTATTATTTAAATTACTTTTTTTAAAAGCAAAAGAATTAAATTAGAATTTTGAAAATCTATCAAACTTTTATAATAAACACAAAGTTTTTTTATGATTTACATGTTTTGAATAGTTTGAACTCTTTTTTAAAAAGTATCTATCATATAGATGATTTTGAATGACAACCCAGTATTTGTAAGTTTAAAAGAAGGCTTGATTATAAATTTCGTTCGTCTCTTTGTACCTAGGAAATATTTTTGTGATGTTTGAAAAGAGCTAATTTTTTTATATCAGATTTCATTATAAAGAACCGAAAACGATTTGTTAAATATTACTTAAAATACTATGAACTAAATTAAAATCCATCGAAAATATTTATATTAAACTTTGAGAACTTCAGACATTTTGTTTATTTGTGTTTGATGTAGAATAATATCGCAGCAGAGGTATATAAATTGCTTCATTTCAAAATATTTATTTTATATTTGTAAATATAAAATCATTGGACGTATTTTTTTTTAACATCGTATTCAGCGAAAGGGAAAATAAATCCGAAGATTACCAAATACAAATAAAAATAATTACCAAAACAAAACTACTTTTGAATCCAGATATATTTTTTGTATTTCATTTTTCCATCGCTGATAGAATTTATACAATTTCAAATGAAATACGTTTCGGGGTAAGAACATGCGCAATTCTTCTAAATTTCTTTTTATTTTGAAGGATTTTCTAAAAATATGTAACGCATAAAAAATAACATAACATACATTTGTGTAAAAAAACGTGCTATTGTTTTAGCTGATAATATATTATTCCATATTAGAATTTTTTTTTCCTGTCCTGAAATCGAAAAGATATTCCAGCGGTAAATAAACATTACTTTAAGAGTGAAAAAAAATCAGTTTTAATTTACACTCGGGGTACTAAAAAGGAATGTTAAAAATCACGAATTCACTATTTTATCATTTAATGTAACTTAGAATTAAAAAATTCTTATTTTAATTATAAGCAGCATTTTTTAATCGAAAAGTGACATTAAGAAAACAATGAAATTCCAAACCAAAACAAAACATATTGTACGTTTGAAACTCTTACCATGCAAACACGCTGACAGCTTTCCAAACAACCCAAACACGTGTTTTCAAAGTACAATGGTCATTCCGTAAGTGCGGCGAATGTCCATCCGAAGGGACTGGAAAAAAGCATTCATTTTGGAAACGCGCTAAAAACGCGAGCGACTCACGTGGAGTTATTCACTCGTGTGACGCGTGGTGGCGCTGCGCGCGCAACAGGTTTTCTTTACGGGTTGCTCATTTACGGGGGCGTGCTGCTAATTGAATAATCGATCGCTTTCAATCACGGGCAAACTGACTGCGAGTGCAAGCTTCCGATAACCTTATTAGGTGATAGAAGCTCGATTTGGATCTGTTAAGACTATAAATTTCGAGTCAGGATTGTTGCTGGTATGCATGTTTTAAATTTAGATTACGTTGTCAATTGGATATTGATAATACGAATAAAAATGTAAAATGAAATACTAATTGATTTTTTATGACAAACTTTTAAAAAGATTTGGATACACTTCTAAATAAAGTTCTCATATTAATGTAAATATTTCTCATTATCTAAAAAAAAAAAAAAAAGCGCATCATTTTATTTTATACG